>VZTA01026740.1:26883-198018 GCA_013398855.1 Mohoua ochrocephala
CTACGGCTTCTCGGGCGCCATGAGCGGCGCCTTCCTGCTGTCGTGCCTGCTCTTCGCGGCCGTCAGCCGCCGACAGCGCGGGCCTTACATGGACGAGGTGTTCCACGTCCCGCAAGCGCAGGCCTATTGCCACGGCCGCTTTCTGGAGGTCAGGGAGGGACTCCTCCTTGCAGCAGCAGGATAGCAGCCGCTCGGGGTCGAGGGTGGCCGAAGGCGCGTTTTGTACCTGGGTGGAGCAGCAGCGCGCCGGGCAGCGCGCACCGAGTTCAGAACCCTCCGGGCAGCAGTGCCAGGAGCTGGCCGAGCCTGCGGGCCGCGCGAAGGGGCCGTGGCGGGGTGGTGGAGCCGGGCCGTGGCGCGGCTCGGGGCCCTGTGTCGGGAGCGGCTCCGTAAGGCTGTGTCTGTCGCGTTGCAGTGGGACCCCATGATCACCACGCTGCCCGGCCTGTACCTGCTCTCGGTGGGAGTGGTGAAGCCCGCGGCGTGGCTCCTCGGGTGGACGGGAAGCGTGGTGTGCTCCGTGGGAATGCTCAGGTTTATCAACCTCCTCTTCAGTGCTGGGAACTTCTATTTACTGTATTTGCTTGTGTTCAAGATCCACCAGAAGAATAAGGTACGGTCAGAGTAAAATAATTTTTGTGCACTCGTACAAGCAGCTTTGATGGCTTAGTGTATGTTCTCTTCACTACGTATGTGCACTGTTCTCAGTTTTCTATACTTGCAAGTATCACCACCAGTTTGGCCAAGAAGGTACATTCCTATTCTCTAAATTTTTTAAATATCTTTTTTCTCGTGCAAGGTGCAGTCAGTCCTCTAAAAATTCATTCTTGCACGTAGCTACAAGGAGTCCCATTGAAATAAAAGTTGGTACATATGCAGACTTATATCCAAAGGTCTGAATGCTCATCTAGTTGGGATTGCTTAAGAGTCCTCACAGAACTTGATTAGCAGCTCCTCAGCTGCTCTGTGAGCAGCCTGTGTCGTTTATGTGGATTTCTTCTTTTTCAGCTACAGGCATTTGGATTTGTTGAATTTGTTGAATTTCATCATATTTTTGTTACCCCATTCCTCCAGCCTGTGTGGGTCACTCTCGATGACACCTGTGCTCTTTAGCAAATTGCCTGGTCCCACCCACGTGGTGTCAACTACAGACTTGATGACAGCGTATTCTCGCTGCTTTCTTGTCTTTGATAAAGACCTTAAACAGGACAGGTCCCAGTATAGATCTCTGTGGTCCTCGGGTTGTTACTGTCCTTTGGGTGGAGTGTGACCAGTTTTTAACCTGTCTAGCTGTCCACATATCCAGACCATAACAGTTCAGCTTGGATACAAGAATGCTGTATATTTAAAATTCTGGAGCATCCATCACTGCAGTAAATAAATGGGTTTAGTGATTAATGGCTTAGTTAAAATCCTTCGTGTTAGTAAAGTTACTTAGTTTGCCTTTTAACCTTAAAACATTTTTTTCCTGTTCCCTGATAACTGAAGGATTCCTTTACTATGAAGAAAATTTCTTTTGGTGTATTTTCTTAGAGGAACCTCTTCATTTTTAAGCACATGATAACACTACAGAATTAGATCAGATTAAAGAAATTGTTTCCACTTTTAATTTTATACTTGGAAGTGGAAACATAAGTGTAAGAAGAAGTTTCATGACAGTAGTCTAAGCAATAACTTATACTTGGACACTTCTTTGACCTCAGCTTTTCCTCTATTCCTCTTTCCTGTAAGGTGGTGAGTGGCTGTTTCACCCCACACTGCATCATTCAGAAACATCATGCAACATTTTTTAATGGTGTGGTTTGTGGTGTGTCATGTAGTGAGTGGGATAATTGGGAAGAGTTTTTAACTGCATGCCTCCTACCTTTTTTAAAAGTTTCTTTTCTGACTCATGAATTGTAATGAGGATAAACAATAAAAATTGCATCAAAGTTTAGAACTTGGAGTTGGCCACTCTGTGTGTGGACTGGGTTCAAAAGAGGTGACAGTAGAGGCACAGAATGGTGCTGTCTCACAGATAAACAGAATCTCATTATGAGATTGCAGGGGCATAAACCATTGATTTTATTTTCTTCTGCCCATTAGTGCAGCCTTTTTATCCAAGGTATGCTCCCACCGTGATTTTAATGCCACAAATATGTGCACACTTGACCTGTGAAAGAAGTTGGTGTATTTTTGTTGCCATATTTTTAACTCACCTGCAGTAACGTTCTGTACTTTTCATTTGCATTTTAACATTGTGTAACTGTATTAACATAGCAGGAGCTTAAGAAAAATACAGCATTTGGGCAAGAATGGAAACAAAGAGCATAGGAGATGTTATATTTTGTTAATGGAATTCTCAAGAATAATACTAGTTTTCTGTTAATATGTTATTTTATTGAACATTGTCTAACCACATTTTTCTGCTTCTTCTTTAGGCTGTGTCTGGTTTCCAGAGGATCTTGTCTGCATTAACTCTTGCAATGTTTCCCACCCTTTATTTTTTTACATTCCTTTATTATACAGATCCAGGATCAGTGTTTTTTACTCTCTTTTCCTATTTAATGTGCCTTTATGGTAACCATAAAACTTCTGCTCTCCTTGGATTTTGTGGCTTCATGTTTCGTCAGACAAATATTGTGTGGACAGTTTTTTGTGCTGGAAATGTTGTTGCAGAGAAGCTAAATGAAGCCTGGAAGATTGAGTTGCAGAAAAAGAAAGATGAAAAGATTTCTTCCAGGAAAGAATCATTTTCAGATTTGACCAGAATACTGCAGTTTCTTGTTAAATATCTCCTATCACCTAAAAACTTAGTTACGCTTACTGCTTTAACTTGGCCGTACATCATATTAGTATCTCTCTTCTTTGTTTTTGTCTTCATCAATGGTGGAATAGTTGTTGGTGATAGAAGTAGTCATGAAGCCTGTTTGCACTTTCCTCAGCTGTTCTATTTTCTGTCCTTTACTGTTTTTTTTTCATTCCCTCATTTACTGACCCCCACTAAAATCAGGAAATTCCTTTTGTCATTGCGAAAGCACCCTGTGCAGTACAGCTTAATCGCCGTCATCTCTTTATTCCTGATCTGGAAATTTACCTATGTCCATAAGTATTTACTAGCAGATAACAGACATTATACGTTTTATGTCTGGAGAAAAGTGTTCCAAAGACACGAGCTTGTAAAATACCTGTTAATTCCATTCTATATATTTGCTGGCTGGAGTTTTGCTGATACGCTAAAATCAAAATCGATATTCTGGATCTTAATGTATTTTGTATGTTTATTAGCAGTCACAGTTCCTCAGAAATTGCTAGAATTTCGTTACTTTATTTTGCCATTCTTAATATATAGGCTCAATATTCCATTTCTGTCTCTATATAGACAACTTCTGGAGTTGGCTTTTTATATTTTAGTAAATGCTGTAACTTTTTATCTTTTTCTAAACAGAACATTCCGATGGGAAAATAGTGATGAAGTACAGAGGTTTATGTGGTGACTTTTCTTTTGATACTTTTATACTTGTAGGAAAACACAGTTCTGTTTCAGGACTGGACTCTGGAATGAAACAATATGTTTTGCATCATGTAAGGACTGTTTTCCCTAGTTGGAATTGGGAAGTAAGCTCTTCGCTTATATTGTTGCAACCAAATGCAAGATCTGCTATAATGTGAAGATACTCCATTTATTGAATCTACGAGAATTTAAAAATTCAATGTGAGGGGAAATGTGAGAACATCTTTCTGTAATTACTGTAAAATAAGGGAGATGTTTACTGTAATTTTTCATGATAATAAAATATTATGTAACATTCCCTTGAAGGTATAACAGTTCATAAGTATGTTTCAGAGGTTTCTCTTTTAAAAGAGAAGGATTTCAGTGTTCAAGTGTTTTATTTATATATCTGTGTGCATATTTATTCCTCAGATCAGGCCATTTCCTTCTAGGTTTACTAGTGGTCAAGGTATAAACCACTACTAAAGTACAATGTTTTCAAAACCTCCTACATCTCACTGAATTTTCATTACTCTTTTGTCAGTAAATGCTTACATTAGGTTTGTAAACAGAATGTAGGCTCTTAAATCATTAGAGCACTTTGAACATTTTATTTCAAACCGATACTTAGAAAACACAGTGGAGGCTCTGTGCGTGTACGTTCTTTGAGGCAATAAATGTTACTGTACAACAAAAGATAAATTGCAGTTGATAATGTGACCTGTTAGAAGGGGAGTAATTTACAGATGTCAGGCTGTAACATGCAGTGGATTGCAGCCCTCTTAAATAATTGAGCTTTTATGTCCTGTGGTTCTGTGCTCACAGGTTTGTGCTGAACTCGGCTCTGAGTGCACTCCTGAGTTGCACTGAGTGTTTCAAAGGTGTGTAATCTTCATGAAGGACTAATGGCATTACTGAACTATTCTTTTAAGTTTTTTCCATGTTTATACAAACCTAATGGAACTTGAGTGTATATATTTCGTTTTACAAAGGTAAAATGCAATGTATATATACATATATGTATCTATATATATTTAAAAGCATCTAGTGTGCATTATCATCAGAATAAATGAAGCCTGTAATGGTTCCTGTCAGTAAATGACTTTATTAAGTCTGAAAAATATTTGATTGTTAAAGTATGTGGCAGAGGAGGGTGGTGTCCAAAACTTCAGGCACTGTGTAGCCTCTTTAAATTCGTTATTGTTCTGTAATGAAAATACTGCAGCCAAATCTGTGCAAACGTCATCTTATCGCCACTCAAGTCGCTCTGAAATGGAATTGTTTTCAGGAGGTCAGTGCTGGTGAGTCACGGACTCAGGTCAGTACTGTTACTCTTTTCTTTTGTAACATGAAGATCGGTGTCCTGGCTCCAATTCCTTCCCTGTACTGACACTGTGATGGGTGTGGTGAGCTCTGATTCTGATCAGTGCCTTTGCAACCCTGTTTCTCCTAAGGAAATCCTCAAGCCACTCTTCAATGAGTAGGTGTGTTTGTATTGAATTTAAGATATTTGCCAGGTCACTCTTTGCTTCTTGGCCTTTTGCCAGCCTGGTAATTTGTTGTCAATGTGTACCATAGGGAAAGCCATTTTCAATCGTTCCCTATTTGCTTCTTCAAGTTGAAGAGACAAGAGAAACCCGAAGTGGATTGCTTTTGAAGAATCCAGCATGGTTCTGGCAGAGTCCAGGATGATGTGTTGTGATTTCAGTATCACGGATTTGGGAAGGGAAGTCTTGCGTGCCTTCTGCTTCCAATTTTGTTTTTGTGTGCCATGCCAATAAAATCATAAGATAAAGAGCACTTGCCTGCTTGAGTACAACTTCATTTGTGCCCTGAAATACTGAGTTGGAACAGTAACATGGGAAGGCATGGGGCTCTGTCTAGTATTCCAAATTGTATCTTAGGTCCGAGGTTTTTGGATGGTTTTGTGTTGGGGAGCAGGGGTTCATTGCCTTGAGGAAAAAAAAAATTCCCTTGCAAAGATCCCTGTGTAGTCCACAGGTGTTTTGTCCAGCATGTCTGTAGTTAATGGTTTCAAATGCCTTCAGTGATCAACACTGTTGAGAGACTGTTCATGCTTCCTACTTTTAACAGAAGTAGCAGCTGTGTTTCAAGTGAAAAGAACTGGTTTAAATATTGACCAATTAAAAACATTTTTTTTTGTACTGAAAGGTGAACGCAAAAAGTCCACCAAAATTTAGAGCACAATACCTTTCTAATGAGCTCCACCCCAGGAGACACTAGAAGAATTACACATAGAGAGATGCCTGTGACCTGTTGGGGCTGTTTAACCAGTATTATGAAATGACATAATATTTTATAATGGAATTTATCACTATACCTACAGATTTTAATTTAAAAGTAAAACTATGCTTAATATATTTTGCTCATTTGACAGCAGGCTGAGTTGATAAAAGTTTATTTAAAGAGGAAAGTTGATGAATTACTAAAGTCTGAAAGGAGAATGTATTTGTAGAATAAAGCTACGTTTTTACTTTTGCCTGTGAGCCGGAGGGTGTTTGCAGGTAATATTCAATGTTAGCCAAGTCAGTCCAGAAATCAGGGTGGTTATATTTGTATCAGAATCGGTCATAAAGAAAGGTCTCCAAATTCCATCAGTATTTCCTAGAACTTTGACAAATGGCAGTAGCACTGTTGAAATCCGTTGAAAAATGGATTTTAGTATTTTGCTCCCGAAATATTTCCATTGTAGTTGTTTCTAGTTTATTAGCTGTTTTCCTTAAAGAGCTCCAGAAAGGGCTGTATTTATCCTGCTTTATGTTGCCAAGGTCTGCTAGATTCAATAGAACCATAATTGCTTACTTTAGGTTAATTCTCAGCAGGTGTCATTTGGCAATGAAATTTCTTTCAACAGCTTTAAAATGTTCATTTCCTGTAAATTTTATTAGTTATCAATTTAGAATAAAATCACACTAATTTCTTGAAGTGTTCAAGGTAAAACCAAAAATAGCATAGTTAACATTTCTATAATCGCTGCTTAAAAAAAAGGCTCAGTTTTAATTTTTCTTAGAGAGAACGAAGATGATTTTACAGTAACTTGGAATAATAAAAATAGCTGAACAGTCACAGCATGGCTGAATTGTTTTTAAGTGGGGGGAAAAATACAAATAACTGAACAATTTTTTTTTTCTTTTAGTTAAAAATATGTTGTTATTCAGCAAGATAGGAAGTTTGATAATCCTTTATGCTGTGAACTGCATTTCCTGCTATTTGTGAGCATTCTATATTTCATTCCTTTTAACTTCTTTGACAACATATGTTCACGTTCAAAATTAGCAAGAATTTTATACCATAAGCGATGCAGAAATGTTTTTTTATCTGTTAATTTTCTAGAGGGTTGATAAATAAGATGGACTGTTTCTGTTAGAAAGTAAGGAAAAGTATTCTATAGTGTCTGAGGGCTGTTGGTTTTTGTCCTGTTAATGCAGCTCTGATGTTCTTTGTTCTTCACAAGGTGGCAGTCCTGTGCTGTCTTGTTGAGGTGACCAAGTGCTTAGTGCAATGCTGCTTGAAATCATAATGTTGTTCCAGCAACACTTTGATAATTAGAATGCTTCGAGTTCTCTCATGGCTGGTTGTTTGTTTTAGTAACTGATTTAGCTATAATATCCTTGTTAATTTTAAGTACATATAGTATGTTAAGTTTTAGTAGAACAAGTTTTGTTCATCTTTAAAGTGTCTTTCTGGCATTTTTCTCTGTTTGAGAAATTTTCATGTCTGTTCTAAGAGAACAAAATGAAACTTGAAGTGGTACTGTTGTAAAGATGTCATTGTTTTTAGCAGATTAGCAGATTTCCTTTTAGTGTTTTATTATTAAATTTCACAGTATTCTTACTTTCTTTGCGTATTCATTCTGTTTGTTTCTGTCTAAGAAGAAAAAAAATGAAGGACAAATTGAGAAAAGCAGAGTAATTATGCTTTTGAGACTTGCACATGGTGATTTTCTGAAATATTCACTCTTATTTGGGGATGCACATTCGAACTATAAGTGTTCAAGCGTCTGTTGGCCCTGTAGTAGTCGATATACCGTCTTTTAAATGAGCCATCTAGTTTTTGTGTAATGGAAAATTGTAAAGCCCATTCCATGAACATGCTTCTAATTATCTTAAACTTTGTCTATATTCAGCATCCTAATTTTGTCCCCTGAAAAACTTTGCTCTCTTTGCTTATCCCTTGTTAGATAAGACATGCTTTTTGTTTTCAATTCAGTGACATTTGTATGTTACCTGAGGCATGTTTTATAAAATACCATTGGTTTTGCTAACAAACATCCTTTTGCAAACAAAAAGGATCTCTCCATGAGACAGAAATGCTAATCTACCTAGCCATGTGTAGCTAAAATGCCCTTAATTTGCCAGTTTTTCTGCTTGATCTCAGAATGTGCTCGGGACCTCACGCTGTTCCTTCAGCTTCAGGGATAGTTGGGATACGAGGAGCAGGAAGCAAGAGGACAAATATTTCTGCAGATCGTTGTCATTGCAGTGCTGCCATAGCTGGGAGTGTGCAAGGCTGCCAGGAGCAGGAATGAGTGGCTGCTTTTGGGGGTTAGAGGGCACCGCTGTGTTTGGCAGAGCGCTGTGGCTGGCTGAAGTACGAGGTGATAGGGGAGAGCTGCTTGCTTACACGAGTGGGAGTGTCTTCTCTGGCTGCAAGGAGAATCTGCTTGTTGCTAGAGCTGGCCGGATCGCGGGGAGAATGTTCCTGCTGAAATCTGACAGTGAACTGGTTTGTTGGAAGATGTTTTAGCGCTTCGCTGTGCATCTGAAAATAAAAAACCGTTCTTGCTGTGTTGAGGAAATGTGAGCTTACTTGAAACGCAGCTGTGCGTCACAAATAGGGAAGGGGTTGCTTTCATTTTCCTGGAGTCATAGAATCATTAAGGTTGGACAAGACTCCTAAGGCCATTGAGTCCTGCTATCAACCCAGTACCACTTTTTCACCACTAAACAGTATCCCCAGCTGCCACATTCGTGCACCTTTTGAACCCTTGGAGGGATGGTGATTCCACCACTTCCCTGCACAGCCCGTTTCAATGCCCGACTGCCCTTTCCATGAAGAAATTTTTTGTAATATCCAATCTGAACTTAAGGCCATTTCATCTGGTCCTCTCACTTGTTACGTGGGAGAAGAGACCAACCTCAACCTGGCTACAACCTTGTTTCAGAGATCTCTTTTAGACACCCCCTTCAGCCCTATAAGTTTAATATATGTAAATCACATTTTCCTGCGTTTTCCTGTGATTCCCATTTGGTTCCCATCGGATCTCAAACAGAGCACTGCTGGCTGATTTTCATGTCGTCAGTTGCCCACCTAGTTTAGTGGGTTTATAATACAAAATTGATGTGTCTTAAAAAATAAACATTGTTAAAGCAATGTTTCCCATGTACTTTATTTCCTGGTTTTAAGTAGATGTAAATTAATATCCCATGCATTTAATTCAAATTGGTTTGAGCTCCTATTAAGAACAGCAGTGTCTGCCTTTTCAAAGACGTAATTGCAAGAGTTCATGTCCTTAGCTCCATTCCCATCTTCTGTAATGAGATTACATTTTGATATTTTGATATCAAGCCTTCTAAAAGTATTGTCATAGAAATAATCTTGTGAAAATATAATGAAAAAGGAATGGTGATTATCACTGGCAAGAGTCTAATTTTAGGGCCCTACTTCAGACCTGCAAGTTTAGTACACGTAAATCATGCTGCATTTTCCTGTGTTCCCATCAAATCTCAAAGCATTGCCTAGCTGAATTGAAATTTAAATGACAAGCTTCAAAAGAACAAAGGAGATGCAGTTGGGAACATCACCGATTTCAGGGATAGCACTTCACCCTCGCTGTCAGTGCTGATCAAATCCCACCATGCTGTTGGTGTGTGGGAGTAAGCACAGCATAACCATAGTCCTGGTGAAGTGCAGCGAGGGTGTTTTGTGTGCTGCATGTGGGATTCCTTCCTTCCTCGCTGCTCTGTGCATTCCTGAGCTGCTACAGCACTACCTACTTCTCATTACCAGCATTATTTTACATTAGAGACAGTTGTGACAGTGGGAATTCATCTGCCAGACATCTTGTTGGAACCACCTTCTAGAGCGAGCTGCTTGCTAGAGCTCTGCCTGTTCGGGCAGGGCACTCGTGGGCTGGGGAAGCCTCATAACCAAGACTGAGGCCAGAATGACCAGTGTTTGAGCTGATTTTCCTGGCAACCACTCTGCTAGCCAAATTTGAAAAGTTTCAGCCCAATCCAATGTGTTGCCAACTTGCTTTAAAATCTCAAGAAGCCTTGAGGAATTACCTTCTCTCTTCAGGTCCTGGCCCTGGGGAAAGAAACAGTAATACGGCAAAGGAAAAGGAATTTATTTGCTGTTTATAGTAAAGAGTTGTATGTACCCTTGTTAAAACTATGTCAGTGCACATTTGCTTCAATAACAGTGAGTTTTGTTCCCTTAATTATTACTAGGATGGAATTTTCTGCCTTCTTTTCTGAAACAGGGAAGAAGAATAGTTTGCTTAAAACCAAAAAGGAATTAGGTGTCTGGCAGTTTTCTTAAGAATTAAGAAAATATATTTGGGATTCTGGAAACAGCTGTTCCCTGAGAGAAGCTTTAAGTTCGCCTTCAAGATAAATACTAGTAATTTCACTTCTCCCTCCTATGCTGCTTATAAAATATATATTACTTAAATTTTGGAAGGGTGGAAGATGGGGGTAGCATTACGATGGCCTGATCTGGCTGTTTGCCCGACAGGAGGCCACAAAACTTTATCTGAGAACTCCACCAAGGAGGGAGTTACTTTCCACATTATGTGAGTGAATCCTGTAGAGTTTAATATTTTGAAGCCGAAATGGAGCACATCTCTTGGAAACACACTCTGTTTAAAGCAGTCAAGTAGTGATGAATTTGCCATTTCATTAGACAAGCTTTTGCAGAGATTAATTCCTTCTACTCTTAGGAACCTTTTCTCTCTAGTTATGATTTTTTTTATATCTGTGCAAAGACAATTCTCCCCATTTTCCTCTTTCACTTGTGCAGATACATATAATTCATTCTGGTATGTGCAGATCACAACACAGCAGCCTCTTAACCTGCTGACCTACAGAGACACGAGGATTTGGCGCTCCAGATTTGGTTTTCTCTAGCTTTATTTTCAGCATATAAAGAAGTTATGATTATTATAATTGAAGACTTCACAAAACTTTTGAGATCTTCTTTTTCTATAAGGAAGAAGTATCATCTACCTAGACCTGTGCACCTTGCTCTATTTAGCTGGAACAGGGTGTGTGGCACTTTGTATGCGGGGATACCCTTACTGTGAGGAGCATGCTGGCTACCTCGTACATGAAGCATCAATTTTTGACTTTTAAAGTCAAGCTAACAGAAAAATCAGTCCAAAATAAATTTATTAACAAATCCCGTAACAACTGCTTTCATCTTTTTTAGTAAAGTGGCTGGAGGTACACACAACAGTTTGCTTGCTTCTCCTTGATTCGTACTGCATTAATAGTAGTTAGGGCATGTGAAGTTTCAGTTTGGCTGAGCAGTTTATGATTTGGCTGTTTCCTGTAGAGCTTCTTGAAGTTAAATGCTTATGGAGGCAAGTTTAGTTGATTGATTACTGTCTTGATCTGTAAAGCAAGGGCTAACTCAAGTAGCTTGCTCTTGTATTGAGAAGTTGGCTGTGTTTGCCTTGAGACAGTTTCTTTGTGGAGTTTGAGCACAGGAATTTTCCTTTTCTGTCCAGTTAAAAATAAAGGTATTCACATTATGAGAATTGGCTGGTTCTGTAAGGAAGCCTGCTTTTCCTATCCTTATACTGATTAAACCAAATTTCATTTGCCCGGATGGGGCTCTATGTACTCTCTAAAACATGGAATCACTCTGCTTGAGGGCTAGAGGGCTTTAGTTGTTGTAAACAAGTATCAGATCAGCTAACTTTGCAGGAAGCCTTTGATTTTGACTAACAAATCACCACCACCATCAATTGGGCTTATTCCTCTTGCACTTTCAAATCCTAGCTTTATAATTAAAACTTCTTTGTGAATAGAGTCTTTCTGGAAAACAATTGTCAGTCATACTAGCCATTAAGGCTTCTGTAAACCTTAGCATGCAATTACAGCAAAGATCAGCTAAAGTAAGTCGTTTGTGACTGAATCTGAATCAAAGATGTTAACACCTGTGAAGATTCTGCCTTTTTATTTAAGTCACGCACAACAGAATGCATGATGCTCTTGAACTTCCTTGCCCACCAGTTTGTCAGAGAATAAGCAAGCGAGAAAAGCCTTTAAAGTCAGTCCTAAAGTCTAACTAACTGGTAGTCTGCAGTTACTTGCCGAAAAACTAACCTGTCAAAATCAGCTTGTAGTCTCTTTCGTAAAGCGCTTTAAATGATTTCTGGGGATTTTGCTGTGATGGATCTCATGATAAATGTTCTTCAGCCCTTTTTGTGTTTTCTTTCTCAATGCAAGATCCTCTTCCCTCGACGTGGCTTTATTGCCTCTTGGATAAAAAATTGGTTTGGAGGTCTGTTTTATTACATTAAAGAAGTGTACGCATTAACATGAGTAATACTTAGACCAAATGGGTCTATACCCTGCAGTCAAAATGCAAACAGCAGTATGTATTGACAGAATATATTCAATACTTTATTTTCTCATTAAATCTAGCATAAAGTAGACAGGATAATTTGGTATCAGATTTAATCTTTCATGTTACTCTGCAAGTGTATAGATATTGACAATTTGTTCGGTCCTTTGAACATACACTTCCAAGGCAGAGTTGAAGAAGGTAATTACAATCCAAATCTCTTCTCCATTACCCACACACTAATTTAATTGAAATTGTAGTAAGCACAACTTCATGAGATGGATCTGTTTTCATTTCAATACTGCATTCTCCAAGGACACTAGAGGATATAAATCAACAGGAACTACACGCTAAAGAAATAATAATGCCCTCCGGAAATGCTTCGGCTGCGTGCTCTCAATCTCACAATCTGAAAGAACGGGCATAAAGACCTTACAGATTTTTGGATTTGTATATTCACTAGAATGTATAATGTTAAAAAATAAAATAAAACTCAGGGCAGTGACTACTTCTTTTTCTTTTTTTGGTAAAACTACTGTTTGATATTTACAACAATGGAGCAATGCAAGGAAATACAAAGCTGAAAAGATTTCTTGTGACGGATTTTCTGTTGTCAGCTCATCTAAGATAGAAAGCAGCCGTGCATCAAATCCGAAAAGGTGGATCTACTTGTTCATGTGCTCATCTGCATTTTTATCATTCTAAATACCTTTGTAAATCTGATATTTTTCTTTGAACCTTCACTAGGACTTCTGTATTTTGATAACAAATAAAAGAATAAACTGAAGAGTGTTCCCAGTACGCTGCATGGAGGAAAAAGATAAAAGTAATGCTGTGCGCATTTGCAGGAAGCTTAGGCCGGGAATAAATTCCCTAAAGGCCCCTCAGCCTCCACTTTCATCCCTTTCTAGGGTGAATGATCCCATTCCTCCCACCAGAGGCTGTATCTCTTTTTGCTTGGCTGTTCTTCCTTTTGTGAAGGAACCTCTCTTCTTCATCTTCTTCATGTAAGCGTGTGCCACAGACTGTCCACAGTTGTAGCTGGCTTTGTCCCAGCCACCCTGGCATGCTCAGACTGTTTCTTTATCTCATTCTTGCTGCCAAAACCCAAAACTCAGTGTTCCTTTGAGCAAGGATTTCAAGAGATGTAAATGTAGGCCGTACTTACCATCAGCTTGATGGGATGGCATCAAAAAGACTGGCCTGGCAAAAGGAGGAGTGTGTGATAATCCTACCCTGGCTGTCAGAAGCAAATTTGCAGTGTGGGAGTTTTGCTTGTCTTGATTTTCCTAGTAGAGCCTCTTCAGATGATTGATCTTTTTTAGCTGGAGTGAGCTGACAGCCCTTTTGCCTTGTCCTGAGATAATGTTACAAAGCTCTGAGCTCAGCAGACTGTGTTGCTCCACCTTCAAGAAGCACTAAAGATAGTCATAAAATTAGATGTCAGTTTTTAGTCCAGCCTGGCCTCCTCCTCTGAGAGGTTGCAGCATCAGCATCTGCTCAACCTGGGAATGGATGGGTCTTCAGCGACCCAAAAGCCAAGGCTTGTTTTTTGATGTTTCCTGAACTTACAAACGATTTGGCTCTTATTTCGGCTGATATAAATTGTGTCCATAATTCACCCATGGAAGATGTTTTGAAAGGCACAAATGCAGACCTGCACTTAAGGCTTATGATTCAGGCTTCAGAAGTCCTGAGATTTACAAAGGAAGAAACAATTTCTGTCATGTTTTCTTAATTTCTTGTACTCAAGGGTACACTGAATTTAGTTTTGTTAGAAATGAAATGGATACGGAAAACCGTTCACCTTATAACACTCTTGCTTTGTCCTGTACTTTTTGTCACGTGGTTCCCATTGAATATAGTGGAGAGTGGATGAGATGATGCATGAAAGAGTATTTTTTACTAGACACGTGACTACAGAATAAAATACACTTTTCACTGTTTTCCATGTACATGAGACTCTCTCAAAGACTGAAAGACCTTACATTGGTTTCTGCTGGTGAGACAGATTCTCTGGAGGCCCGTTAGGGCTTGTGTCCTCCAAAATGCATGAGTGCAGCTGGTGATAGTGGTCAAGTGGCACTCATGAATAGCTTTTTTCTGTAATTTCAAGCCACTTTCTGCTTTTTGAATTTTGTCTGTGATACCTGAAAAATTAGTGTCATTGGCTTTTCTCTTACTGGATAAGGATGTTTTTCTGATTTTGTGTATATTGCCTTTATTTTCTCCCTGCATCTCATAGCTTTTTACAAAGCTTTTTTATAAGCAGACAATGAGTTATTTATGAAAAACCAGTCTTGTCCTCTTTTTCTATATTTTATTTATTTTGTAATACTTAAAAATTGCTTTGGATAAATATATTTCCAAAACACATAACCCGACAAAAAATTACAACCAGTGTTTTTTGAAGGAAATGTATTGGATAGTCTCCTTTCTTTGTAGCTATTTAAGAAAATATAAGTCCTCATGGAAGGAAAAACATTAAACTGAAGATTAATATTTTATCATTAATTATAAAGAGATTTTGCTTTAAAGTAAAGTTGTAAAAATTAACCTTTACATTTTGGCTACAGTCATAAAACACAGATTGGGTTTATTCCCCTCTGGGACAGTGAGAGTCAATACGCTCAAATCCCTACTGCTCCTATTAAACCTTCCCTTTATTGTTCAAATTAAATAAAGCATTTGCAAATAAAACATAAATAAAAATATGTTTTCTAGAAAAAGAAGAACCCAAAGTGGGTGGATAAAGAAGAGAAGCCTGAGTGCTTTGTATTTATCATCAGTAATCTTTCAGTTTCCAGATATCTGGTAAGATGGCTGCTTCCTTCTGTCCGAAGAGCTCCTTCAAAGCGGTGAGCGGTGGTGCCATGATGGGGCTCAAGAATTCAAGGCAACTATTGCAATACTTCCTGTATTTCTTGAAGAGCTGAGCTCCCATCAGCTTTTGCTTTTCTGACAATGTGCCCAATTTGCTCCTTTTCCTTCGTGGAAACTTAAAATAATTGCTGACAGTTTTAAACCTGAGAGCAGGTAGGTGACCTACGGATGAAAGCCACAGTGCTCAGAGGTCCTGATTCAAACAGTGACATTTTTTGTTCTTCACCTCACCTATTACTGTACAACATGGATAATAAGGAAAAAGCTGAGACCTTAGCACTGACTCTGTCATTTCAATTTTTCAGTTCATTGCAAATAGGGCTGTGTTGCTCTTAAATACCCAGGATTTCTTGAGTGTCTTGCTATTAG
The DNA here is from genome assembly GCA_013398855.1 of Mohoua ochrocephala. NCBI lineage: Eukaryota > Metazoa > Chordata > Aves > Passeriformes > Acanthizidae > Mohoua > Mohoua ochrocephala. Next base: position 42,203 of record VZTA01026740.1, read on the forward strand.
AAACTTACTGCATTTGATTTATAGCATTTCTATAACACAAAGCATTCCTGCCTCAAAAAGTAGTAATTTTCTGTCCAACTGAAAATAAAATGCTGGTATGCTTGGAATTAGGTATCGCCTAAGCAGAACATCTCGAAAGATGTTCCTTTATGAAGCTGTTGCTTATTTCTTTTTTTTCCCTCTCTTGGAGAGGATGAGATTTTCATTACAAAATTACAAGTGGCACATGTTTTAGTAAGTCATAGCTGCACTGTGAGTATCTGTGCCAACCATAAACATGACCCAAGGCATATTAGTCAGCCATAAGGAATCACTTGTCAAATGAAGCCTGTCTGCAGGAGGACAGAAGATGCTTATTGGAATTCAGTGAGTGTCAGGGGTGGTCCCTGCTGATTGCTCCTCCAAAGGCATGTTAATTAAACAAGATGCAAAGAAAATAAGTCTGTCATGTTCTTGTGGTCAGAATCCAGGGTGAGGTAACAGATGATGACTTAAATGGTTTCCGAAAGCTTTGGTTTGTTTTTGTTAAATAAATTGTTCAATAGATACCAGGTTCCTTGAAATTAATCTGAAAGGGTATTTTAACTTTCTCCTTCTCTTTAGTTCCCCCTTTGATACTGCAGAAGCCCAGAAGATAACGGGCTGGTGTGTATGTCTCAAACACTGATAGCTGGATGTGTGCTTATACTATAAGATAAAGGACTAATTTATACCAATTTCCATGGCAAGTGTGTAACATACCAATAAAACTCTGTAAGTTTTGCAGATCCTCTGACTTCTGTCCTTTTTTTTTTTCAAGTGAGCATCTACTAATGTCAGGAGCTCCCTTCTCCTTAAGGGTGGGATGTCACAGGATATTAGACATATCACTGTATGAGGAGCTGTTCCAAGTACATCCATCTCTCGCAAATAAGTGACTATGCAGCTTGAAGAAAAAGAGCTTTCTGATCCTGTTGGATTTCAAACAAAAGAGTATACTCTTCCTCAAACTTTGGTTACTAAAATCACCCAGATTTTGATCCACCTGGCCGGAGACAAATTATTGTAATTGAAGCTGATAGTGACACAGTGATCAACAAAGTCCTACAGTTTCACTGTTAATGTTGTGAGCATCCATGAGAATCACTTTGCTGAAGGCTCACCTGTAAGGACTCAAAGGAAATTTCTGTATCGGGCTCAAACCATATCTAATTCTAATTTATGTATTTTATCGCAAGTTCTTGTGTTCACCCTTAAGTCTAGTACCAATCGTAGTACAAACACAAACTATATGCTGTAATTGAAAAATAATTGTATTTTCATTTTTATTTCTCTTATCAAAACTATAACTTCTCTTTACTATAATGTATGCTAGAACTTTGCCAAAGAATTCTTTCTCTACAGAGCGCATCTTCCCCAAAATAATAAAGAATTTGTCAGTAGCATCAGGATCCCAGAGGATGACTTAGGTAACTCTAAAAATTGTATTCCTAGTATAAAATAACAAATACCTGCAAGAAGTATGGATTCATGTATAAATGCTGCCTAGTAGCTGGGAGTCTATATATACGCATTAAATAACCTGACAGGGTTGGAAGATTGCGAAGTTATCAATGACTCTGATGTCTGCAAGTTGATTCACTACTTTAGTAACAAAGCCTGTAATTCACTTTGGGGGAAGAGAGACAGATAGTCTTTGTGTGGGAGATTAGTCTTGCAGTAAGTAGTACTTTGGATCTTCTATTTTAATCATCCACAAAACAGTGGAAAAAGTGCCCTGTGTTGTATTGTGTCATCCTCTCTACAACACTTAAGAACCACATTCCCAGAGCTATTTTTAAAAGCATGAAGTGGAGGGAAATACCATATTCAATGAGAATGTGTGATTAAGGTCAGGAGTTTTTCAGGGAGACCTGATTTTTTATCTCTATTTTCTCATCTTTGCAATAAGGACGAAGAGAGGAGTTTGCGTTTCATTTTAGTATTCTTGCTAGTGAGCATTTACCTGCCGAGCACCCTGATTGCCCCTCGGGTGCAGGAGGTGCAGCCCATAGCCCCTCTAGTGGGGCTCCTGCCGTGGGGGTACCTCCTGTGAGGCCCTGATTGGGATGGGGGAGGGCACTGTCCACTCCTCGGGCCTCATCAACTGAAAGTCCCTCCTGGCCTTCATCCCAGTGCCCTGAGGACCACGTTGGCTTTGCTGCATGGAGACAGGGGAGCAGTGCAGGGGCTTTCCTGGGTCAAGATTTCTGGGTAAAAGAAGGTGAGAAGGTGTGTTTTTAAATTACTTCCCCATGCCAGCGTGCCTGTTGTCCATAGGTCTTGCCAAACTGAGCTTTAAATAGCGTCAGACAGTTTATACAGACTAATGAAGTAAGTCTGTGTTGATGTTGGCACTCGAGCCACTTTGTTTCTAAAGGCTGTTCACTGAGATTGGAGCCCAGCCACGACCCCAGGCACTGGCCTGAAACTATGAGGGTACAGCAAAGTGACAGGAGAAATAGGTGAGGAAGAACATCCACCCAGGAAAATGAGTCAAGACCTTGTCTTAGTTTACTTCACAGTTAGAGGGGTTTCATGCTCTCTGTCTTTAAGGTCCCAAGTCAGGGAAGGAGATGGAAAGCTGGTCTTGGTGTGGTCTGATGTGGCCACTGGTGACAGGTGAGCCCTCTTCAGGGGCATTCGGGGCACTCAGCTCAGTGAGTGCATTTCTGGATTATTATAAAATTTGAAAGTGGCATTTTACTGTATGAGTTTGATGAAAAAGAGAAGAGGGATATCCCCGAGGTCAGCCTGCATTCGGGAATGACAGTATCTCTCCTGCAAGCCTAAGAAATCAGATCAGCTTTGGCCAGGGATTTAGTTACACGTGTTTAAACTAACTCCAACAAATTCTGAATCCTGAATTTCTGAAGTGTGCTCGAATATATATAGGTTTTTACCTAAGACCATCTGTCTGGGTCACATGAATATTTGGCTGCCTTTTTTGTAGTGGTACTAGATGTCGCCTCATTTTGGTGCTCGTCCGAATGCTGTGGAGAAGATCCCTACTACAGGGCTGGCTAAAAGCCACTCCTCCTGCTCTTGTTTGCTCTAGTTGAGCCTGTGGTTGCAAATCTAAAATAAGCATTCTGAAACCAGCTTTTCTTTGATCTGTAGTGAAGCTCATCTCTTCCAGTTAGAGTCAAAGGCTGCATGTCAGCTTGTAAAACATGAACAAATTGAAGGGTGGCTTCAGATTTCTAAGCAATATGGGTAAGGAAGACTGAATATACCAACAGGCCATTTGTTGTTATTCTAGTGAAGGTCTTCCATTAGGAAGACCAGAAGAACTTATTTCTGCTGATGTGGGTACTTGGTGGTGTTTATTTGCAAGCAGCAGCAGCAGGGTTGTAAAGCCATCTGTTTACAAATCACAGTTTTTAACATAGGCTTAATCACTGTGCTCGAGACTGCTGTAACAAACTGTTTGCATCTCTGTGTCTGACAGAAATGTGTGCTCCTTCCATTCCCTCACGTTGCCTCCCTACTTGCTCAGCATCTCCTAAGAAGAGTCTGTTCTACTAAAAATGCTCTGAAGCAGATCACTTAGCATTTTACTTGGGGGCTTAGAGCAGGGTATTTGCTCCTAAAAGGATGTCATTTGTCACTGGCAGCTGTCAGGTTTACCGGATCCTTCTGAAATGTGGTTTCTGAGCTGACTCCCGTATTCTGGCACTGCAGATCTTGCAGAGGACATGACCAGAGTGCCCATGTTTCACCCCGCCCATTTAACACTTTCAAAACCTGTGCATGCTACATTTTGCGTGTTTCCCTGCATAGCTGCACTTGGTGCATATTCTTACAAGTATCTGGCTGCCTCTGGGTGTACAAGAGGAGAGGAGAGTCACGAAAATTTCTGTGTCCCGATCCCCATGGTGAATTTTCTCCCAAAGAGCCACAGGTGCTTGCACCACTTGGGGCTCTCAGTGTCAACAGGAGCTGCTTCACATCCCACGCTCTACTAGTTCCAAGATTTTCTGAAGTTTTTTTTACAAGTACTTTTTAGATTAGCCAGCGGGCATATAACACTACAAGCATGTTTCTGTGGAAGGAAAGGGTTCCTTTTAACATGTTTGTAGGCAATGCAAAGATTTCATGGACTTTATACTCTGTGCCTTGTGTTAAAACATATTCAAAAAACTGTCTATGCAATCTCTCCAAGAAATCTTAAAATTATATTTGGATTTACTTCTGGAACATGTAACAAGGTGGAATAATTCAACTGGATTTGCCCAATTGACCTGAAAGTTCCTCTTGCATGGACTGGCATTTTGATAGTAGGTCAGTTACTTGTATTAGTTTCCATCCTCTCTTTTTATTGGCCTTAATTTCCTTCTCTTCTACCTAAACTCTGAAGGAATCTTTTGTTGAAATAGGTGACCAGGAAGATGAGTCTTAGCACTCAGATGGAGACATCTAGTCCAAGGACAGTCTAGCCCAGCTGCCTCTAAAACCAGATTTAAAACTCTTGATATTAGTAATAATAGAGTTTAATCACACTGGTATCTTGTAACACTTCCCTTTAAATATTTTATGTTAACAGTAATAGTATTGTACAGCTCCTTTACTAGAACTACCACACCTTTAAATATGTGGAACTTCTCTGCAACTTAATGAAAACCGAGTTTGAAATCTCAACAATCATCATTCTCTGAGAAAATCAAATATTTTGTCAGAAATTTTGTCCATGAGCCCAGACCATGACAAGAGACTTCAAAGCTCCCGTCCGCATTTCTCTTGACATCAACTATTTGTGAGTACAGTGATTTGTGCAACATTTCCGGCATGGTGGGACTGAATCACCAGTCTGGCTGATTGAGTGAGCAGTGACATTGGCTTGGAGGGAAAATACACTGGTGCTTTCACGGACACAAGCCAAAAAGGAATTCAGTCAAGCAACTCATTGAAAAAAAAAAAAAAAAAGAAAAAGAAAAAGAAAATAACAAGAGCAAGAGAGAGAAAGCAAAGAAAAACTGCAGGTGGAATGAAGCATAATGCAAAAAGGAAGTCCCCCATATTTCTGGGGTCGCCCAGCCCAGCAAGTATTACTCATTTGTGACAGGATCCATGTAGAAGCTGAGGAGGTGAAAAGACCAGAAAATATATACTGTACATGTCAATGTTTGCACCATTCAGTGTTGTTCCACTACAACAGACACTGTAATGGGCTGTGTTATTTATGTCCTCCGTAGCCCTGCTCCCAGAAAAACAAATGCTATCCTTGAGTAATCAGAATATTTATACTGAGGTCCTCAGTTAGGATGGATAAAGAAGTTTAGGGCTTTAAAGAATATTTGAACTTTTGAGTTCAGAATTTCTTTAAACAGTTTAAAATAAAAATAATTGTTTTCTTATGCCTCAGACCATTAGTTAGGTTTTTAAAAATAAATCTCTTTTAGATTAATTTATTACCCATTGGACAAAATGCGGGAAATGTCACCAAGAAAAATATCTTAATTAAATCAGTGATTTCATTGTATCAAGAATCCCCTGCTTTCTCTGCTGTTTATTAATGTTTTTCATTTCTAAGCTTTGGTTTCTCTCAGAGTCATCGTCACTGACTTGAGAAACTATTTTGTAGCAGAAGGACCAGCCTACCTAGGCTCCCTGGTCTCCTCTCAAAGGCCACAGAAGCAATGTGTGTGAACAAAGCTTTCAAGACTTACTGTTTTTCCATGCAGGAAATAGGTGAGGATTAGTAACCATTATGCACCTCTGGAAAAGCAACAGACAAAAAAATCCTTCTTAAATAGACTAACAAGTAAAGAGAAAACCCAAACATCTTACAGGGATGGATAAAGCCTGGGAACGGCTTTCTGTGAGCAGACACACTTCCAGCTCAGATGCTACAAAGGACTCTCTAGTTTGAACTATCAGGGAAATGGATCAAACAGCACAGTCAGAAAGAAGAAAAGGAACAGCAGGGCACACACGAGATCAGATTTAGGCAAGAACAGAATTGTGATGATGCATCACTGAAATGTAGTAACTTAAAAAGGGATTGCCTGGTGAAGGAAAAGAGAGATAACCAGGTAGCATCGCTTCAAAATCCTCCATAATCCTCTATGCTTCTTCCTGTCCTGCAAGTAAGGATGCACACTGTTTCCTATATGGTAAAAGCAGAAGATTATGTTTTCTATCCCATTTTTATATCTTGTGGTGACAGGCAGGGTCTTCGAGAATGTGTCACAGTCCCGAGGGCACTCAGGTCCCTGCCCACCCTGCTCATGGCCTGGGATCCCATTTCAGCACAGTCCAGAGCCGCCAGTCCCTGTCCCAGTGATGCTGTCAGGGCCTGGTCTCCACCCCTGCCACAGCCTTGCCTGAACAAGAAAATTAGGGTTTTTTTCTGGTTCACTGAATGAAGTGCAGAACTCCCCTGGGCTTGGAGGGGGCCAGGATGTGGCCCATGGCATAGTTCCAGTCATCTACTCTGCGGTGTGGCAGGTGATCATTTTAGCTCAAAACCAATGAGTTTTTTGAGCATCTTTTTTCCATGATGCATCCTTATTTTTTAAAAGATGTTCTCTTGAAATAGACACAGCCTGTAGCATATATCAAAAATGTTTTTCCAGATAATCTCCAGTATCTCATTGCTGATACTGTCAAAGATGATCCAATATATTTTAGTTGTCTTTTTGATATGCCACGATAGGGGAGTTTTGTAATCTTTCCTGTATATCCCCAAAAGGGGCATGTTTTTCACTGCTGATTGAAATGCTCCCTGAATGCCAGAAATGCACTCATCAACATTTCAAGTGATGTATTTATCTGAAGTAGTTTCCTTCTGATAATTTCATTTGATGAATCAAAAATGCAGCTTTCAAATCGCTGCAAATCAAGACAAGGATTTTTGGATAACATTTATAAAAGCAATATTGGGGTCAGATATACTAGCCTTGATTCCTAGTGAATGTTTTATTTTCTTTTGATGTTGCCACCTTACCGCAGCCCATTCAAATCCAACATCAACTTATTACAGTTCACTATTCAGCAAAAGGTACAGCTGGGATGCTCGTGTGAAGAATGTGGCCATTTAATTCAGCTGGCTTCAGCACACAGGGGCCTCCATCAAGATTACACAAAAGCAAAAATCTCCCAAAGCTTTTACCACTAAATTGTCAGCAAGAGAGTAGTCTTTTCTACTTTTTTTTTTTTTTTTTTGCCATTGGGAGCCAGTTATTTGAACAAAGCTCAGTCTCTCCTTCCCCATGCTCTCAATCATTTGCTTCCTCTCCCCTGCCATTGCTTCTACTCTTCTACATCTCAAAAACCAGCTTCCAGCATTCCCCACAGACTTTATTCTACTAAAAAGCAGGGAAAATAAACATTTCATCTAAAATATTTGATAGATGCAGATAAATCTATGAATTTATTTGAAGTTTCCAGCAAAAATAAAATGCTTTGGATGGATAATGAGCAATTGAAGACAGTAATCTTCGAATATTAAGCTAGAAATCTGAATTTACAGCCTAGCTTTCTGTAAACACAATTACTGATATATGCATGTTGATTTTATTAACTTCCAAAAAACTCCAAGGCAGATGAAAACAAAAAGTAAGTGCCATAAATTATTCTAGGAATTTTTTCATTTAAAATTACTTAAATACCTAAGGAGGCCCCAGCAACTACTGATAAACTAAACTGTACTTAGAAAATGCTACAATACTCTTTAGCTGATTTCAAGTGGCCAGGAAAGACAGCCATTGCCCTTCCCACGTACTCTGCCGTGCCTTCATGTGCTGAAAACCAAAGGAAAAGGTTTTCTAAGTTTTCCTTGAAAAGAAGGAAGTTCAGTAGCAGCAGTGCAGAGGAATCAGAGGAGCCCTCTGAACTGATGCTTTTTGTTATGAATTCTTCTCTCTCCAGCCTAGTGCCGTGCTAAAATTTTGCCATTTGTTTTCACCACCAACCCAAGCACAGACAAGATGTCATACACACAGTCTGGCTGGCTGGCAGTGGTGAGGAGTGTCTGTGCTGCTTTCTCGTGTAGCATTTCAATGCTGCCTTGCCACAGGCTGCTAGATGTGGCTGTGATGCCAGCCCAAGGGCTTGCATTTCTCTCTCTGCCTCTGCCAGGTCTCCTGGGCTGTCCCACAGCAGATTGGAGAATGAGGCAGTTGCCTGCACCCCTTCACGGTCAGGTGTGACCTCAGGGCAGGTTGGACTTGTTGGTGCCTGTTGTCACATCAGCCTTTCCAGCCCAGCTCCACGTACACCCAGTGTCGCTCATCTCAATGGGCCTTTTGCACTCAAGGATATGACCCCTTCCAAAAAATGCAACCATTTCCTGCTAGGGAGCAGGGCAAGGGCTGAGCAGCCCCGGTGGTGCCATCAATGCCCCTGTCTAGCAAAGGATGGCACGCTGTGGGTCTGCCTCCATGAGCTGCCCAGGCACATCGCCAGCTCCTCTCCCGCCTCCCTTCGGGGACCAGAGCAGCGCTGCTGACTGAGCCAAATTAGGAGTGCCCGAAAGGCATCTTTAGTTAGAAAAATGTCTGTCAATTCACTACAAACGTTTGTGTGCAAGAAAAAGCATTGTTTACTGCTGCAAATCCTTCTGGGGGTCTCTGTTCTGGCTGTGCAGTGACAGTTCAGTCATGAGCCTGGAAATAATTCGTGGGATTATTTTTGGAAATGTCCAATTGTCTTATTATGCCAAGATTAAATGAGGTAACAGATGTAGTAATTAAAAATGAAAAAGTGACAGGTTTTTTTGGCTCAAATTGATACTATTAACTGACACGGTAGATGGGCTTTTAAAGCCAAAAATATATGCAATAGCAGTCAGAATGGCTGTTATTTCCCTGCTGTTTGTGAAAGGCTTATGAATCATGTTCTACACCCAGCCAATGGCACACCCTTATTTCAGATGCAATTTAAATTACACTTAATTTAAATGAAGAGGTGGAACTAAGGAAATATCTGAAGGTTTTTTTCAGGCTTTGTCTGACATCAAAAGTCAGATGACTGCATATCTTGATTTCCAGAAGAACATATGAAACTAATTAATAAAATCAACAGGAAATGTAACCTCTGTTGACCTGTAAAAAGACCATAATGAATTTATAGCTGCAATGTCAGAGTTAATTTGTATTCCCATAGGATCAGTATTGAGAATGTACTTGTTTTGCTCATTAATGTTATGTGGGAGACACTGGTCCCTTCATATTGACCTATCATTTCCAGAGCATTGTATTAACATGTATCAGTAGTAACAGCACCAAGTTTTTTCTCACTTAAAATGAGAACAGTAGGATTTGGCTCTACTTCTTACATACTCCTAAATATAGCCCTAGAAATAAAAATAATTTAAAACCCCCACAACTGTTAAGGCATATCCTACAACTAGGGACATTCCCTGGCTCTAAGGGTTTGACTGAGGACTGTGTATCTCTGAGCTCATTTGCAGTAGACTCGCTGAAAGCCTTAGATAAATGCATTAACTTTTAAAAAAGGTAATCACGATATTAATTTATCTCCTTCATCTATAATGCCAGGTAATGCATTTTGGCAAGCATCACTTATAACTACAATTATTCTCCCCTGGGAAGCTGCAAATGACTCCTCTTCATCCAAATATGTTTTGCCTCTATGCACAGAGACGCACAGGCTATCTTCCAACCTAAATCAATATTATGATCAACACTGAATCCAATTAAAGCATATTTGCTTGGCATTTCAGATGGCGAAGTAATGATCTTCCCCAACTCCGAGACAAGACACCGGGGAGGTGCAGAGGATGGCTGGGGAGCCTGGACTGCACAGGCCCTCCCGGAGCTGTCAGGATCACTTCATCAGCACTGGAGCGTGGTGGGCAATGCCTGTTTTGGCTGGCAGAGAAGCAGGTGCTGCAGGTGAAAGCTTTCCTGGCACCAACATCAGAGAGTTGCAGCACTACAGATTTTCCTTGGGTAGAGATGCAGGCAGGCAATGGGAATTGATTGTGGTGTCTTTGCAGCCTCCACTGGGGGAAATCTGTTGCAGAACAAGCCCTTGACTTTCCTGGCCATCCTCTGCTCTTGCAGCTCCGCTGGGGTTGAGATGATCTGCTCCTGCAGTGGCTGCTTCCCCTGCCCACACTTTGGCAGGGCTGATTGACTTAATTTCAAATATTTATTGGACATTTAGTCTAATGCCCACTACTTGGGAAATGTCTCATGATAGGTCTAAAAGCAAAGACTGACTTTTTTTGCAAGAGGCTGGCCTAGGAAAAGCAATCTCCAGCTGTTCATTGCTGGGAACACACACTTATGGCATTCCCCTTGGAGTGACATTTCTGCGGCACCGTACTTTAAGTGAGGTGTATCCCGTGGAACTTGCAAGGCAGCTCAACCAATTTACTTTGAAAAGTAGACAGTAAATGAGAATTTATTTTTGATAAACATTTGAAAATTTTCTATCTGGATGGAACACTTGTGATACAAGAACAAGTACTTGATGTCTCCTTCAGGACGAATTGGAGAAGCCCAATTAGAAAGTTTGCATAGAAATCAATCATTTCCAATTCTACATAAACACTCTCACAAATTCTGTGTTCTGCAAAATCAGGGGAGTAAGCACATTTGTTACCATTAGTCACACACACGGCACTCTGCAGTATTATCTACGATTCTTCGTGCCAGAGCAAAAGCTTCCAGCTCAAAATGCAGATCACGCACCACAGACTTTATTTATGGCCTTTATCCCTGCTTCCTTGCAAACAGCAGGGCTGGATGGACAAAATGTTAAAAAGAAGTATCAGAAATCTCTGGAAGGCTTAGGAGAGCAGCTAGAGCCTTTTTTCTGGAAATCCTCTTATGCCTATGTTTCCACATTTTAATGTTTGGTTTTTTTTTTTAAAGTGTCTGAATCCAATTTTCAGGGGTAAATGGCTGGAGTAGGTTATTGTCCAGCTGTACTAGCAGCATGAACCGAGCCAGTGCCAAAGTGTACGCGGCCAAAGTGAGTAGGGAGGCATTTCAGTGTCGTATGCTGAAGGAGTGTCTGGCACCTGACATTTTCTCTCAACTATCTGTCCCGCAGCTCACCTTCAATAACCACCTGACAGAGGAAAAAAGTGTGACCCTGAGGATTTAAACAAAACAGTCAAAGCTTGATTTTCTACTGTTTTGTATGTCTTGTGATGATCCATGGCTCTCTAGAAGAAGGGCAAAGTTGCTCTGAAATGTGGCCTTCCTTGAGAAGAAGAACTTTACACCAATTTTGTTTCCCTGGTGTAGAATGTAAATCACTGCATGACCTACAGGGTGAGTTCTCCAAGCAGACTTGTCCTCTTTTTCTGCCATTCTGTTTAAAGCTCCTTTCACAGCTTAAGCTATGAATTAAATCAGGAGTAGGACTGCTGGAGATGGTGGGTGTCTCAGGGAGCTGAACCACAGTTGTGTGCTGCTCCCCAGCTCCCGATGTGCACACAGCACTTTGCCAGGCACTCAAAGGTAAATGTTTCAGCTGCTTGTGCCCCCTGAGAGCACAAATTATAATGGTGTTTTTTAAAGATGTCTATGTCTCTAGACATTGCCTACATAGCCTTTCTTATAATTATAGATCCGTAATTATGTTCTTAATGATGACATTCCCTCTGTCTGATGATAAATATATTTTTCCATAATAGCACTTAAACATTGCATATTTACTAATCAAAAGGAGATTTGCACTGCAAGTGAAGAATTACAAATTAATTATGCCATACCTTTAATTATACCATAAATAATCTGGATCATTTCCCAAGAAATTGTATTAGAGCTCTTGTAAAGGCACTTACCCTGGGTGCCTGCGATGGTCCGCATCTCATGCTTACCCTGGCAGTGTAAGAAACCCAAAGTGCTAAGTTTTCATTACTACTGCCTCTGAAGTAACTGCAGTGCACTTAAAATAGATGTACAATTCATGAAAATGAATCATTAAAAGGGATTGAGTTGAATTGTGCCTGGCAGATGTTGTCACAAACATTGCTGAAATACTTAAACACTTCTTCCAGCAAGCGATGATAGGATGCTTGGCAGCAAAATTATGCCACAGCCAGAGAAGTAATGCTTTTCATGCTAATGCAAGAAAGGCTTCGTAAACAACCTCGTGGAGCTCTACTGCACAGTTATGAGGGTGCTCCTTCCTCATCTGTTGGATAGCTCTTGGTCAAGGCTACATCATCCCACCCATAGTGATCCCCCACCTCAGCCCTGGAAAAACGAGCAGTTGCAAGCAGAAGGAGGCAGAGGCCGGTCTGGCCTGAGCTGTTCTCCATCCCCTGGGCTCTGCGTGCACCCCTCTCTGCTCCCTGCTCACCCACAGAGCTGGTGCACAGGGCTCACCTGCTTCTCCCCTCTGGAAGCAGCTTGAGAGGGTTAAATATTATCCACACAAACCTGAGTGGGGCAGAGGAGGAAATCCTGGACAGCAGTAAAGAATGGGTTGGTTTAAGATGGCCAATGCCCTGAAACCAAGGTTTTGAAAAACAGGGTAATTTTCTGTGTCCTTCCTGCTTGAAGAGCTGGGTCAACCCCAAAAAATGCTTTGGCAAGTATTGTAATTGCATGATCTGCAATGGCTTTTTTGTATCATCTCCTTGGGTGCAGACATTTTTTTAAGAGGACTTGATCATGGGCTAGACTGCAGGCTCTCCAAGACACAGCTGTAAGCTTGACCGAACCCCATTTTTGGTGAGTTCATTGTGGTGTTTAAATACGGCAGGTCCACGCCAGACTCCTCTTCATTTCACACATGGTAAATGCCCCAGCCATCTTCCTGTGAGCCAGGGAAAGCAGACAGATGGGCAATTCCACTCACATGACACAAAAACTAGTTTTAATTTTTTTCCCCTCATTAATGTTTCCCCAAATAAGACTAGTGTATGTAGGGGTGAGTTCTTACTGGCAGGAAAACATCTTGGTTGGAGGCTTATTTTAACTTCTGGAAGAAAACAGCCTTATCAGATTCCTCTGCAATTGAATAAAGCATGTGGTCTCCCAGCTTATCTGGGATTTAAATAAGATCCATGCTAATGCTGATGGCTTCAAAGCACACAGCACCTAAACATACTTTGGTAGATGACTTTTTTGTGTGTAACTGAAAAGAGTACATCCTGGTAGAGGAGTTTATCAGTTCCAGCCTAGCTAATGAGCTTAGTCTTCTTTCTGTACTGCTGAAATTATACAGAAGTGCCTGCCTGAAGGAGGCATTTTGATGAAATCTTGCTTCAGCTCTGAGCATTGAGAAGCTAAATCACTTGGATCTCTCGCCAAGAGAGTTTCCTCACCCACTTCAGGGTCTGCCTGAAGGCCAGGCTCTTTGCTGCTCTCAGCTCAGCTGTCAGCACCCACTGATCTACGGCAGGCTGGTGGGTTAGCCAGGGAAGCAGTCAGTGGTCGGGCTACCTGAAACATTTTTCCATGAATCATCCATGCGTGATGGGGAGCTGGCCTCCAAACTGACCATCTCTCTTATGACAGATATCCTCCGTGGCCGAGTCTCACTGTGTTCGTGTGACTTCAAAGATGCAATTGCTCTAGCTGTGGTATCAATCATTCCTTCCACCTCTGGGTTAGAAGGATTTCTGAGGACTTGGAAACACTCCTCATCTGACATTTTCTATTTTAGCAGTTCAGAACGTGGACAACCTACTTTGCAGCATTTTACACTATTAATTTCATCCATTTCTGGTGCACAACTGCTAAGACACTTTCTATAGTACATCATCTCTAAGCAGTGTTACCAGTGCTTCACAAATCCTTTGCACTTTGTTTTTCCTTCTGATGAAAGGTCTGCTCTGTTTCCTGGGTTATGAATCTCTGCAGAGCCCGTCTCAGTAACTCCCTAAAGCTTTCTTCCTTCTCAGAGTTATTGCTGCCGTGCTCTTTTACATAGCACCATTCAAAAGCGTGCTTTTCTGCACAAGCACATGTTTATAGCTCCTCTGAAGCTGTGTCCCATCCTCCTCCTCCGTGGTTTCACTAATATCCACCAGCATGACATCGCTTCTTGGAAGCTCTGTGGCACCTGGCAGCTTGTGCCCAGGTGAGAGGGGTCTCTGGGCTCCTTGCACGGGCACATGGCTGATTGCCACAGCTGGTGGTGGGACATGGCTCTGGGTAAACCCAAGTCCCCGTGGTAAATCCACATCTAATGGGGCAGCCAAGGCTTGATAGCAGTAAAGCAGCATTTGCTTTCTCTCTTCTTACCTATGGCACATCTTGCCCGAAGCCTCTTCTGAAGGTGAGAAGGGGAAATTGTGGCAGCCTGAAAGCGATGTTTGAAGAATAAGAAAATGTGATACCACAAAATGGCTCTTTCATTCTATTGCTGAGCACACTTTAACCTCATTTAAAAATGCCAGTACTGCATGTGTCATGTATGCTAATGTGGTTTTGCTTTTTAACTGAGAGCCCTTCTTTCCTTGTAAAGTTGGCAGTAAGGATGTCTGTTGAAGGATTGGTTGGTGTCTTGAGCCTAAGCAACCCATCTATTTATGTTAAAAGATTGAAAAGTTCCACTCATTATCAAAACTCTGTAACTGGGTTCTCCAGAGAACAAATGAATCAGAGAGCACTTGTGTTTTCCTGAACATAACAAATAGTAAAGATTTCAAGAGGCAGCTTTTTTTATTTTTTTCAGGAAAGGACATATATTTTTACCAATTTTAGTCAAGAAAAAACATGAAGATGTTAGAGACTTCAAAGTCACTCCTGAAGGAATAATTTGCTCTTCAGAGGGCTGGAACACAGGGCAGCACCCTGGGAAATATCCTGGTTTCAGGAAAACTGTTGCTGGTTGCTGTTACCAGCATAACAAAGAGCCCTAAAACATTGTTCCCGTGCCTTAGGTAAAAGCACATCAAGTTTTGCTTTGCAATTCAGAGTCTTCACTAATTGATATAAATTAATAACACCACAATTTAATTTCCACGTGAGGGTGAATTTAAGATTCTTTATGATTTTATAAGAAGACTGACGTCCATGTTTTACGGTTGCCCCATTACTTGTTTTTGGTGGTATTCACCAGTATGTGAAAGCTCCACCTCCAAATTCCTGCTGCCTCTTAGCAAACACTTGCAGAAGCAGCGTGTTCTCCCTGCCGAGAGCCACAGCACACATGTGGCTTGCTCAGCGTTTGGCTGCTGGTGCCAGGGAAGCAAACCCCTCCACGGAGAGGGGAAGGGTGCATCAGGGCTGGAGACCCACTGGCCAGCCCGGTGGAGACCACATATTAGCCAAGTCTGCAAACAGTTCCGAGCAGGAGCTGTTATTTCATGACTCGCGTGAAGTCTAGAATGTAATTACCACGGAACAAGTGGCACTAACAATAACAGTTGTACTGCTGTACTGATAGCTTTATGCTTCCCTTTGCATTGTGTTGCACCAAAGACCTTACCCTGGTTTTAAACCACGAACCCTGATTGTTACAGCACACAGAGAGGAATTATACCCTCCTACATGGTCCATGCTGCAAACAGGGTGACTGCCCCAGGTGCCTCGGTAACGGCATTGTGCAACACACAAATGCCTTTAATCATCCCAGCGCTGCTCCCACAGTGTCTTGTTTAGACTACTTAAAATAGCCTACCCAAATTATGAATCTTTGCATAAGAAATGATGTGTGTTTCAAAACACAATGAGACACATTCTGCACAAAGGTTGGTTGGGAAGTGGGAGTGAGCCTCTGTGCAAGAGGCAATTCAGCAGAGAACTCGCATTGTCTTTAACACTGCAATTAACCTAAAACATTGTCATTGTAAATAAAAAGATTTGCAGTGTGGCCACTGCTGTGGAAAGCTTTTGATGAAATATTTAGGACAGTGCTTTCTGAATGCAACTAATTTTCAGAAGACATATCAAAGTTTCATAGGGGCACTAATTTAATCACAGATGATGAATGATTTTATTTTTATGTTGGGCTTTAACAAAGCTGGACGAATGTGGGGTGGCTTAGCGAGTCTGTGTGTGCCGAGGGCCGCCTGAGTCAGAGCTTTTGGAGAGCTGCTTCCCTCCAGCTGAGCGCATCGTGTCAGCCTTAACGGGGCTCTGAGCCCTCACGCTGCCTTCACAGCTGAACCCAAATGCAGGGAAACCTGCCAGTTATGAGAGAACTTCACAACCAGCAGCACAGCCTTTGGTTAAATCCTCATTAACCACCTCTGCCCTGCTCCTAGCCCAGTCTCTCCAGGCACAGACAAAGCACATTGAGGTGGAAAAAAAAGGAAGCAGAAGTGTGTTTCTGTGAGGTGCTGGTTTTACCTCTTGTATTGCCAGGTTGTCCTCACACCTTGCCAAACTGGCTCAGCTGTGGAGGGAACTGCGGTGGTGGGAGTTTGCAGGGACAGTCCACGGTGCAGGAACAGCACAGATGCTGCTGACACCCCACACTGCTCCTACACTTTCATCATTGTGCTGCAAAAGATCTGCTCCTCCAGCTTGATCTAAAGGTTCAGGAAAGTAGAAAAAAGTTTTCATGCATAATTGCAAGAGAAAGAGTAATGTGAGATGATGTACATAACAAGCCGTTTAGAAGACAGTACTATGGATCCCTTTTCTTGGGATCAGACAAAGACTACATAGAAAATTCAAGCATGTCACATTTCTCCATCCAACAAACAGTGACAATTTAATCATGATCTGTAGTGAGTGGCTGGATCTCAACACAAGCCTGTCCCCAAAACTTGAGCCCTAGGACCGCCTGTGCTGCGCAGCTGCCTGGCAGCGTGAGCACAGAGGTAGCAGAACCCCAGCCTTCTCTTTCCTCTGATCCTCTTCAGCAGGTGGAGCACTTTTTTGGCAGCAGAAGTGTTACCCAGGAGATGCAAGCAGGCATCAATATTGCTCAGGGCAGGATGAACCTGGCCCCCCTCGCACTCTGCCTTGCTCAGGGTCAGCCACAGTGGCGTGGGGTGCAAAGTGGGGCGGCTCCCCGAGGGCTGTGCAGGACAGCATGGGACACATCCCGCTCAGGCCACTGGGCCTGCTTGCACTGGGAAAGGGCACAGCACACCAGTATGGTGCTGGGAAGGGAAGGGGCAAACGCACTCCATCAGCTCTGGAGTCACAGGTTTGCCGGGCAGATGAGTGGTGGCCCTTTTGCATGCTGTGACTTTCCAGCATCGCCTCGGTTGTGCTGGGAACACAAATATTTTTCTGTTGTGCCTGTGCCAAATCAGTTACAGCATCCAGCAGCTGTGCTGGTGTGTTTTGACTGAAGAGACACCACTTGATGTCAGCATAAAGTAACTCATTAGCCACACATTCACCCAAATTCACATTTAGGATTTTGAGAAATTATTACCAGTATATAAAGTTATATGTTTAAAGCTTTGCAGCTAATTAATATGCACAGATTAATATACAGCCCAGACTCAGCCTCAGGTACTGGGAAAGTTTCTGATATAATAAAGCTAAAAGCAGAGTGACAGGGACATATTACCTCACCAGATGGCACGGTTTGTTAAAACAAACCAACGCATTTCTAAAAGAGTGTTCTAATCTCCACTTGAAACACATTTTAATTTAAAATGGAGGGGCATTTACATAAAAAGGGTTCAGAGAACAAATATTTCACAAGTTAGATAAGGGCGGTTCTGGTTTAAGGCAATAAAAGGTGGGAAACCATAAGCCAATTAAAAACATTCTCGATGATGGAATTTCAAGCATAACTGTTGTTTATGAGGAATTTAGATTGTTATGGAAAGCTTTCCTCTGGAAGGTGATAGCCAGTACAGTCTGTGTTCAAGAGTCATCAGCACAAGTGAGGTACAGAACTGTGCAAATAACAATTAATCTGATGGGAAACGTTTTATTTTGGAGGACTGAATCCTTTAGGGGTTTTATCAAGCCTTAGGTCACTCTTGGAGTGGAAATGCTGTTCTGTAATGAGATTCTGAATATGCTGGAGAATAAATTAAAGGAGACAAAATGTATTTTTTAAGATTATAGTCTGATTAGGCCAGTTGCTGTCTGAAAAAAAGAATTAGCATGTCTTGATGAATTCACTATTTGAAGTAAAAAAAAGTTGCTGGATCTTTGGATGTCACGGAAGTAGGTAACAAACTCAAAGGTGGATGTAGGTGGTTTGTCTGATTCACTCCTGCGTTGTTCAATCCAATTCTTGGGTTTTTACCTTTTTTTTTTAAACTAATCTGAGGCCAGCTTAAAGCGATATGGATGCCTAAATCTTTGCTGCTCCAAGATCCAGGAAGCATGACCAGACATCAGCATCATGCTCCGAGGCTCTCCACACCTCTGCCAGGAGGCTGGGGTAGCCTGCACTGCCTGCACTGGCCTCCCCGAGAGGAACATCACCTGTTCTGCTGGGCTGAAACCCCAGTCCTGCAGCATCTCCTGCAGCCTTACCAACAGCTTGGAGTCTGTCCAACAGAGAAACGGGGAAGGTGACAGAGACGATGTCTTTTCTCCCAAAAAGGGAGCAGAGGGTGGTTGTGATGGTCTCGGGCAAGAATGTGAAGGATGAGGGAGAAGGTTTGTTTTCCAGCCTGCCCAGAGTTTGCTGGGCTGTCACCTCTGTCCAGCTCTGATCCTCTGGCTTGCTATGTGCACGAAGTTTGCCTCTGAGGGCCTCCCTCTGCTCTCACACAAAAGGTAAGAAACTCCTTCTTGCCCCACGTCTTTTCATTTCTTTCTGCTGTTTCCCCTGATCTCCCTTGCTCCATCCTTCTCCTGCCCATCTCTTAGAGCAAGAGCTATCTGGACTGTTTATGACATGTCTTTGATTTTCATGGGAGACCTTTAGCACTTTCATACTACAGAAAAGAAGAAGAGTAAGTGTTTTCTACTGTTTTGCTGAGGCAAACCACATGAGACACAGTTAAGAAATATTTTGATGCAGAAACCTTTTTCACTGCAGATCAATTGCAGTATTTTATGTTCTCCACAAAGAAACAATGCACAGAAAGGTAATTCAGAGAGCTGACATTGCTGTCCTGATGCCTTTCTTATGGAAAGACACAGCTCCAAAAGAAAAATTGTAGTGACCAGGAGGAGTCAGAAGAGCTTGACCAATCTCTACTTCCATCAATAGACTGTGCAATGGGAAAAGATTGATGGTAGAATTTTAACCTCATTGACAGGGGTCTCACCAAATGAGAGAAGATCTGAGCTTTGCTCTTGATTCCTCGATTATTTCCTGACATTTTAAAAAACATGAGATATAAAACACATTAACAGTCTTTGACTGGAGCCAGAAACAGTCAGAAATCAGAGATAAATGGTATTTTGCAGAAAAGCAAGGTGTTGCCACTTACTGAATAACACAGGTAACTTTTTACTGCAGCTCACCTCTACGACCTCCTCTTCCTCCAGCAACTCGGCATCTTGGCTGCACTACACCCACTTTTCATTTTTTGGATACCTCTTACATATTTTTATATTTTTTCTTAAATATTTAGATTCAGAATCAGCACACTCATATGCTGACCACACTTTGCTTCTTTGAGAAGTTATGCTCAGGGACCATTATGTTTTGACCTGGACAACAGGCAGGTATCCCAAACATCTGCAGTTCACGGGCCTCATGAAACTCATCCAATTTGAAAGATAGTGAAAGAAAAAGAAAAGCCTAAACCAAAGCAAGTATTAAATGGTGAGTCCAAAGGTAGCTCACTCGTTGCCATCTCAGCCCTCCTCTTAGTCTGCTCACATCAGCCATACAAGCTGTGCCTGTTTAAATAAAACATGGGCAAGTATTCACGGTCTGGTGTATCCAACAAATTCACTTTCCCATATTCTCAGTAGGTCTTAGGAGCATCACAAGGAAAAAACCCACCTATTTAGTGTGCTTTAAAAGCAGCTAGAGATTTAGAAACACTTCCTCCCTGCTCTCTTTTTCTGTATTCTTTACATCCAAAAATACTAGTCACAAAAAAAACCAGAAACTAAATGAGCAAAAAGTGAGATAAAGTATTAAGTTTATTCAGGAGCTCAGAATTATTTCAGAGAGCTGCTTTTCACTCCTATCAAATGCATATGTATAAGTTTTAAGTCAATATGTTCTGCTAGCACTGTTAAGCTAGAAAGCTGCCTGCTACCCCCTGTAGCTAGATGCCAGGTAAATAAACAACCAACTGGCTTAAGCAAATTAGGTAAATAGTGTTTGTGGGCAGGTAGTTTTGTTCAGCATGTGGCATGTGAATGTTTATTAATGCTGTTAACTTGGAGAAATGCTGAGGTAAAGGAAGAGATTATAGCAAATGTACAGATTAAAACAGGAACATTTGTCAAAAACAATGTGCATAGAAGCAAACAGTAAACAACCGCATGAGTTTGCTGAAGCCAAATGCTCTCATTTAATAAATGAAATGCTTCATTAATCCTCCATGACAGAAGTAATGCTTGGAATGGAGAACAGATCCAAAAGAAAATATTTTTTGGAGTCACATCCCATGAGTCTTCCTGGCAGCCCAGGCAAGGAGACGTGTAACAAAGGCAGCCCCTCTCAGCTCTCGCTCTTGCAACTCCTGCCTGGTGCCAAAGTGTTTGGGGCTGATAACAGAGCAGCTGGAGGAGCTATCGGTTGTGTGGGTTGCTGTGATCAATAGCTGCCTTAGAGATGCTCCTGGTCCCTGAGTGCTGTGCACCAGTTGTGACAGAGTTGTGCCTGGGCTGTGTCCTACACTAAGACAACCACTTGCTGCTGTGGCACTCGCTTTGAGGGTTGCCCAGAAGCAGAGTACATGGTGGTAGCAAATCCCTATACTTCAAGTGAGCCCTCCAGCACTGGGTCCCTTTCTGCAGGAGCACTCAGAGCTCTGTGATCAGATGTACGTCTCATCTTTACCCTAAAACAATATGTTTCCATTTTTTGGGGTTAGGTCTTGGGACACATGTTGGATTAATCTTGTCTAACATCCAAGCCCGATGGAGGTGTCAGGCATAGGACAGTATTTTGATAGAAATCCATCCACACACGTCACCGTTGTCCGAAGGTCCATGACATGGCCTGAGTGTCAGCAGCAGCACTGCCTTAGTGTTTGCTGACCACATCTGGCTCTGCAGCAGTGCCTAGGAGCAACACCCTCCTTTTTCTTTAGCAAACAGCTTTCCACAGCATTGACTTGGCCTCAGTGACTTGGACCTCTTGGCTTGCCTAGAGCATTGCAACATCCCTGGTATGAAGCCTAAGGCAATCCCTGCACACCAGCTGGCACAGAAGGCTAAGGCCTGGCTTGCCACCATCGTCACTGTAACGCCTTCCCATGGAATTGCTCATCAGCTTCCCGGTCGCTGCATCTCAGGCTGCTTCACGTACCCACCAGATGAGTTAGAGGACCAGGACAAAGAGCACAGACAGTGACTCTGCTCAACTGAGGCCATCCATGGCACCTATGAAAGAACTCATGGTGTGGCAAACTGTAGACAGGGTTTGCCTAGGAAAAAGGGCTGCCACAGACATCAGTAAGGTGTTCTATGAAGTTTTCTTTACCAGCAGCTGTGGGTGTTCTGGAGCCAAGGTCCCACCATCTGAACAGGGATGAAATCCTGCTGCAGATTCTTCCTGAGATCAGAGACAAGAGATACTCATCTCTCTCTCTTATGCCTGGCTCTTGTCAGGGCATCTTGTCTTCAGGGCCACTGTCCCTTTGTGAAGTTAGATCGAAAGTGAGCAGATGGTCTGGTGGTGTCTGGGGCGGGGAAATGACATACATAAGCCCTGCATTAGGAAAATCAAGCTTAAAATAGATGGGCCCAAAGCCAAGATACTCCTTTGCACACACTTCTTCCCCTGGGCAGAGGAGGAAAGTGCAGAGATGTGATAGGTGCCAGTCACTTTGCTTCATGTATTTCTGGAAGGAGATTAGATACTGCAGTGAGAACAACAAGGTAAGAACTTGAACTAGATACTGAAGTCCTCTACCTTCCTGGGAGATGGGCCGAGGGAGCACCATAGGAGAGATCTGGGCTGAGAAAAGGCCACACACCTTCCCTTTTGTCAGCAGGGAAAACATGGGGTGTTTCTGTGCTGAAGATGCAAGATCAGCAAAGAGTCGTTCTCCTAACATGGGAAGCTTTAGGAGAAAAAATGGCTAAAAATGTGCAGACAAAGGAGTGCCGGACCATTGGCTGAAAAGTGGATCAGAGTAAATTGTTTCAAGGAGACAGCTCAACTAAGGATCCTAGGGAAAAAAAAAATTTAAAAAGTAAAATGAGGAAAGAAAGAGTGTTTGAAAGACAGCTGTAATCCAGATAGTATATAACTGGGAGAGGATGAGGAGAGGAGCTGTGGACTCCATCCCTACCCAGGAGCCTGTCGAGCTCCTGCCCACACTATGGTATGTGTCACGGTGTCCCAAAGCAAACGTGGAAATGTCAGGGAAATGCTTTTGGTTTTGGTTGAACGGAGTTTTGGTAGATTCGCTGACTTCTTACACATTTTGTACAGGGAAGTGAAAAGTAAACCAGATCCCACCGGAAACCTTCGTGCCAGAGGTGAATTTGCAGCACACGAAAGCTAATGCCATATGGCAGCTGAGGTTCAGCTTGAGCTTGCGGTATTTTTGTGGTGAAGTGAGCACTGGGATGGCCAGTGCTGCGGGAACTGAGTTGCAATGAGTCCCTCTGAGTCTGGCAGCTACATTTTTTACTTTGTGCTGCAACACGCCAAGAGAATTTGTTTTGCCTTCTGATGTTTATCTCAATTTTACATGTGTTCACAACTCACAGGAGAAAATGACAAATTGAGAAAATATTTGTTTTCACAAAAGCCAAGAGACTATTGCAGCAGACAGCCAGACAAACACAGTGTGAGTGCCAAAGTCTGAGCTTTTCTATACAGTGTGCCATGCACATGTTCAGTTTTACCTGCCTAAAGGGCAAGAGGAAATTCAGTCTGTATGCTGCCGTAATCACCGCAGTCTCTCTGCACAAGGATTACTTGTTGCATCCCACTGCAAGTTTTTGGAACACCACCCAGCCACATTTTGTTTAGCCACACCAACTGAATCTAAACAAATTGAAAAATGACCTGCTGTAACACTTTGAAGCATACAGCAGAAAACAACTCTGAAATAGCTGTTTATGTTCACTGGAGAAAGATTTATTTCTGAGCTTGAGTAGCAGAGGCAAATAGAACCACCTGTAAACCATTACCTGCCATGCCCCACTGCCCCCATGTGAAAAAAACAAGAACAGGCATTGCTTGGAGTGGAGTCGGCCTAGTAAATGATGAGGAAAATGGAATGTTTTCTCTCAAAAAACAGCAAATGAAGAGGAGCTGCTGCATCTGAAATTGTGTTTACCTGGAAGGTCCCAGCTTTTGACAAAAGGCCCATGAGTCTAGCAATTGCTTTCTCTCCTGTGGTGCAACACAAGCCCCTTTGCCCTTTACTTCCTACTTCAAGAGGGATTGTGCTGGTGAAACAAACTGATGTATTATACAAACGGATTTAAAGGCTCTGCACTGATGTATAGCCAAAATGGAGAAGAGCTCTGTATAGTAGTGTGGCTGATTGTCTTTTTACTTAATTAGTATCTATTTATTTAAGTTTGTGGGGTTTTTTGTTTGTTTTGTATTTAATAATTTATTTTGGTGCCATGATATTACACATTCCATGTAAATCCCTGAAAAAGTGGACCTTAAAAATGTTTGCTTGTAATACCAAGTTATTTAGGTCCATGGTTTGCTACCAGCAAGTGGCAGCATGATTTCCAATCATGGACAATGCCAAGGTTCCCTGGTCCATGGCATCCTAGCTCTCCTAGACAAATACAGCACAGTGCATCTTGCCTGAAGCACTTCTCTAGTTCCACCATGACTTTAGCCCAGTTTTCTGAAGAAACAAAACCATCTGAGCATGACCTTTATCTTTCCCTCTCCTCTCTTCTCTCAACTCCTGAGCCCATTGACTGGTTTAGCCCCCATGAGACAGAGGGCTGGAAGCCTCAAAGATCAATTTTCCCTGTGGATTCTGTGCAAACTGGTGGGAAGCTTTTTACAGACCCTTTTGAAAAAACAGCTTTTAGTGCTTCCATCAAGGAAAGAGCTCAGAAAACTTTGGTATGTCCCATTGCTTGTCAGCCCCTAGATAACCAAGCAGTCGTGCAAGGCCCCAGCTTTAATTTGGACTGACCACAGCCCATGTTGTGTCCTGCCAAGCAGGAATGCCATAGAGGACAAGAGAGGAATGGAGGTTACTTAAGGAAGGAGGATGTTCAGGGGATGAAGGATTTGTATTATTAGGACAATATGTCCTACTGGCTTGGCTGCCCACAAATCTGCTTTTCAGGATACTCTTTAGTTTTCTCTCTCTTCCTTTTCTGAGTCCCTGCAGGCAGCTCTTGGTCCTTGGAAGATGTGATGATAAAGAGAAAGCTCTTTGCTGCCTATAGAGAGTGTAGAAGTGAAAATACACCTCCCAGGGCCTCACCCCGAGCTGAAAGGAATTGTAAAAGTACTGTTTCCACATCCACACTGGCTGCTGGAAATAGAGTACAAGCACAGGATCCTGCCCTGGCACTCTCTAAGCAGAAGGAAGAATAAACCCTGAGGGGGAAAGTCAGGAGTGCCCAGTGCCTGGGAGCTCTGTGGTTATCCAAGAGGGAATGGTTTGCGTGGTCAGCACATGGTTACGCAGAAAGCTCCTCCTGAGGGATTACCACGATGCTGGCTAGGAAAGACAAGGTGTTGTTGGCACATTGCTGTACCTTGGTGCTGTCACCAGTAGCTCTCCATCACTCAGCAGCCCTTCTGCTCCCCGCCAGGCCACTCAAGTCCATCAGCAGAGTGTCTGGCATTTGCTGCCACACGCCTTTCCTTTCCTTCTGGCTTATATGTAAGCCCTCTTGACCTCAACACTGGTGTGACGCATAAACAAGTTATATAAAAACTCCCCAAGTGCATTTTTGCAGATCACAGGTCCCCTATATTTAATAGTCCAATATTTGAAGAGAGTGGCTGGGTTCAACATGGGGTCAGTTCTCCTTTGAGGGGATTACATTTTATGCCCTTCTGCCGCCTCCCTAAACAAGAATTCACATATTTCTTGTTTGAATGTTTTGTTTTTGTTATGAGATGTAGAAAAAAGCAAGACCCAAGGTGGTCTCAGCACACAGGAACCGGGTACGTGACACTTCCATCGTGTCGTCCCACCAGATCATAGAGGGGAAATTCAGGCACTGCAGTTGTGTGACTCTGTTAACTGCTAATTCCACTGCCAACTTTAAAATCTGGTTCATTAATGTGGTATACAGTGAAATAGCCTTTGTTCTATGTGCATTATTTGAAATAACTTTCGATGTTTTCAGATGTTTTCCCCAGTAACTTGTATTTCGGTGGTAAAGCAACGCCCCGTCTGAGTATGCTGAAGACTAGGCTGATCTTGTCCCTTTTCAGTGCTGTTCAGGCTATGTGACTGAGCACAGAGAAAACAAAAATCAATAAGGATTCCAGAGTGAGGTTGGGAAATGTTGATGCTTTTAGCGTCTCAGATGAACCCTCAGACTGCCTAAAACTGCCTCTGAGCTCCCGAGGCTGCTGGACCACAGCCCAAAAGAAACATCGAAACAAGGCTCCTTATCAAGATGTGTTTATTTACTCAGGTATCTCTATGGAACATTGGAACAAAAAGCATGTACGTAATTCATTCCCAGGTGCATTTGGGATGACTGGTCCTGTCAAAGCAGTATCAAGAACACATGGACTAAACCACCTCCCTGTATGCTCCTGCAGGAGCAGATTTGATCCCTGGCACTGGCAAGCTGCTTTGCGAATTTTACAGATCCATGAGAATAAATTGATCTCAGTCATTTCTCACCAGTTTTCCACTAAACCAGAAGCACTTTAATTATTTGAGTGTCGAGCAATCAAATGCTGTACCTCGGACACGGCTATTCCAGGAGAAAATTAGAAGCACAGAGGAGCAAACAATATGCCAGAGAAGCTATGATGGCAGTGTGATCTGAAGGATAACTTCAGTAATGCAAGTGTTTCTTTGCTGGATGACTCATGGAAGGAAGCAGGAGCTGGAGCTGCTGAAAAAAGAGCCTGCTGCTTGCGAACATGAGCGAAGGTCAGGGATCAACTGTGTAAAACCAACTTTTTGTTTGACGTTAATAATCTTTAGGAAATGGATGGAGTGAGAGCAAATGTCAGCTCCAGTAATGACTATGTAACTTTGGGACCGTATAGAAAAGTGATAGCCCAGCTCACACGTTGCTGGTGGAAATAATGGGGAGAGGTGAGCTAAGGATTCAAGCCTTGCTTTAATGTTTTCTTTTGAGTTTCTCTGTGAGTTCTGATTTATCAAAGGGACAGGCAGCAATCTTCAATATTTAACTCTCTGTATATATATCATATAGGCATTTATATACATATATACACTATATCTGTAGTATATAGGCATTTTTGACCATTGTGTTTTGTCTGTGCAACAGCTTCCCAAAGCTGCGCAAGAAACATCATCTCACTGTCACTTTTTGAATTTTAAAAAGTATAAACATCTAATAGTTTTTATGTTAAGATCCAACTGGCATGTTGTAATATTTAATTCAAAACATAAATATGTTATAATAACATACATATTATATAAGAATATATGTTCAATTGTTAGATTTTACACACGCCACTCAGACCTACCTTACACGTATTTTTTCCGTGGTTACTTTCAGTGTACCTTCTTCCGATAACAGCTTGTCCAAGCCTCATTCCTTCTGTCTCTTGCCAAAGTAGCAGCGAGTTTAATTTTGTTTCTCTCCCAAATTGTGGCACAGCTGGCAGCGTGTAAACCCAACAGACTGCTCTACATTTGTGACTGTGCTCCTTCCTTCCAGAAGAGGGGTGCCAGCTCTGTAAATTCAGAGGCCAGATCACATTCTGGCAGAAGGCCAGAGTATTAGGGGAGAAGAAGGTAACATGCCATTCTGCTGTCTGTTATTTTGAATTTGGTGGCATTTATTTTTAAATGGATGCTTGTTGGTTTTTCAAGCTATGACCCAGGTCTGCTTTGCATTGATAAAGGGAATATTGGTTCCCCAGGCAGCCCTGCTCGTGGTTTGCTTTCCCGTGTTGGAAGATTTCCTGATACCAGCCTCAAATGCCACTTTGTCTGGCAAGTTGGTGGCCGTCTGTCCCACTCAGAGCGAACATGAAAGTCTCGATTGCGAAGTCTCTAAGCTGAAGACAACTGGGGGCTGGAGTGCTTGGGGAAATTATTTTTCATGCAGTTGCCCTGTTTTCTTACTTCCCCAGACATTCACTTTGGTGCTGTCAGAAATACGATCCCGGCAGGCAAAATTTTAGTCTGATGCAGTACAGATACTTTTAGGACACAAAATCCAGTTTATTGTGTTCTTCTTCGCAACAGCCTTTTCTGTCCTCGAGGAGGGTTACTAATTCTCCTCTCCTCCTGGCTATACAATTCTAATTTTTTCCATTTTCCTTCAAAGGACAGAACCTAAGACCTCCCATCTTCATCCTCTGAACTCGCCCTTGCCTGCACCACATCTTCCTGGGGACTCATTACTCACAGCTGAACATAGGGCTGCAGCAGGGCCACCAGCAGCGCTGTGAACCATGCAAGGGTTAACCCTTATGTCTCGCAGGACAAATTGTCTGCTCACCCCCAGGGTGGGTGCCCTTCTGCACAGTGGGTCAGCACTACTGACTCACGCTGCTCTCTGATTCACCCGGGACCATCCTCTGCAGAGCTGTTGCCCAGACGTTTGCTCCCATGCCAGAGCCGTGCAGCTGTGGCTGTCCCCACCTCGGTGAAGGGAAATGTGTCCGTACCGGGATGCACGGGTGCAACTGGTGCGAGTCTGCCTGAGCTCTCAATCACCTGTACAGCCCAGGGGGCCTTGGCCGGAGGAAGGGAGGGTAGGGAGGGAATGCAGAAAGGTAAAGTGAGTGTGTTCCTCACATTCAAAATTTGTTTGCAGGTCTCCAAGCACGCAATAAAGGCTTTGTTTATAGTTTTGGAATTTGTTCGTTCTTTTGCTTTTACACTTTGTTATTGTGCATTTTTGATTTGACCCCACCTTGCAAATCCAGTTTCTATCACACCAGTTGTGAATGCTGCAAATCAAGCTCTGAATTAATATATCTCCTGGATTCAAATAGAAAAGCCATAATACCGACTTCTAAGACAAGTACAAAAAAAATAGGGAAATTTACCTTTCATTTCAGCTGGAATATTTTTAAATGAAAGGGCAGAAAAATGCATGTCCTTTCTATCAACAAGTGTAAAATGGATCTCCTACTTTTTGTCAGTGCTCAAGGATATAGAAGCAAAGTGTGCTTGTGACTGTAGGGAGGAGGCATTTTTGTACTAGTAGCAAGGCATGTAAAAAAAATGACAAGTTTGGATGTTGGGAGGAAAGGAATCTCAAAATGCTCAAAAAATATTTTTGGTTGAGGCAACCTTGGAAAGATTGGAGCAGTGGTCCTGCATCCAGCTTACACTGTGTTCATTATTGGAGTTGCCCGGTTCTGTTTAGCCCAACCAACGTGAGCATTTTTTGTGCTCTGCACCACGCAATATTGTCTCTCTGTATCTTTACAACATGATCTGCTTGACTCTTGCCAAACAGATTAATGGAGGGACAGAACTGGATACAACAAAATATATGAAATAGACTGTGACCTGCTGGGGTGGAAGTGATTTTTCCAAAGGACATTTTACAGCTGTACTGTTTCCATTAAATTTAATTGATTTTTTATTTCATTACATGGTATCAGTTTTCCCTGAAAATCTCCCTGCTTGTCTTCTTGAAAGTCTTGTAAGTTTTGCAACAACTATTGGAGTAATATGAAGTGCAGAACTGCTTCCTTTGGCTCCCTTATTCTAAGGTGAGTGGAACACTATAAATTTCAGGGATAAACACAGTTCTGCCTAAGACATTAATGTCCCAGACTAAAGAAGTTAATCTCCTAGAGGATGAGACTGTGGAGATGACAGTCTTTTGTTCCAAACATGTGGGACAATGCCAGACTGGGTTCCAGTCATTTGAATTTAGGATCTGTGAGATAAAAGACTTTACCTTAGTAGGAAGCAAAAGCCTAAAAACTAGTGCGAGGAGGAGGGGGATACGTGCCAATTTAACAAGTGAATGCAGAGAAATTTGACCATCAAATGGTTTCTATCCAACTGGCAATGGGGCCAGAGGAATCACAGTTTAATCTGTTGACTTAACTGAAAAGCTGCATATGATGTAGTAGATGATATAATTGCCATAATTTTTTTCAATCGTTTTAGAGAGTTTCAAAGATGTTTACAAAGGTGTTGTTTGGTTTCTACTATGTATTATGTAAGCTTTGAAGCAAACTTCTTTACTACTCTTTTCTCTTGCTATATAATCTCTGATTTGTATTACTTCCATCATGATTCTTGAAATAAACATGACATGAAAATAAATTTGTATTTTAACCCTCATTCTTGTTCCTACACTTCTGAGAGGTTCTAAGAAGATTTGAAGATAATTTTAAATGTTCTTCAAAAAAGCAGAGCTTATATTATCTCTATCTACTGCTAGATGCCATGGGAAATCCTCAGAAATATAATGAAACGTAACACATAAAACCCACTGAGCCACCATCTAATCAAATGAGTAGATTCATAACGACAGAATACCATTAAAATGCAGGCAGAAAACTTTTCAGCACTCTTATTCTGCATTTCTTTTTGTTACTTTAGGTCTTCACTTAGGGAGTAATGGAAGCGGGCTGAATAATGAATACAGTTAATACAGTCTCAAGGAGCTTTCCTTCCAAGATTTCTTTCTCTCGAGCTGAGCTGAAGGTCAAACAACTTCAGTATAGTAGAAAGCACCAAGACGGTCCTTTTTAGTCCCTTTTGTTGACTACAATTTAATGGTGACAAGGAATAATAATGCATAGGGAGATGAGATATTTTAAAGCTTTAGTTTGCTTACAGCAAAGTGAGAGAATAATGCATTTCAGTTCTTTGGGCAAATGACAATAAAATAATCACTTTGCTAGTTTTATGTGGTGCAGTGAATAAATCAAATCAGAAGTATAGACAACTGCTTCTTCCTTAATGAGTTTATCCCACTGATGAATGAAGACAAGTCAAATGATGCAGTTATTTCTCCATTAACTGGGTAATCATGGCTTATTACTGAATATAATCAATGCAGTATCCATATATCCAGACCCTGCTGTGGAACCCCGCCCTGGGCTGAGCACCTTGTGTCCTGTACTGTGCCTGGTGAATGATTTTGTAGAGTATGAGTGCAAATCAGCGAGAACACTGCCCAAGGAGACCTGCAGTGGCAGTGCCCACCCAGAAAATAGAGGCACTTATCTATTTTTTAATATATGCACTCATAAATGTTATGTTATGTATGCATGTAACAGTTATAACTAATGACTATTACTAGCAGCTAGATTTACAGGGCAAGGCTAAAGAAGATTACTTTGTTCACAGGATGGCAGAATGGGTAAGATTGGAAGGGACCACAGTGGTCATCTGGTCTGACATCCCAGCTCAAGCAGGGTCATCCTAGAGCACATTGCACAGGATTGCATCCAGACAGTTCTTGAATATCTCCAGTGAAGGAGACTCCACAGCCTCTCTGGGCAACCTGTTGCAGTGCATGGTCACTGCACAGTGAAGTTCTTCCTCATATTCAGTTGCAACTTCCTGTGCATCAGTTTGTGCCTGTTGCCTTTTGTTACTTGACACCACCAGGAAGAGCCTGGCTTCATCCTCTTGGCACCTTCCCTTCAGATTCCCTTACATACACTGATTATTCCTCCTTCATATCTTCCTCTGTGCCGTCAGCTGGACAGAGAGATGCTCTGCTCTGGGTGTGAACAACTGTGGCCAAGGAAGGATTCATAAACTGGGACGCATGGGCTTGGTCTTGCTAAGTTCATGAAAGGAGGGAGCGGGAGGAGGCTGGTTGCTGGCACTGGAGCACTTGAATCACCGAGGCAGGACTGTGAGGAATGGACAGGAGGCATGGAAAGCAACTTAATTTGCAGCCAGGATGAACAGTATTGTAAATCTGAAGGGAGATAATTCAACGTGAATGGGTGTGAAGCTGTTTCTGTATCTCCAAATCTTACTGCAATGCCAGGGAGCTTTCTATATGAACAAGAACCAAGGGAATGCCATGTGGTATCACCCACCTGGACATCATTATAGCAAAGAAAACGTCATCTTCGCGGTTAAGACAAAATTTATGAAGTTTTTCACTTCCTTTTTACATGTTGACTAAAGCCAGTAATGTCTTATATTTCTCTCTCAAGTTGTCCTGTACTTCGTACCTGATTTGCCCTCATATCAATATGTTCACATTCCACTCTTATCGTATGAGCACTGTGCAAGCCTTGGAAAGCTTTTTTCCATTACTCACTCCTTCAGCAGATGTTCATGTTTACCACCCTGTTGACCTTGTTAGCATGTTTACCACTGTGTAAACAGTTTGTACTCTGCTCAGACTGTGAAGTCTATTTTGGCCAATATTTTAGCAAAGGCTTAGTGTGACTCTGTGCCTACTAATCGGTATACCAGAGAAATCTGCATACTGAAAAAAAAGGATGAGGAATAGAAAACATCATAAAGACAATGAGACTAAATGGTGAGTTTTCAGTGATCTCATACAGATGGCAGATTGAAAGCATACAGAGCTGGACACCAGGTCACATATCTAGGGAGCTGTATACAAGAATAGTGCAAGCATATAAGGAGAAAATTAGAAAGTCCATGCATAAAATGGCATATATCTAGAAAGGGACATGAAAGGTAATGAGAAAATGCTCTAAGTTTAGATTAATGATGAGAGGATTATGAAAGGAAGAGTTGGTCTTCTACTCAGAGGGAGAAAAAGCTATTTATAAACGATATTGAGAAGACTGAAGTGTTTTGTTTCTTTTTTGCCTCAGCATTCCTTGGAAGAACAGTGGAAAAGGGTATGAATTCAGGTAGAAATAGAAAATCTGCTGAGAGCCCAAATCGGTAAATTGATTTTTTCCCAAAAATTTCTCTGGAGCTAATGAAATTGCACAGGTAATTTTGAAAACCAGATGAAACACATCTGACAGCAATTAGAGGCTAATCACTGAAAACCAGAGGATGGGTACAGTTGGGAGCCTGCTTATCTTTACGATGGGGAAGAGGGTGAACTGGGGAATTACGGTCTTGTCAGTTTATCTTCTCCTCCTAAAATGGGAAGAAATAATCCAGCCATCGGTAAACACCCAGAAGATAATGAAGGATAAGCAACAGCTATCAGGGATTTGTCAGGAACACAGGATCTTTAACAAAGGTCATTTCCATTTACACCAGCATGACAGGCCTCGTGGGCCGTGGGAAGGAGGTCAGCACCACGTTTCAGAAAGGCTGTGACACGGAGCTCCTGTTTCTGCACTTTGATGAGCTGGCTGCAGGACCGTGATCCACACTCCATGGCCAACATGGACACACCAGCCATGGTTTCCGTGGGCACCTCTCCTGGGCCCCGTGCAACCCAATATTTTTGCCGATGACTTGGATGATAAACTAAGAACCGCATTTATTCAATTTTTAAATAGCAGAAAGCTAAGAAGGGTCATGAGTGTACTGGGGGATGGGGTGAGGTGTGAGAATGCTCCTGACTGAGCAAACCACCCTGCCAAAATTAGAGGTGTTCTCTGTAATGTTTTGTAGCTGACTGGGGTGGCCATTCCATAAGCCCAAGCTCCAAGTTGCACCGAAGGCAAAGCTCTCCTTGCTGGGTCCTGCCAAAGTCCTCGTGGCCTCAGCACCTTGTCTTCCCCACTCCTGTCTGGGGGGTACCTACACTGCCAGCCTGGCTGACCTGGGGGCATGGAGATTTTCACCTCCTACAACGCGGTCAGCATGGAACAAGGAATGAGCATGGCCCAGATCAAACGTGGTCTACATGATCTGCTGTTCAAAGCTCACTTTGCTGCACAGGAGGTCCTGTGGATGGGGTACATCCAGGCAGCCCCAGGAGGGGCTATTAGCCCCACGTGTTCCCAAGCCAGCCCACTGCCATGGGGATAGCCTTAACATTGGGACTCTGTGCCTAAAAATCATCTTAACATGCAGATTTAAATTTCTTTAATAATGATTTTTACTTGAGCTTGTGAGCTTGTGATCTCTATGTGATATGCAAATAACTGTAATACATTTACTGTTGCCTTCTCTGCTGAGAGGCAGCTTTGTGTGTGGACAAGGAAGTGCCCAGGCCCATGGAGGGAGGGTGCACTCCCAGACATGGTAAGCTGCTGCAAAGTTACAAGCTGCAGGGAGGAAAACTGGGCTCTGCTCCACCTGCCAGGCTGCTTCCTGCTGTCACAGAGTCCTTAGAAAAATGAAACCAGTCAAGAATTTGCAACCTGCCCTAAAATAAACTTTCCAAATGTGATTCAAACTTTGAAAGATTTCAATCTTGAGTTGTCTTGAAGTGATTTTTTTTTTAAATGTTAATTTTCTACTATTGACCTAAAAAATCAGTCATTTAGACAACCCTGCTCTGTGCAGAAAGGATAAAGCTTATCACAGAACCAAACGCAATTTTTCAGGACCCGTTGGAAAGAGGAAAAGACCATACTGATCACACTACTTGCCATTATAGATTCAGAGCATGTTTCTTTGACCTGTCCTCCTCTCAAGATAAGCATGGTGCACATATGCAAATAACTGTAATAAATGCCATCAACAGGCAAACGGAAAACAAGCAACTCAACCAACTCAACTAACAACTTAAACTGAAACATCCCTCTCTTCCTGGGAAAAGATAAAAACCCAAGTGCCTGACAGCATGTTGGGCACCTCACCTTGCTCTTTGAAGGGTAAGTCATGGTTAAAGCCTGGGAGTAGTAATGGCACTTTTGTCGTCCCCCATTAGCAGTGGTGCTCCCTGAGGTGACATCTCACAGTATCCCCTGTCACAGAACACAGCAGTGCCAGCACAGCCACTTCCTCTCTAGGGACATGGATGAGGAGAAGACCAGCTCATCTCTGCTTTGCTGTGAACCCAGAGAGCCCAGCACCGTGGAGTGCCAGGAACGGGCTGCAGCATCCCTACAGTGCCCGCCTCTGGATATGGGGCTAAGGATGGACATGCCCCATGTCCAGAACACATTCTCCAATCATTTGTCACTGTTTCTGTCCAAAATAAGATTTATTTCTTCTATCAACAAACCACAGTTTTGTGAAAGGAAATTTTGAGCACTTGGTTAAAAATCCATGCCTGTGCTTAGTGTGTGTTAGGGGGTGGCCACTAGTGATAGCCATCCTTACTGAAAACTCTGCCCACTGTGCACTGCCGGGGCTGCAGGCATCTTGTACATCATCCTTTAAAAACCCCAGATCTTCCTCCGTGCAGAAATGTTAGCAAGAGGCTTTCTGAAAGCTCAGAGTTACATAAATATTTGTAATCTCCTCATCTTTTTCATCCCAAACCCCCAAGGCTGGAATTTGATACCCAAGGACCGATGCCTATTCCTGCTGCTCCCAAAAATAAATCTGTGTGCTAAATATATCTGCAAGCTGAAGGAAACTTGTCAAGGTGCATTTAAAATGGAAGTCTGATATCGAACAACTAGGGGAGCGGCCTGCAGACCCACGACTAAACACTGTACTAAACACTGAATCAAGATATGTTAAAACAGGAACGTACAGTTTGCTATCAGCTTTTACTGTGTCAAGAGAGACTATTGCTTATGGGTATTTCTGCATGGGGGATTCCAGTTTTGCCAGAAATTTGCTTCTCTCAACATCTGAGCTCTTGAAAATTTTTTTTTTCTTCCAGTCATTTTAAAATGTAATTACAAAAATGAAAATGCTAACAGATTTCAAATCACTTCAGGACATTTTCCCAACTAGAAACATGTTGACTTTTTAAACAAATGGCTTGCTTTCCCTGTAATTAATTTTAAAACATTCATTTCTACACTGACAGACATCAAGCGGCTATTCTGCAGCTGTCTCAGGATTTCTGAGCTTGACCTTAATGAATAATACAAGGTTTTCTTAATTTGAAGAGTAACATATGCTTTTCTTCTTCCCCGCTGAAGTGGATCCATTTATGTTTCCTGCAGCCAATGTTTGCTAGGGCAGCATATGCCTTTTGCACAGTGTGATTACCTTTATGTGGGCAAGTAGGCCACACCATTAACAATTAAATATTTTCAGAATACTTTACATTTAACAAGAAAAAGTTATCGTCTGTCCCCTTTCCCCTTATGCGGTGGGGGATGTAAACTGTGAACTTAGAGTTCATGTTTCTCCTTGGCCATGGAGGTTCTGCCATTAGCAGCTGATGGCCTTCACCCAGCACGTGCCCATCCTCATGGGCAGTGCTGGGAGATGCAGCTGGGAGACCAACCCTGCCGTGTCCTCGGGAGCAGAGGGTCACTGAGAGGCACTGCCAGCTTCTGGGCTGCTTTTGGTAGATGGCCTCGGCGAGCCCTTTTTCTCAGCAGGTGTATATGCTGTGGATTATGTCCACATCAAGCATCTGCCAGCCTCCTGGGTGCAGAGCAAGGAACACAGACCGCTGGTGATGCCAGCATGCGCTGGTGACTTCACGTGGATGCTGAGTGTCCTGAATTCATTTGGTTTGTGGATTCATCAGGTTGCCAGTCTCCAGACCCCAGCAGTCTCTGGGAACACTCCACAGACTTGCTCTCCTTTGTCCAATCTTTAGACTCTTGTTTTCTGGTTCCAGTTTCTGTAGGAATGTTCACAGGTACTTACAGAGGCCATTCATTCAAACTCACACAAGGGAGACCTTTATCCGATCTAATGCCTTTTGTATATGCTACTGGAGGGCAAAGAGGGAGATAGGCCCAAGTCTGTGGCAGACACCCGGGAGTTAAAGTGACAGGGTGCAGTGTGTTTTATTTACCTCTCCTGCCATCATTGCTTGGTGCTGCACCTCCTCCTTGGCATAACGTCTGCTATCTGTAAGCCCTATGTTAGTTATGTGGCAGACTCATTGGTCTGAGGATGCAGTATGGGATGCATCACTGTCTAAAAGTGTGTTGTTGTGAAAAGGCATTTAATAACATGACAAAACAGCCTGTTCTTGAGAGGTTCCCACATAAGGCTCCTCCTCAGGGTCAACAAACAGCAGCTCAGGATGCGAGATGTCTGGGATTTGCCTCAGACACTGGGGCTGAGTTGGAGGTTTCTCAGCAGGGCATACTTGCTGCCATAATCGGCAGTTAAACATCAGTTCATTGGCCAGACAGGTATGGAATACTTTGAAGACCTCTCGGTGTTGGATTTTTTAGGTTTCCACTTCCAAGGGGTTCACTTGGCTCTCTGGAATATTGGAGGATGTCGTCACAGTGACTTTTGAATAAGTTTTTAAGTGCAGAGTTCCTAAGAACACCACCACACACAACAGCCCATCCCTCCTTGTGATGGCAAAGACCTGGGACGTGGGGAGGAGCACAGTAACACCCACCAACATCTAATTACATGAAACTGCATCCAGCTGGCTCCTCACTTTCCCTTGCAGGAAAAAGGTTTTGACACCAATGGAAGACATTACTGATTGGTGAAATGCAAGATCTGCTTCCTTTTCTGTCCTCAGTTCCCTGTACCGGGCACATTGTGCCTGTCAGAGCAGGGACCTGGATCATACACTGCTGCCTGGTGCCATCTCTGGGAAACACCCACTTAAGGTATGTGGAGAAACAGCTATATTTTTGTTAAGATTAACTTTATATTCTGTTTTTCATTCAAGGCAGGATCAGACTCTTCAGAGTTTATTGTTCTTCCAGTGAGAAATTTTCTTGGAAAATATTTCTAGGGAAGACTCTAGATTTATTGTAAGCAAAATATTAATCAGCATCAAATACAGAGAAATTAGCTTGCTGAACAAATCCTATATGTCTTTACAGATAATAAAATTGCTGGTAAATGACAACCCCATAAGAATGTACAAATGACCTAATGGAAAAGAGTGAACACTTTAATAAAGCAGAGGTTTTCTGCATTGAGGAAGTATTTCTATTATTAAACTTTACTAAAGATG
This sequence comes from Mohoua ochrocephala, assembly GCA_013398855.1. Classification (NCBI taxonomy): domain Eukaryota; kingdom Metazoa; phylum Chordata; class Aves; order Passeriformes; family Acanthizidae; genus Mohoua; species Mohoua ochrocephala. The sequence continues at coordinate 79,174 of VZTA01026740.1, forward strand.
CGCTGCATTTCTTGGTTTAATTCTTCAGTCACCTAGCAGATTGCAGTCTAGTGCTCTGGCCAGCCAACCTGGAACATGAACCCAGTATTTTGCAGGGTGAAATTATTCTTTGCCTTCAGGTACCTCCTGGGGTTGGCAGCAGCACGACCCCTCGGCAAGGCAGGGTAGGAACAGGCAGTCACTGCTGCTTGCATTTATCTGTACTTTCTTGCAACTGAGCTCTTGCCAGCAGTTAAGGACTGGTCAATGCAAACCGGTGAGTTGGTACATTTTTTCCTACACTGTTACTACTCCTTTTCCCACTGACCTGCAATGTAACATCCTGGGATCCTCCCTTGGCTCCCACTGTGACTCCTCTCCGCTCTCCTCAGGAAGTGGGGCCCACAGTTGTGGGGCAGAGATGCTTGTACATAGGCAGCCTATCCCAGCTGAAAGTGTATCCCATGGGATACTGAAGGCTTATGGTACCTCTGAAAATCTGAAGCCAAACTGAAGGTTAATAGAGAGGACATAATACTGGCCTTCCCTCTGCCTTCCTGCAGCATCAGAAAACTTATTCTCCTTCTTCCCACCCCTGCAGCTCCTACAGTGGTGAAATTCCACATGATGATGAGGGATCTTGACCACTGATAGTAACGGTGAGGATAACAACAACCAGTATAATAATAACATGCTAGAGAGTGATTGGAGGTAGATTCAGGGCCCCAGCCAGAAAAGGACCATCATGTCTCAGCTATTAGAGACCTTCCCCTTTAGGTTATGCACCAATGTTCTCAATAGTAAAAAATCCTATTACAATAAATAAACCCGTAAGCATTTTAGGCCTTCAAAAGTCTGAATATAAATCTTCAGTGTGTCTGCAATAACACCAGACCCCAAACAGTTTTACCAGGTAAAGCAATTTGCAATGTATGAGAACAGCCACCAGCACATAAGGTGTGATTCCAGCATGAGATAAATATTTTCTCATGCTCATTATGCCCATCAGGCTTGCAAGAAAGTTAGCCATGAGGAAAAATAAGCTGATGCTGTTGTTTTTACAAACTAGGAACAGGAGGAACTGAAGGCAAGAGAGCAAAAGGTGTGGGGAATCAGATCCAAACTGTTTTCCATGCCAGGTGAGCAGGGTAGGTGTTGCCCCACATAGCTCTCAGGGTGGCCTTGGCCACTTCCACATTATTGTATTCCTTCTGTTCCCACAGTTCCCTTCCCAACCCAGCTGTGTGACCGTGACCAGGAGCCTGACCTCCCCACCTGCTCTTCATTTGTGTATTTCCCCAAGGATGTGCATATAGCCCTGCTAGCCACCCATACCTCACTGATCTCCCGTGACAGGAGAGATTTTGTGGCCATCACAGACTCTCATTTAAGTGGGTTAAAAATCGGCAGATGACTATGGGATTTGCAGGACAAAGAGGCATTTTGGCAGCACTGGGAGTGCTGCCCAGGGAGCAGCTGACTGCTGTGAGGTGGGGAAGGCATTATTTTCACCTGAATGTCAGCTTTCACATCTAAAGTGGTTTGGTACTCCCCTCAAACCAGCATGCTCTGGGTTTGAAGGAAGGATCAGGAAGTGTCATTTTTTATTAAAATAGCAAACTATTTTTGAAAAAGGTCTTCTGTAAAGAGTAAGTGCAGCCAATGGTCTCAGTGGGAGCCAGGAAATACTGACAGGCATGGCTCCAGCAATGAGTATGCAAAGATTCAAACAGCAAATCCTTTCCTGGGAAGATCTTGTATCCCATTTTGTGCTTTAGGAACAGTTAGGCATGTCTGATTCATGATCTGACTTTAAACCCAGTGATGGCTTAGAGGCTATAGATGTCTTTGTTACTGGTGGCTGCTATCACAGGAGATGTAGATGTGACATTGTTCATTAGCCTACACAATGGTGATGGTGTGATGCTGCATCTCGGTTGCGGAATTTGGGCACGGAGCACCCTGATCATGGTGTATATGAGCTCTGTGGAGACTTGAGGAGCTGCTGTGGATGTTCTTCTTCCATTTTCCCACTTCCGCCAAGTTGGAGCATTCAGGTTTGTGTCTCATTACCTGCTCTGTTTAATGCATTTCATTTGCCACTGATAGGAGTGCTTTGGAGGGAAATTGCAGGATGTTGTGAGTACTTGAGCTTTCCTTTCCTTTCTGTCACTCATGCTCCTCAGTTTCCCCTTTCTCACACTGTTCTCTGGGCAAGGTGGAGATGACAGTGCTAAGAAAAAGGGATCTGTGATAATGGAGGGGATTGGGGTTTGCAGCAGTGAAGACAAAACCTCCAGTTTTGTCTTTTGTCTTGCTGTCTTAATGCTACCACAATTCACTAGCATGGATTTAACTGCATTTTATCCCTTGTAGGTGTACCTACATCTAGATTCAAGAAACAATGGAGGAATGAAATACTGAAGTCCGTGTATAAGGAGTTTCCAGTAGAACAAAAATCTAGAAAATTTATTCATGCTTTAAATTAAATTTGGACATTTGGTCCACCCCTGCTTTTATTTCCCAAGATAAGCACTATGCAGTAAAACTGAGCTTTTGCTGGAATCCCGTTTTTAATCACCATTGACAAGATAATAATTTTCCCAATTTTAGGATCAGGCACAGTATGCCTCCCTTTCACGGCAGCCTCCTCTCCAAGCCTCTGCTGCTGTGTCTCAGCTGGGAGGAGGCACTGCTGCCGGTGAGTCAGCGCACAGCATGCACTCCCTCTCTGTCAGGAAGAGTGGCTCTCCCCCACTCAGTTTTCCTATTCTCAGTGAAATAAAATGTCTTCGGTGGTAGGCTGAAGTAAGACATTTTCTCATCCTAATGAAAAAACAGGTGCCTGAGTCCCTGGGTGTGAGTCCCTGAGGTGCCACAGCAGCTGTCCCAGCCTTTGGAAAGCAGACAGGAGGGGAGCTCTGGATAAAGCTGGTGAAGGACTGGGAAAATAGAGGCAGAAGGAAAGAGCCTCAGCCACAGAGGGAGGATGAGTAGCCAAGAGACAGACCTTGCCAAAGCTTCTGCGGGAGCCACCTAAATGCGGACCAGGGCCAAGAAATCACAACAGATATTTTCTCCCGCGTGTGGTGGTTTCACCCCAGCCGGCAACCAAGCACCAGGCAGCCACTCGTTTGCACCCCCCAAATAAAGGTTTTGTCAATGTGCACCTTAGAGAGCAAAGAAGCTGCTGAAAGTGATGGGAGGAAAAACACAGAGTTTCTGCCTATAGTTGTAATCTGCAGAGAGGGGGAAGACTGGCTGTGGTCAAATCTCTGGAGGAGACAAGGTACCCTCTGAGGGGATGGCACAGTCACCTGCTCCCAGGGAAGACCTTCAAATAGAGGGTGTTGGGACACTAGAGGAATTTTCCCCAGCTCAGCAACAATTTTCAGAGTAAAAGGGCCAAGGACCAGTGACTCCCCTAGAGCAATGTGATCAGTCACCTCTTTCAGTGCCTTGTTTTTGGCCTCAGCACCAGAAATTTCCTCTTAAAGCATTGCCATGTCCTCAGGCAAGACACCTTGTGTAAATCTTTAGGTGAAAATAATTACCCATTGGAAGCATGGACCTAGAAATACAGGAACATCTCTGTCAGCAGAGAGCATTAAATCAAAGGTGAGTGTCTGTCTAGATATCTTCTAGTACAATGAAGGACACAGAGCAGGTGCAGGAACTCTTTATTGAAAGTCCATGGCTGTGTGTGAAGAGCATTACCCATGGTAAACATGGTCCCTCGTGGACTTGAAGGATGAGATTTTCCTGAGACCAAGTAATAAAAATTGAGCAGAGCAACATGGATAGTGCTTGAGAGAAGGAATGAAATTCAATGTCCAACGAGCTCATTGTGTGTCACTTCTCCTCTGTACTCTGGAGTCAGGTTGGCCTTCAGATAAAAAGGGAGCAATGAGGTGCCCTGAACTGCTCAGTCCAAAGCCACAGGCAGGGCAAATGAGATGACTGTGAGCTTTCAAAGCTCCTGAGAGGGACAGGAGAGAAACTTTGAAGATTAAAATCCTTGTGTGTGCAATAACTACATTCTCAAAGCCATTTCAACGAGAAGAACTAATGTCAGAGGACAGATTCCAAAAGTTATTTAAGCATCTGAAGAGGCAGTGAGGTTCTGCAAGTTAGTTTTTAACAACCCCATTTATGTCCCTGCATTCCCATAGTTTCCCCAGTACACCTGCTCCTGGGGAGCCAAAGCAAGCAAGGTACAGTGGCTGAGCTCGATACTAAGGGATGCACAAAGTTTGAGCCCTGTTACCATGTGGACTGATTAGAACTGAGAGAACTGTGGGTGTTACCAATCAGCAAGGTGCTATCAGAAAGGTACTTGTCTTGAGCCATTGCAGAGGGAAAGCTACGATGTGATTCCCGAACATAAAGGACAGCAGACAGCAGCAGTGCTGATGTGCATCTGAGGAGAAACAAAGAGTCGAGGGTGAACATGGAGCTTGGTCCAGAAGCCGTAAACAAGATAACAACGGTCACAATAAGATCCAAATGTATTCAGCACAAGGGGAAATTCTTGTATTTGCAATCAAAACTGTTTACTTTAATGAAAGGTTCACACTTCTAACATTAAAAAAATAGCACAAAGCAAACAGCAGGACAAAGCTCTCGAGAGAAGCATTATGTCAATACATTTGCAAAGCAATGTTCACTGTGAGATTGGTCTGTGACACAGGAAATAAATGAACTAATATTGTCTTTCAAAGCAGATGTTGGAAATGAGGACAATGTCATCACAGCAAACACATATAAAACCAATTAGTGACAGTCTCATTCTAAGGCAGAGAATTCAGCTTGTTTTTTACATTGGGCACATCACAAGCTGATCTACCAGAAAGATATTAGCATGGAGGTATAAGAGGTGTTACTTTTGTCTGGATTTTTAAATGTCAGGAGAATTCTTCCATGCTCTGGAGTCAGGAACAGCCTACAAATGGTGATACGCAAATGGGTACCTCTTCTGAACAGAAGACAAAAGACATGCATACAAAATGAAGTACAAAAGTACTCAATGAGCTGAGATACATTAGGGATATAGAACATCATGTTGATATTAATCCCATGAAAACACACATCATAGGAAATCCCACAGCATTGAGAAATAGAAAAAAAAGAAAACATAGGTGTATAGGAAAGTTAGTTGTTAATGAGCAACTTTTGCTAAATTATATGCTCACCAAAATAAAAACAAATGCCTACCTAAGTGAGAGGTTTAAATGTGAGCAGTGCCCCAGAAGGACAACCATGGCTAGCTTCAAAAAAAAAAAAAAAAAAGTAAAGTAATTCTGACCCTAAGGCAAAGGTCATGCAAAGTGGAGCATCTTCAATCCCCTGCTTGCAAGGCAGATGTCTGGAACTGCCCCAGCACTCAGCCCGGCTGCCGCAGCTGCCGTCTATGAAGTCCTAGAGGGAAAGTGTGAGTCAGGAGCTGATCTGCTGATATACATACTGGAAAAACATTGGCACCTTTCAGGGAAGCACTTTCAGCCTAGAAGCATAATTTTACATATATAACCAAAAGAGAAAACAGGCAGATACACATAAATATGAAAGTGTATTTCATAGGCTCACCTTCATCTGGAGGTTGGTAAGAAGAAATCACAGTTTAAGTAAGACAGAGAATTAAGGTTTCAAAAAAATTGGAAGTTCAGTAAGTGCTGGAAACAGATTAGCATGGCATTTTTGAGCAGTCTTACTCCCAAAGATGCCCTTCGGTTCAGCTGGTCAGTGATCTGATGGTGATCAGTTAGAGCAAGAGGAGTATTTTTATGCATTGCTGATACTGAGTGAAATTGTGTCAATTAACACTTACATCAACTAACATCCCAGTGGTCTCTCTTGTCCCTAAATTCAGTTTTACTGCATCCAGTTCTCAAATTCATTAAATCCCTCTTCCCCTGACGATGGCTGGAAGAGGTGGGATGTATTGGTGTTTCGGAATTTAAAGCCCAGGGATCCCACGGGTTACTCAGCAGCGCACAATGCACCACTGCAGACAGTGCTCCAGGACAAGGAACACGGAGCCCATGGCTTGTGTGACTTATCTCTTGGGCACATGTCAAGGCTTCACAACGCATTGCCAAACAGGTTTGCAGAAATCTTAACACAATGCATAGCTTGATTTAGAGAACTGCACGTGATGGTTCATTGCATTTCATTATTCTGACTCATGTCTTGTGTCAGGATCCAGAGAGAAAAGCCACTCTGGGCTTCGTGTCGTGTCACAGACGAAAAGGAGCCGGTCTTGTAAAAGGTACATTCAGCTGTGTCTGACAAACCTGGGCTCTGCTCTTGGCTCGCAGGGTGAGCCGGAGACAGTCACTGATCATCCTCCACTTTACCTCCCTTGCCTGTAACACTGGTATCAGCCTCCCTTTGTGAAGTTTTTTTCAATGCGTTAATGAGGAAACGACATATAAGTTCATCAAAGATCATCTCAACTGCATTGTCTGTGATTCTTCTTCAGCAGCTTTTTGGTGCCTTTTTTTTCCTATAGTCTCAACATCTTGTTCAGCCTCTGAATCTTATTTTTCTCTCTTTTCATCAGAATAGTGTATTAAGGCATTTCTCCCTTCTGTGTGATGAAATGCTTTGCTAGGCAAACTATATAATAAAGGGATTCTAAGTGGTGCTCTGTAGTAGAAGATTAGTAATTTGAAGTCCCTCACTAAAATTAATATCTATATAAGTATTTTGCTGTGAGGACGTTTGAATTAAAATGTGTGAGTTACTGCTCAGGAAAAGAAATGAAACACTAATCTTTTGAAAAAATGACCAAAAAATTGTCCTAATATTTTTGTATTTTCCTGTAATTTTGACACTTTTTTTCATTGTATTCAAATTAGAACTGAGGAATCAATGCATCAAACATTCCTGAACTTAATTTTATGTTGGCCAGGACAAAAGGTTTTCACTTCATCAGAGATTAATTTTTGGCTTTCCCAGTGGGCATCATACTAGATCAATCATATTTTGGGATCTCATACTCTTTTCGCCTCCTTTTGGCACCAGCATACCATAAGATTACCTCTCTCACGTCCCATTTCAAGCTTTTCCTGATTGCTGGGACACTACAGTGGAAGGGAAATTAATCAAGAATATTTCAGGTTAACTGACAAAGGGATTTTTTTTCCCCAGTGGAATATTACAGAAGCAAAAACCGTGTGGAAAATGTCGATTTTCTGTGAAACACTTTTGCAACCCCTCCCGTGCAGAGCAGGCTGGTGGGGGCTCCCACATGGTCTGCGGTGGGCCAGGACAGGCAGAGCTCCATGGAGAAGCCCCTCCCCACTGGCAGCAGTGCCAGCCTGCCCCTGCCCCCTCACTGCACAGGAATTTAGCATTTTTCATATTAATTTTTTCCACTGCTTGACATTTTAGTCCCTTCCTCAATCGCTTTGCCATCATGTTAATTAACAGCCAAGGCATTAGCACTGCCTACATTTTCATGACAGCCCCCAGGGCTGGAAGCAATTAGTTCAATGCAGAACTACAACAAATACTGCAAAGTAAAGGCAGAGGCAGACCAGCTCCAAAACAGCAAACAGTAATGCCAAACAAGTTCCATCCTTCCTCCTTTCCTATGCTGTTTACCAGCTTGTCTTTACGCGCACTTTTTCTCTTCTTCCAAATAATGATTTTCCTGAGGGAACGCTACTGATATAAGTTTCATCCACTGGTTCAATTCATATTCCGTTCGTATTTTTACTTCCTGCTTCATATTCATATTTGCAAGAACAAGAACTTCAAGTCAGCCTGCTCAGCTTTTCCTTCCAAGGCTTGGCAAACAAATCATTTTATTTCCAGAAGTGCTGAGCACCCAATGGCACCAGCTGAAGTCAGCAGAAGAAATGAGATGCTTTACAGTTCTGAAAACCACATCATTTATTTACTGACATCTTAAAGATTTAAGAGACAATGTTAGCTTCCTGTTTTTTCTTGACCTAAAATGATAGTGCTGCAAAACTCTTTGAAGCCAGTTCTCTCAGTTATTTTCCTCCATACTTCTTAAAAGTTCCCCAAAAGTGTGAGTAGAAAGGGAGCCCCACTGAACTCACTGCCCAATGCCCTTTCTTACAAGGCTCTAGTCACCTCTTCACCTGCGGCATTCGGCTGGGGCCTGCTGTGATGCTCTAATTTGTTTCCCTGAGCATACTCATACCTTGGAGGCTTGGAGGATTCCTTCAAATTTTGGGCAGACTCCTTGTGGTTAATAATCCATGAGGAGACGCCTTGATTTTCTGGAGGGTTTAGATTCCCAAAAGGTCATTTCCATCATTCACCCTTCCACGGTAAGCTTCAAGCTGCAGAGAGGAGCTGGTGGCTTTTGAGGGTCTGTATGGTCAGGGTTATGTTTCAATGACCAAGTGACAATTAGTGACAGAGCAGGTGCTGTACCTGCACGTGCACGTCTCTCTCTGTGCTGGGGAAGCCGCTGTGCCTGTCTCAGAACATGCCTCTGCCAGGGTGGAGAGCAGAAACTGATGCAGGACATGCATGCTCCAAAGCTGCAAAGTCTGTGGAAGAAATATGAGCGTTGCCCTCCTTCTTCAAATTGTAGAGCAAATTGTGCAGGTGACAGTGAAAGTGCCCCATGGCAGAATCTGAGCAGTGTAGTCCTTGCTGGAAAATTCAGTATGGGATTGTCCTGCCAGGTGTCTCAGCTGATCGTCCAACAAGACCTGGGGTAGCTGCCAGCTCTGACGCTGCTTGCAACTCTCTGCTTCTGTCTGGGGCTTTCTGACACCAGTGGTCACCTGGCCCGTCCCTCCAGACCTCAGCAAGAGGTGATGAAATCACCACATGACATGTATCCCCAGGTGGGGATTAGGGATGGAGGCAGCTTCAGCGCCACGCGAATGAGTCAGCCTCCCGTGTCAGAGAGAGTTTCCTAATTTAGATGTGCCAGGCTACGGTTCCTCCAGACATTCATCCCTGAGCCTCTGTGCTCACTAGAAAGCCATTTGCTTTATTGTTGGTTCTCCGATGCCCTCCTGTGACTTACTGAGGGTGACTGACAGCACCGCAGGGGCACTGGCAGGGAAGGAGGAGCTGTGCCATGAGGGGAAACATTTCCACAACACGAGCGGGCAAGCAACATCAATTGCTTTAGAAACACCGTTGCTGGCACGAAGCTCCAGAGCTTGGCCCACGCGTCATGCTTGTATCATAGATGTATTGCCCAAATGATTTTGGAATCGAGGTCTTTGAATGTGTCCCACCTCAATTAATGCACATTAGGGACTAAGAATTCATGTTATTAATAATATTCATATTATTATTAAATTTTGTTAATCTAAGTAATGCGTCTTTGTCCTGAGGTCCCTCTTGCTAGCCACTGAGGCAAGAGGTGATGATTCTCTTTTCAAAGTGAAATCTTAATAGTGCCCCACAAAGGATGTGGTGGGACTCCTAAAATAAACCCTCTCAATCACTACTTGCAGTAGGAGCTTGGCAGTGGTCAGATGTCCACCCTGTTCGGTCCACCTTGTCTCTGGCTGCTGGTATCTGTTATCTGGCTGTTGCTCAGTTTCAGGCAGGTTAATAGTGAACCTACAGAGCAAGTAATGGAGAGGAAGAAATGAGATTTTATTATTGTTATTAATTATTTTCACTGTGGTAGCTTCTAGCAGTGGAGGCACAGAACAGGTCCCTGCTGGGGAAAGCACTCTGCAGATGCAATGGAAAGGCAATCCCTGCCCCAAGCAGCACGAACATTAAATAAAAAGATTATGAGAGAAGAGACTAGGTCTCAGTGTCATAAAGCTCTTATTTCCTTCTGCAAACATGAAAACATGAAAATCAAAGATTATTGCCTGACAGATGTTTCCATAAAGCAATAAAACAAGCAGGGAGAGGAGCAGTCTTGCATGAAGACAATAATTTCCCTTTGGATGCTTGACTGCTGCTTCACTGGGAATTTTTCCATGTCCTGCTCCATCCCCCTGACTAGCAGCCGTTCTTCTCTGTGAGCAATTTCTTGAAGCGAATGAGGGGAAGCCTTGGGACAAGAAAACCTTTGGAGTGGGAAACTTCCACGACACACCTCTTCAATCCCGTGTGTTCTCTGCAGCCTCCTGCGGGGAAGCTCCTTCCAGGGGCTGTTTCAATACTCAACGAAAATAACTTTCCTGTGTTCTCTACAAAGTCATGTGTCAGAATTACTCCAAATATTTTATTAATGGGACAATGCCCACATGCAGTGTAATGAAACCAGCTCTTAGCTTCCCCATACCATCAGCAGCACTTAGGTAAGGGTGAGTAAGTAATGGCCTGAGCAGCTAAAGCTCTCGGGTGCTATTTTCTGCTCAATACCAGTACACGTGAGCCAGGGTCTGGTTTTGGAGTTGAAACTGCTTATTGCATCCCCAGCTTTTCCGTGGCCAGTAGGGAAAAGGCAGTAATGCAAATTTCTGTTTTGCGTTATCATCTGAAGAAAGCTTCATTTAGTAATACCATGTATTATTTAAACATTTATCACTTTGCTCTTTCTCAGAACTAGTTCTCATCAATTTATCATGTGCCTTACATATCGCTACATTTTCTTACTCCTGGTAAATCTTTTAAAGGCAACCTGAAAAGTTACAGCACCAACCATGAGCCACTTTGCATGTTGGTAACTGTCTGAATTACTCTGCTGCTCAGGATTGGGAAAATTGTGTCTGAAAACCCCAATCCCTCTCTTCTGATGGTAATGTCCCACTGCCAGCACCCTCCCTCTCCGCCAAGACACCCGACCACAGACAAGGCACGGAAATAAGACCACAGGAATGTGGAGGAAGACAGCTTTTGGTATCTCTCTCTGCCTCCTCTGCCCACCTTGGCAGCCAGGCCCTGGGCAGCCCTGGCCGGGGCACACAACTGTGCCCACAAGGATTGGAGCCAGCCGACATCTGGCTGCAGGGCTGTGGTGAACAACTGCAGCAGTGGTACCTCCTGCCTGGACAGGGGGTTGGGATCTTCGGCAAGTGCTGTGAGCTGCTCCTCTGGCTCTGGGCTCAGAGTCTGGGTGGTCTGCAAAAACCTGACTGAACCCTGGCCAGAAGAAGGTCCTCAGCCACCCTACTTCACCTGCTATGGTTAACCAGCTTCCAGATACCATGGGGGCAGCAGTGAACACCCAGAAAGTCAGTGAGGAAGGATGGAATCTCTTCCTGTCCCTTGATGGAACAATGGTATGGGGCAGCAGAGCCCTGTCCCCCCGCTGGCATGGGGAGAGCTGGGACGTGGCATGCTTCTCGTGCTCATCACCCCAAAGTGTTTCACAGTATGCCAAATTCCAGCTTGGAACATTTAAGAGCAGGCTGGCTGCTACCCCCCGTCACAAAGGAGTTGTTTCTTTGCAATGTATGTTTTATTTATAGATTAACATTAGCATTTGCAAGAGGAATGACTTGGGCTCTGAGTTATCACTTCCTATTAACCTGAAATTATTGAGTGTCTGAAATTTGTGAGGAAACCCAGCGAGCAGAAAGTATGAGAAAAATGTTCCTCTCCTTTCCCTGAAGCACAGAGAATAAACAGCCTCCTCCCTTTGGAGGGCTGTGCACGGAAATGTCAAACTAAAGTGACAGCAATTGCCTTTTTAAAGAATCCCAAACATTATCCATTTTCCATCTCATATGTGTAGAGCTCTTAATATATATTGCATAACATGTACATTATCAGATTCCTATTTGCCATTAATAATTGATTTTAGATTGCACAGAAGGGCAGGTCCTGCAGCCTTCTGTTGTGCTTTACAGCCCTTGCTCCTATGAAAATATTTCCCTCTAGCAGCAGTACAGCAGCCTTGGGGTTTTGTTTGAACAGGATCTGAGGGGTCTGAGGAAACACAAAGTACCCTTTCAGCTGCACAGTGCTGGGCGTGGGGATGAAGAAGGGCTGAATGGCTCCTTTGCCCCACTGCTGTGGGGCCAGCCGCATTCCCATCCTCAGCAGTGGATTTCTGTGTTGGCTTGTGGGTAGCTTGGAGTATAGGGCAAGGCTCATCTTGGCAAGTTTAGATACCTACAGTTTAGGCATCTTCCTAATCTGATTGCCTAGGTCCCTCCTTCATCCTTCCTGGGGGCCCGCTGCCCCACACAGAGGTGGCCAAAGAGGCGATAAACAGATGGCTGAGCTGCTCTCCCCTCTTTCCCGGGGATAGCAGGGAGAACTTCACTGATCAGCTCATGAGAGATGTTTAACTTCTTTTCAGGTTTATAAGTGATCCAGCACAAAGTTTAGGCTGTGAGGAGGAGGGCATTCCTCATACCCCTAGGGCAGACCCTACAATTTTACAGAAGGTCCCTTGCTGTCCCTGAGCCCAGATATCGGGGCAAGGCTAGGGAACGAAGCTTACTCTTGTCTTTTAACCTCCACATCTGAAAGGCAATATTTTTAGTGCCTCATTTTCAAGCATTCTTCCTCTTCATTCAGCCAAATCACGAATAATCACTTGCATTTATGCAGCAACTTTTAGGCAGAACTCTAAAATGCTTTACAGATCCAAGATGGCTCTTTACATTGCTTTTTTTTAATCCTCCTTGCGCTCTGGATAGGGACAAGCTGGTATCAATCAATTCTTTCTGTGCTTATGAACTTCCATGATCTGTGACTGACAACTTTAATAATCATCTTTATGAAGCCTAGGCAGCATCCAGAGTAGCACCTAAATGGTCCCCAGGAGCTGTAATTAAAATTAAGCCGCCCATGGGTTGCTTTGATTACAACAGGGCAGGCCAGCTTAACCTTCAATTTATGCTGACTTAAAAGATGGCTCATACAGAGAACCTGTTTGCCAGACATAGATTTGAATTAATTATGCTGATTCTCTGGTTTTATTTTGCTATCTGATTAGGCTTACAAATGAAATCACAGTCCCATCTTTTGCAGAGGCTTTGGTGTGAATGCCAAGTCCCAGCAGCCTGCTGTGGGGTACCTGTGGGCTTTCTATCCATTCTCCAGCACAAGGGATGTGTTTGGGCATCTGTAGGAGGTGGTGGCCTGTCACGCACCCACTGCTGAACTATTCCTGGCTGCAGACACTAAGCTCCTAATTTGATCTCAGAACCGATGGGCTGCAAATGTATACAGAGCATAAGCAACCCTGGCAAACCCCAGCTCAGCCAGATCCACTCCTTCCCCCTGCTTCTCACAAATGGAACAGGTTTTCAGGCATTCCTTGTCTTCCATCTGCAAGGAATAGACTCTTAATTAGCTGCAACAGAATCTGAAAATCTAATCAGAAAATATGATTTCTTAGGTAAGGTTATTTTCTAACTTCTGTGTACCAAAATACAGCTTCACATAGGGCATTTTGCATAAATCAAGCCAGTTGTCTCTCATGTTGTGTAGTTTGAAAAGCCAGAATTGAAAGGTGGTGGATGCATTACAACAAGGCTGTAATTTTGTTACAGTCACTTCTAGAAAATGTCAAAATACAGATATGAAACCTCCCCCCCAGCAAATTTACCAAACCCATTGCTAACAGGTGAGCGGCATGCTCAGCTGTTTGCTTCTTATCAAACTTTTTGTGTTAATAGTTATATTTTTATTTCCTTTTCTTTCCTCACCAACTGAGCTATAGTCTCCCTCAGACCATACTGCTTTCCCATAACTTGGCAAAGTACATGGAGTTAGGGAATTCCTTTAAATGCCTGTTTTTCCTCTGTGTCATGGTTTAACCCCAGCCAACAACTTATTCCCAGAAAGCCACTCACTCACTCACTCCTCCATTGTGGGATGGAGGAGAAAATCAGAAGGGTAAAAACAAAAAAACTTGTGGGTTGAGATAAAGACAGTTTAACAGGTAAAGGAAAAGCTGTGCACACAAGCAGAGCAAAATAAGGAATTCATTCATCCCTTCCCATGGGCAGGCAGGTGTTCAGCCATCCCCAGGAAAGCAGGGCTCCATCATGTATTACAATGACTTGGGAAGACAAACACCATCATTCTGACTGCCTCGGACTCTTCTTTCTTCTTCCCCTGGCTCTATATGCTGAGCATGATGCCACATGGTATGGAAAATCCCCAGGGTGGGGGTCACCTGGAAAATCCAGTTGGGATTACCTGTCCTGGCTGTGTCCCCTCCCAACTCCTTGTGCACCCTCAGCCTCCTCACTGGTGGGGTGGGGTGAGGGGCAGAAAAGGCCCTGACTCTGTGTAAGCTCAGCAGTGAGTAAAACATCCCTGAATTGTCAGCACTGTTTCCAGCACGAATACACAACACAGCCCCATACCAGCTACTGTGAAGAAAAATAGCTCTACCCCAGCCAAAGCCAGCACGCTGACAAAATATTATCTTTTTCCAGCAGCAAAGACGTTCCATTTACTTTTCCTGCACCTGTGGTGGATACTGACTACGTTTTTCATTGGCATCTTTTAATACAGTACAGACAAAATAAAGCTGCTACGTGCTTTTATTGGTAAGTGTGGCACAAAACAGGCTTGAACCCTCTTGCTGCCTCTCGTTAGTCCATGAACAGATATGTTCGCTGAGGTCAGAAAATACCAGAAAGGACTGACTGCCAGTGCCTAAGACCATGCGTATGCTGTTCCTGCCACTGGTGCCACTGTCCACAACTGCCTAACCCAAGAGACCAGCTTTCCAGGCAAAGCTGGCACCCACACCTCCTGTGAGGCAGCAGCCGGGTGTCCTGAGTTGGCTAAATGGAGGAGAAATCTCCCTCCCTCCTTGTATCTGCTAAGTGGCAGCGGGTGGAGATGGATCTCGCTTGAGGATAAGAGCACCCCGTGAGCAGACCACAGCACCAGCCTGGGCTCCGTGGCACACAGGACTCTTGTACAGCATAGGAAATGTTGGCCAGGCACAGCTTACTTCTCTCATGCAATTTTTAAAGTTTCTCCTTAAACTAAAGGCTTTTCAAGACGCTGCTTTCGCAAGTTCAGATGGTTGATGTGATAATTTCTGCTGTTGTTCTGTTGAGGAGGTCCTTATAGAGAATTAATTCCCATCTTCTGTAAGGTTTTTGGCTCAGCACCCAAGCAGCTTCTTCAAACACCATCCTAAAATGTCTGCTGCAAAGATGGCAGAATATTGAGTGCTTTGGTAGGAAGGTTTTGGAGAGTTTAAGCCTAAAATTCCTGTCCTCTATCAGCTTCAGGCACTCAACTCCTGCAGTGAGAGTCACAGTGCTGCAGTTGGAGTAGGTCTTACTCTGAAAAGAGAATCAGGAATCTGCCAGATATTTGGCTTATCCTGCACTGTGTTCTGGATGCCTTAGGAAGGCTTTAAATATGGGGCCTGAGCTTTACTTCTTAATTTCCACAAATTATTAAACTGCCAATCTTCATATTGCTGGTGAAACCCTATTAAAATGTTTCAAATTATCGTTACGAATTGAATCTTCTCCCGTGTGTCTCATGTACTATGAATCCTATTTTCTTAGCACGGCAATATTTCAAGTCTAGAATTAAAGCCAGAAGGATTGGTATAGTAATTAGCCTTTGAAATAACTTTATCTGCGGTGCTTTGATGCCTTTTAATATTCGGTGATATAATGGCAGAGCTCTTCCTAGCAGCATTTCTGTCTCTGCATTGTTGTGATGCCATTTGAAATGGGAATTGGTTTAACTGGGAAAGGGCTGGGTAAAATCATCTGCAGTAGCTGAGAAATGTGTTTGGATGGTGACTATAAAGACAAGGAAAGGAGAAGGGCCAGGCTTTGCCTTGTTTTCAGAGACTCTGGGGGGCGCAGCTTGGCAGGGATGCATCTCCTGTGCCCTGCAACAGCAAGGGAGGAGCTCAGACCCTGCCTTTGCTTTACCTGTATGTGACCTCCCAAAGATGTGTCTCAGTGACTGAGTACAATCCTGCACCTTCTAAGAACACTTTACCTGCATATGTCACCTTTCTGCTAAGTCCTGATCTGTGGCAGCCTGGACCATGTCCCATTTCCAAGGCAGCTTCTCAAAAACGTACTGCTGACTTGACCTGTGTAAACTTCAGCCACAAAAGCACACCTAATCAGTGACAATAAATTTTCAAGAAAGTTTTAAACAAGCAGGACTGTTCAGGGAAGAGAAAGAAGAACCACAGCCACACACAAAGTTTGCCCGGTGGTGCACCCACCACTCGTAGCTAGCTGCTGGTGTTTCTGGAGGTAGGCAGGCAGTAGCCCCTCTCTCTGCTTTAATTCCAGTCTTGTGATGACTCAGGGATGGTGGGAAACTGGTTTAGAAGCTTCACAGGCATGATGGTTGGAAAACCCTTGTGGAGGTATCTAGCCCATCCTTGAGAAAATGTGGGACAAAACACGGTCAGGCCCGGCAATTCTTATGTCTACCTGAATCTTGAGGATCTCCACAGATGAGGCTTCCACAACCTTTTTGGGCAGCCTCTGTCCACTGTTCTGACGGAGAACCATGTTCTCACCATGGCTGATGTGCCAGGCAGTGAGGCTTGGCATGTCCTCTCCCAGCAGCCAGGAGTTTGTGACACTGCCAGGGTGGAGGCAGGGATTACTCCAAGGAGGGATTTTGCTCCTCTGCTTTGAATACAAACAGTTGGATTTGACTGCTAAAGCTGCTCTGCATCACTACTGGGAGGCAGCACTCTTGGAGGCACAACTCTTGGATGTTATATAGAGATAACTGCTTTGTTTTCCCCTGGATGTCAGTGGAAAGTAAAGTTGCGGTTGTGACCATTAAGGTCACGAATATGTCTCTAGTGCAGGTAGGTTATGTTTTAATTTACCTCCTGCTGTGTCAGTAAAATGTCAAGAAGAGAATGTGCACCATAAAGTACCACAAAGAGCCAAGATATGGGAGGTCAGTTAATAGTTCATGTCCTTTTTAAATCTTTTAGGTTTCCTTTACACAAATAAAATTAATATGGTCATTTTCATGGCTGCTTTGATTACGCTGTTGCTTCCTTCCTAGAGCACTTTAAGCATCATCAGTGTGCAGCTGATAGGCCAATGCTAACTGCTGAGGGACAGATTATTAGGCGTAACAGCTCTTAGACAGAATGTGGGAGGACCAAACCAAACAGAATTAAGTCAATTGGCTTCAAGAAACAGGTTTCAGTACCCAAAGAAAGATAATAAACAACAGTTTGTAGAAAAACAATCTAAAAGTAAGTAGTTCAGGAGAATTGTCAGTTCCTTGCACAAAATGATATTAAGATACAATTCTACCAGCATGTAGTCGCACTGGAAATTGCAGCAGGAGACCAGTTTGGACAATTTCAGCTCTTCAGTAAACTCATACAAGAAAGAAGTACAGAACAAATGGGCATGAGGTCAAATGAGTAAGGATGACTATCAAAGGACAGCATGTGCTGGAAGGGAGAAAATCAAATTCAAGAGAAAAAGAAATAAAGAATAGCAAACTCCACAATCTGTGGAGGCATTATTGGAAAGAGAAATACCAGAGGACACATTGGTTCACTACTCACTGCAGCAGGAAAGCTAATGGCAAGCGATACGAAGGAGACAGAATGCCCCTTTTGAGTCAGTTGTTACGAGATGCTTTGGAAGTGATTGAACAGCTACTCTAACAGAGGGGAAATGCTTCAAATTCAGGTTAAAAGAATAGAAAAGTGAAAGGTATTAGAAAGTAGAGCAATACATAAAACATTTTCAAATTGTTGGAGCCTGATGGAATTTGAAAGTTGGATGCTCTCCAAGGGTACTCTACTTCTCTACTTTGAGAAGTACACATAAAATTTCAGAGTAGAAGTGAAGAACCAAGAAAATCCATAAAATAAAATTGTATCTCCTGCTAAGAAGAGGCAGAAGGAGGCTCTGGTAAATGCACTTCATTTGGCTTATTTCTGAATCTCGGAAGAAGTCTTGAAACAAAAACCAGCCTACTTTTAAGTGCTTCTAATATATCAAATATACAAGTAACAGCCGCTGTGGATTTGTCATACACTAATAGTGTGTACGGATGGCTTTGGGCTGTGATCTTATGGGCACCTCGCAGATGCCATGGGATGGCTCCTGGGACCAGACTGTTGGAATGGAAGGATACAGGCTCTTTAGGAATAACAGGTAGGGGAGATGAGAAGGGGGTGTTACCTTCTAGGTCAATAGGCTGGAGGGAAGTGGGGCCATCGCCTGGGAAAGGACAATGGGAGTGGGTCAGACCAACATCCCACCCTGATGCATGGCCCAGCCTGTCCCTAGGGAGTGTGGGAAAGGTGCTTCTCTGGTAATGAGCCTGTGACAAGCTGCTCCAGGCACCTCTCCTGCCCTGCCGTGAGGGTGTTACCAAGATACCCACAAGGGATAGCGGCAGCTCTTTGATTTCTTCAACAGCCGATGTGGGAGTGACTTTGGAGACGCCAGCGCCGTTTCCCTGCTCCAGCACGTGCATCCATGGGTACTCCAGGGAGGATTCCCCTGCCCCGATCTCAGCCCTGGCAGGCACCCACCAGGTCCCCAGGTACCACCAGCTGGCAGGCACGGGAGGACCCCTGGTGCAGGGACGAGCAGGATCATGGTTGCAGATGGCCTGGCCAGTGTTGATGCTGGTGACACTAAAGAATTAAACAAAATATAACCAGTTCAATGTGGATGTAGGTGACACTGAGACAAAAGCTGTTGCAGGACATAAAGGAATTAATTCAGGTAATTGTCAAACACCATCGATGAAATGTTGGAGGAAAAAATTGTTTGTATGCATCCTGCTCTAACAGGTCTTAACATTTTGGCCTTTCCTTTCTAGCTGATCTTTAAGAGACACACAAGGAATTTTAATCCTATCTAGAGAGTACCGACCAGTGTCCTTCAACTGATTTTAATTATCATAAACACTGTCAGTGTTTTTCAAGTTTCAGTACTCAGATGCAGGAGCAAAGCCTGCTCCACAAAAAAAATCAGACTGCACAATGTGAAGATTAATTCATGGCTGCTGTCAAGGAACTTGGATATAATAAAGGGAGAATAAAGTGTTTCTTGTAAACCTAGTATTAAAACATTGTTCCTTTCTGTTCTTCTGCAAAGAACATTTTAATGGGACTCTGTAGGTGAAAACCGCATTAAAAACAATTATCTCTGTAATTGCTATCTTGCTGCTCTTGACCTCAGAACACACAATCCTCTACTCATTGTAAGGGAATTATTCCTGGGATAGATGCCTATGTAAATGGGGTCAAATATGTGAGACATTTAAGATCGATGGATAAGAGGAAAGTAGAGCGATCAGAGGCTCCAAGTGCATTTTTACTTGTAGAGGAATTGTTCAGAGGCTGGGCTCCCAGCATTTCTCACCCCTGCTGCTCCAAGCACTCTCACAATCACTGTGTCTCTGGCACTGAACAGCCAATATTGAGGGTGTCTGATTGCAGCTGTGCTCCAAACTGCTTCCAAACACTGCACTATTTACAGCTGCAAATGAGTGCCCACGAGCAACAGCAACTGAGGCTCACGTTTGCTCCTACAATGGTACCTGGCACTTAGTCAAAAAAAATCCTGGCAATTGCCTTCGTGTCAGATGATGAACCTCATCCCAGATTTGCTGTGCAAGCTGCAGATTTCTAATGGGAGATGTATTAAAATGACAACAACAAAAGTTTAATCCCACCTTTTCCCATATGACTAGATTAATATCTATGGCAACTTGGCTTCTGAATTAGGCTTCAGGATTCTTTAAACTGTCCTGTGCTGTTGGAGGAGGGCTGCCCAGTATCCCTGATGGAAATCATCTGGTTGAGTTAAAATGAAAGCAGCTAGCAGGGCTTCTTAGCAACCTACCCCCTTTCTGGTTTTGCACTGGAAAGTCGGGAAGTATCATCACATTAATTTTATTTCAGTCCCTCTGGCAGGATGGCTCTCGATGATGCTCAGACACCGCATCCTCTGTGCTCATGGCTGCATCCCTGCTGCCTGCCAGCTGCAGCAAGCTGAGGGAGAGCCAGTGCTTGTGCAACTGCTCCATGGACCCCGAGTGTGCGAAGGCAGACATGGCTCTGGTTTGCCCACTCAGCTGGAGCTGTCGCTGACATCCTGACAGCAGGGTCGAGGGGCTGGAGGCAGCTCGGGACAGTCCAACACTGCTGTTGGAGAGATGCAGCTGCTCAGATCTCTGCCCTAGATGTTGTTATGAGCTATCTCCATCACGGATGCTACTTTTAATCACTTTAACCATTGCAACTAATTCAACCAGAGGGCCTAAAATACCTACAAGCTGTGCCAGGCCCGTGATGCTCAGCTGGAGAATCTGAGGATGAAAAGCCTTTTTCCCCATTATAAAAATGGGTGTCAGGCACCCTGCTGCCTTCAGTGGCGTAGGGAATTTCTTCCCACACCTTTCGCATAAGACGAATGGTGTTTCTAGATCCTTTTTTCTGCAAGGCAAACATGGAGTACTCTGAAAAATGTACCGTTGTTCCACTGAACCTGCAGAGACCCAGAAGCACCAGCCTGGAACAGTGACTACCACATTTACCTGAATGGAACACTAAGTGTCAGGTCTGGCCATGCCACAAAGAGCTGAGCTGAGGTGAGCTGAGCTGAGAGGACTGGTGAGAGTGTGCTGTTTTTTTCTCAGAGGTAAGAGTGTTAAACTGTCTCTGATGTGCTGGGGCAGACAAGACTGAAGGCCCTGGGGAGAATTACAGCCTATCACTCACAAGGAGTCAGGGAGCACACAGGGAAAGAGGGACTCTTGGCCTCTACTTTTGACTTAAACGGAGTGCAAATGACTGAAAACAGCACATGAGTCAGGGGTTATCTACAGGTATGAAGGCTACCTGCAAGTAGTTCTGTACTAGTAAGTGTGTCAGCTTGACACAACACAGTTACAGCAATCTCCTCTGCATGTACCAAGAGAAACTGTGAAGGAAATGATCTGCCTCTAAAGATAACCTTGTTCTAAACATCTCTTTACAGGAGTTGAGTCCAGACTCTTCAGAGGAAAATGCCTGCTGGCTCCTCCTCCTCAGGAGAGATGACCTCCCTGCAGTGCCTGTGCTGCCTCCAGCCGAATCTGCAGCTCCCAGGCAGAAGGCAGTTAGGTGGCCAAAGTTACTATTTCTGGGTCACATTGGCAGTGAAGTTGCTCCTGGATGGCGTCAAGTGAGTTTGTTCAGTGATATAAAATGCAAATTTAAGATCAGTGGGCATTATCAATTTTATCGGGTTGGTCTCACTCATCAAAAGGAACTTTCATTTTATTTCTGGTTACACTTTCAATGCCTCTTACATTCAGAAATGGTTGTTCCTTCTCCCTGCCTGGCAGTGTATTAGTCAGAATCCTTTTCACAGGCTCCTTTATATATTGAAATTGGTTTTAGAAGCAGGCACCTTGCCAGTTATTTTTCTCCCATTTTCTTGGAAAAGGATCAGACATATTTATTGTCCTTGTATTTGTAACCATGGCAAACTATCTTATCTTCTCTGATGCTTATGTGGCAACGCTGCTGTTTTCTCCTGGAAGTATGTCAAATTGCCTCCCAGTGCTTTTAAGTCTATTAACATTTTCATAGGTACCTTTCTTACAGATTTATTGAACTACACAATCTTCCCAGCAGATTTTGAGCTTTGTGTTTTGTAATGACATGAGTTCTGTGCTTACATGATCAAGGCTGGAGATCAGTGGTTTTGTTTGGTGGATATAGAAGAGAAAGGAGGAGTAAAATTCTCCTGCCCAAGAAATGTGAATGTCCCTGAGCAATGCTAAATCCCTGGGGCCCATCTGCTGCAGAGAAAGACACTGTATTTTCTCCAGGGATGTACCAATCAAAAAGCAGAGCTTTTGGGTGCTGAAAAATGACACCAAAGCATAGCAAAATAGGGAAGTACAGGTGTGCAGAAATTGTGTGAAAGAATAAAGTCGTATGAGGAAAACAAAGATAGTAAGATAAAGTGTAAACATTCTAGACGCATTGAGGCAGTGAGGACTAAAAGGAAATATATTGGAGGAATATCGCAAATTGCTGCCTCCTGTATTAAACAATTATCTTATGTTAAGCTCTTCAACACAGCAAATTTTCTTGCTTAGATTTGTGACCTCTCTCAATTTCAATTGATTAAGCACAACTAAATCAGTTTAAGACATCTTTAAAGATGACCTGAAAGGGCAAGAAGCACTTCTTCTCGATTACCAAGTAAGCATCTTTTTCTTAATGTCACACACCAAGGGTATGGAACTTCCTGGTGTCTTCAATATTTTTAGTTTTTCGTTGTGCTTTGGGAGTTTCTAATTGATTTTCACAAGGCATTTGTGTACTTTTTGTTGTATGCATATATAATCAGATCATGCAAGTAATTTTTCTGCGAGACTGGAGACCAAATGTGTTGACAATACGAAGAGAATGACATTTGAACAACTGAGAGAGGCAGAAGTTTTTAGTCAAACTATTTTAAAAGGTTTGACTTTGTTTTCAGGGTTTACCACCTCCAGCTTCCCACACTGCTGTTTGTATCAACAAAACTGTGGCCACCAGGACTAGGACAGGCATCGTTCCCCTGTACTTGGCACTGGTGAGGCTGCACCTTGGCTCCTGAGATCAGTTTTGAGCCCATCAACACAAGACAGACATTGAGGTGCTGGAGCATGTCCAGAGAAGGGCAGTGGAGCTGGTAAAGGGTCTGGAGCACAAGTCCTGTGCAGAGCAGCTGAGGGAGCTGGGGGTGTTCAGCCTGGAGAAAAGGAGCGTCAGGGAAGACCTTGTTGTTCTCTGCAACTGCCTGAAAGGAGGCTGTGGCCAGGTGGGTGTTGGTGTCTTCTCCCAGGGAACAAGTGACAGGACCAGAGAAAATGGTCTCAAGTTGTGCTCGGGGAGGTTAGATTCGATATTAGGAAAAACTTCTTCACTGAAAAGATTATCAAGCACTGGAACAGGCTGCCCAGGGAAGTAGTGGTGTCACCCTACGTGGAGGCATTTAGAAGATGTGTGGATGTGGCACTTAGGGACATGATTTAGTGGTGGATTTGGCAGGGCTGGGTTAACAGTTGGACTTGACAATCTCAAAGGTCTTTTCCCATCGACAATTCTTTGATTCTGTAATATTGCTGCCTGCAGGCAGAGGTAGAGCCCAGTGAGCTGCACCATGGAAAGATCCAGCATTGTAAGCAAACACAGCATCTCACTTTGCCCTGGGCCCTTCATCCTGCAGCTTAGCCCACATCTTCATGCACCTGCGGGAAAGGTTCAAACCTCTTACATTATTGGGATGGTCGATTTAAGAGTCACTATTTTTAAAGTAGAATTGGAGATGAAAGAGAATGACAGAGTCTGTCTCAATAGGGATGAAAGACCCAGAGGTGTCAGAGGGCAACCATAGTCTGCGTGTGTAAATGCCCACATCTGAGCTGGCCTTCCTTTATAGTCACCACAGAGAAACTGGCACAACCTCTGTGAAAACTCACTTCATTCTAATGAAGCTGCCGGAAATAGTCCAGCTGAGTCACACCCTGTAAGGGCCCATTTCTCACTCTTCACAAGAAAGGGAGCTCAGGGTGACGGGCTCATCCATAGATATGTGCACCACAGACTTCTAACATTAAGGCAGATGAATCCTTTGATTCCTTCATAGCTGGCTTCAGTTCCAACACCTCCTGCCTCTATGCGTATTTCTTCCTGTCTTCAGAAGTATTATATGACTTATAAGACAAGCTTCTTTGGGAAAGAACAAACAAAATTGATCAAAAATGAACTATGCCCTCTTGATACAGCAAATAGACTTGGATGAAATGAGACAAGATAAAAACCTGTCAATATTTGAAGGCCTTGTAAATGATAATTTTGGCACAGTTGTGCTAATTTGCAGGCTGTCTGCTGCCGTGGAATCCAGAAGTGGCCCCTTGATGCTGTTATTAGCAGTCATTGATTTCCACCATGCTACAGACATGCAAACTTCTTTGCCAAAGAAATTGATCTTTGGAGGGGTGGAGGGTCCAGAAAAACCTGTTGTCTTCCCTGAAAACTGAGGCCACTCATGTAAGAGATAAGGCAGGCCCCAGTCTGTCCACAGTCTGTCCCAGTCACGGTGCTCGGAGCTCTCCCAGCAGCTCCCTTTCCCTGGTGGTTTGAGCTGAATGAACACTCAGGCTGGTATTCATGATCTTGTAAAAGTGTTCATGCTCCAAATATCCCAGCCAACAATTTCTCTTTAAAGAAGTAGGCAGTAACCCAATACAGCAGAATATCCTATCATACAAGCACTCTCCTGCATTTAATTTTCTTCCACTGTTTGTTGGCTTTCTTCTTTGCCCAGAAGGACATTCGTTTCAGTGGTTCTCCATGAGCCCTGAGCTCTTTTACCCCTGGATGTTGGACTGCTGGTGAGACCAGTTTGACGTGATGGGACTGAATACTGAAACAGAGCGCAAAATCTGTGGTGTGTGATCCAAGGTTTTTAGTTCTCACCTGCACAGTTATTTTACTAAGAAGTGGTCTGTGCTCCTGGGTCCATTACAGTGGTAAAGACAGCTTACGGGGGTTTAGGATCCCAGAAGAGATTAAAACAGATTCAACCAGCAATTTAAAGGCAGGCTTGCGAGGGGAAGGAAAAGCCATGCTGCCCATGGATAACTACAAACGTGAAAATTGTGTTCACAGTTGACTGGTGGCACAAACGTAGGACAGGAATAGATCATGTAGTGCAACACCTGGCACGATCCAGAACCAAACATTTCGGCCGGAAAAAAAGGTCTAAGGTTAATGGAGTCCTCACAAAAAAACCCCATGGTTGTCAGTCAGTGGGACCCTGTTACGACAGTCTTAGGTTGCTCAAAGAATCACCAGCAAAGGCATTGGCAAAAGCAGGTGCTGTTCATCAAGGCCAAGGCCTAACGAGCATGTCTGAGGTCACAGTGCAGCTCAAGGGTGGGGGTGGCTGTGCCGTCCCAGGCCTGAAGGACCATTCCCTCCTCCTGCATGGACGGCCACGTGCTTTGGTGAGGGGGCCAAGCAGGCCTCACCTGCTGGGGACAGCGGGGCTCAGGCTGCAGGCAAAGTCTTGGTAGCACTTTGGGAGCAGTGAGCTACAAAGATTTATTATCTAGCCTGTAGAGCCTATTTTATGTTATCAGTTTTAATTTGGACAGGGCTTGCATTATGCTCTTTCACTCTATCACCCCGTTCTTGGGGGAGAAGGCTCACCTGATTTATCTTCCCTCTACTTATTGCTTTGTGCTTACTGCCGCATCCTCTCCTGTGTCTTAGCTAAAGCCTAATACATCCAACCTTCTTGCTCCCTTCACACAGCAGTCCCAAGATGCTGCTAATGAGAACAAATTATATTTTGGCATTAAAATTTTTGAGATCCAGGGGGAGGCCTAAGGTACAAGAATCTAGAAGATATGTACTATCAATTTGTGCAATGACATTAAAATGGGACTCTAATGACTGGAAGCTGATCCTGGATAAATTTAAGCTAGCAGGAAAACAAAGACTTTCAGCAGAGTAATTCATCAGTGAAATAGCTGGGCTGGGATGATGGAATACTCTGTGTAATTGAAGATGAGGTGTCCTCTTCTGGAGGGGTGAATTGCTTGAATTTCTTTTCTGGTCTTTAAATCTATGTGGGAATTCTCCTTTACTGGCTTGCTTTCTTTTTTTTTCCCCCCCCAGGTTTGCATATTTTGGAAATTATTTCATCTAGCTGAATAAATCAATTATCACAGGGAAGTACACAGGGAAGTACTGTGGTGTTGGCCATGCTGAAGGGAAGACCAGATAGTTGGTATGTCCCTCGCAGACTCGTAGGGCTGATTTTGAGTTCATGCTCTTGTCTGCAACCACCCTACTGCTCTGTTTGCATTTTAACCTCTGAGTGTTGCAAATTAGTTCACTACTTCACGGCCTGGGTAAGCTAGAGCTGGTGTGGTGGATTTCAGCAACGGCAAGGGCTGTTGTAGACAAAAATGGATCGGGCAGCTGCTGTTGAAGGTCCAGAATGCCCAGATGCTAAAAGACATGTGACCCTGCTACCCTGCGTGCTGCCAAATTTCAGCTGGTACTCACCCAGGAGCCACCCAATTCCTTGGGCAGAGAGGCAGAAAAAAGCCCTGAATTGCAGAGGGCGTGTGCCTCATCTGCACAGAGAATATGTGTTTGTCAGCATCACCTGGAGAGCTTGACGTGCTCGTGTTGGAGAAGGAGGGAGGTGGAGCAGTGGGATCTGGTAACACGTTCTGCCACATCCCCCACATGTGCTAGGGCAGCAGTATTGCCCTTTTCCAGACTGGGGAAAGGATCTGCTCCCAAACACTCTTGTGTTCTCCGTTTCTTGGCAGTGTTTCTGGTAGGGAAGGTGATGTGGAGGAGAAGTCACATGAACTTATAGCAGGTCCAGCTGATGGACATTTCTCATGTGCTCCAGTAAAGGACTCTTCCTTAAAACAAAGAATCTGCCCTGTATGAGGCGTCAGAAAGCAGAACAGCAAACGCCTGCGCTCACTGTCAGAGGGAGATTGACCAGCGTTTGGAAAGCTCCAGCCCTGAGCTGAAATCAATGTCGGGTGTGGGGATTTCGGAATGCCATGGCTGTACTTGGGAAGAGTGATAGAGCATTTTTTCTTTGTGCAAAGATTTTTAATCTGTCTTCTGAAAAATACAGGATGCTTCAGCCTTCACCTGATGAGGTTGTCTTAGGCATTGTTACGAGAATTTCTCTGATCTTTGCTAAATGCAGATCATTAAGTCTTTTTACTACGACAGTAATGTCTCTTACAGGAACTCCTGACAGACAGTTCTGTGGGTGGAAAGAAGACAAGAAAAGGCCCCCTGCTCCAGCTGGAGCTTTGGCAAACATCCTCCAGGAGCTGCTGTTCGTAGAGTCATCATCATCGCTGCAGCCAGGAGCTGGGAAGAGTTCCTGCTGCCACAGACACGGCTCTTCGAGGCAGCCAAGCACAGCGATGTATCCTTTCAGTGTCTTATATCACTGGTGAAGAGAAGAGAATTCCTAAGTCCTTCTTAGCTGACAGTGAGGTTAAACCTGGCCCAGCACACGAGGCTCAGCAAATGAGCCAAGAACCAGCTGTCAGCCTGAAATATATGGTGCTGGCCAAACCCAGCCCAGCAAAGTGCAGTGTCTCACCTGAAACCTTTCCACTCCTGGGTGACTCCTGGCTTTGCAGAGAGAGCTGTGGGTCTTGCACCACCAGAAAGACATTGGAAATTCAACATGGTTTATTACCATCTGCCTGTTGTCTATTATGGCATTTATAACAAAAGGAAGGCCAATTTTCCTCTGACAGTAAATCTACACCACGGAACAGAAGAAAAAGCTATGTTTTGACTTGTAATCTGAGCAAACCTGACAAGGAGGGAACAAAAAAGCAAAAGAACAAAAGGCCATTTTTAATAGCATTTTTTTTAAAAAAAAGAAATAACGAAGCTGAACTAAGGCAGCTGAAATGTTTGAAATGTTGCTGCTAGAGCAGTTTCCTCTCAGTATTTTTCCAAAGTCACCTTCTAAATAACTAATGCAACTATTACCTCTGTAACCATGCCTAAAACATTTGGCTGTTTGTTTGCAAGTATTAAGGATTTACAAGGAAAGAGGAGTTGTGTACCTGAAATTCATTCTCAAAACAGTTGAAAATAATCTAGCTCATTCTAGGGATTGAGGATTCCCTGTGAAACCAAATGAGCAAGGCAGTAAAGTACAACTGGCTCTGACATATCTGCTGTATCTCATCTCCTTCTCCTCAGTATACAAGGACTTATACTTTTCAGCTTCTGTGCACCCCAGACTTGCTGTCTCGACGTGCTTTTGATCCCCATTAAAATTCCAAATCATACATGATAATATATGCGAGTTTTCCCATAGATGATGCAAAAGGTAATACTGAATTTCTTCCTGTGGCATTCACTGGACGAAATGCACAGTTTTAGTGTAGTAGAGAAGATGGGCATGAGATTTGGGTGTGGTCTTTAAAGACGGCAAGCTGGTCCCACTCCAGTGCTGAAGTTACCCAGTGCTTAGTGTATGGCCTGTGACAAGGACTGCAAGAACCCAGGAGTCACCAGAGGTCCATGATCTCCAGGTGTGACATAGCTACACAGGTACACCCTGGAACCACTTGGCTTTCCCAGCTGCAGCCAAAGAGACATTCATCACCAAAGATTGCTCCAGAGAGCCGTGACATTGTTATCTCAAACCATCCCCAGCCCAGGCCTCGTGCATATCATGGTGGTGTCAGAGCTGCATTTGGCAGGCTCAACTACCCTGTGAAGAGCTCCCAGGGGAGGCAATTCAGAGAAGGTACCCCATTAGGGTTTCTCATATTTGGCTGATATGCATAGAGCAATCCCCATGTATTACCCTGTTCAATGCTGCTCCCTGCCTCTTAGGCGCTGTCAAGCAGATTTTCTCAAGTACACAGAAGAGAGTTTGGGAACAGATCCCTTCCCCAGCCTGGAAAACGAGGATGTTGCTGCTGTGGTAAGTGTAGGGTATGTGGTCCTGTCGTACCAGACACCATTGCTCCACCCCAAATCTGCCTCCTGCAGCAGGAGAACAAGGCATCAGAAGTGTTGTGGCACGGATGGAACCTCAGCAGCTCTGGCTGCCATGCAGCCCGCACAGGTGAGAAACTGTGCGAGCAGCCATGGTGCCCGGAGAGATATCCACATCTCCACAAGCACCGATGGCTGCCGGGATGACACTGAAACTATGAAATACCCCAGTTATTTCCTGGAAGTCAATCCGGAGGCCACTCTTGGTGGGACTCCATCATTGTGCTGCAGCAAATACTCTCCTATCATACTTGCTCTGCTTTTTCTAAAGCAGCTTGTTCCTGTATAGTCAGCAGGGAGCACAGAATTGAATGCACCAGGAGATTGCTTCTGAGAATATACATCAAGCCACTCCCTTCCTGGCACTCACCTCCACAGGCTCCATTTCTTCAAGATCATGTTTTCACAGAGGGCTTTGTGATGGAAGGGTCCCCTGGATGACAGCCACTCCAATGTCCTGTTCAAGTTACATCAGATTTCTCAAGGTAATACCCAGCCGAGAATATTGCCAAGAGAGAGGCTGACTGTTCAAAGATCTACTCTCCTCTATGCAAAACATGCAGTGTTTGAGTTGGCCTGGAGGTCCCCGGCTTGGATGGTTGTGGTCAGGGCAGTGCTGATCTAGAGCTGAGCTCTGAGTCATGCCAGCAACACCTGAACCGTCCTGCATTGCCAGCTCACTTCCCCACACAGCCTGTGAGCCTCTGAAACCATTCAGATTGTTTCATCTGATTGAAATATTTTAACCCACCTGAACAGGCCTAAAAAGTGAGATCCTGCCTCAGAAAAAAGATTTTTTTTTTTACTGTGGATGAACTGATAAAGGAGAGAGGAATAAAGAGATGGAAGGGCTGGGAGCTAAAAACAGGACATGACTGTAAGATGATGCACAAGAGGGACACATACAGGAAGTGAAGGCAACATGAACAGCGAAGGGAGAGAAAACTCAAAGGACAGTTTCTTTTAACAACTATCTTACTAGGAATGGAAGTCGTATGGAAAAGACAAACTTCTCTCACACAGAAAGCTCTTACAGCATCACCTGAGCTTTGTCCTGGTACCTCCAAATGGAAAGGGCTCTGCCTCCCACACCAGGGAGGATGTGCCACGAAGGCACAGACCCAAATGGAAATGGCAGCACTGCTTCCTCCAGTTCTTCACTGAGGACCAAGTGGAAACTTCAAGGCACAGAGTAGCCAAGACATGTAAGGAATGTGGTCATTTTAAGTTTCATATTTAGAGCCATGTCCCATGCCTGAGCCCTGCTCTGCCTTAGCATTCACCTGCTCTCAGTGGGGATTGTCCCATCACCCTTTTCTCCTGACAGGGAGATAAGTAGGAGGCAGGCAGTGAGTTACAGTGCTCCCCTCGCTGTTCCCAGCTCCTACAAAGAGGAGTCTGTGTGGCGCAGGGGCCTCACTGCTACCCAGAGGAGGTAACTGCAAGTCCAGGCTTAAGAGCAGAAGCTTCGCAGCCTCTGTGGGTGAAAAATCAAATAGAGCAGACTAAGTAGATTACACTAATTAGGAGATGCAATATCCAGAGAAGAACAAGATAGTACTTTCTTTGGGGGACATTAGCTGTTGTCTGGGTGAAAAACAAAGTTTTCCCAGCTGATATGTCCTGGCTAATGTCCTTGCAGATAGGCTTTGGAATAAATTAAGCAAAGTCATTGGTTAGGGTTTGTAGCTGATCAGTTATCCCACATCCTCTAAGACTTTTGTTATTGAAGTCCATTCATTAAAAAAATAAGTAAAAAATACATTTAGTAATTGAAAGGAAAACTAATGCTGTTTTCCCAGCACTTGGAAACATAGGACACTGTCTTGCATTCAGCTAGGTGAGAGCTAAGTCTTGTCATGTAACTGTAGTTGTAGGAGGATTTGTTCTGCACCCCTCTGGCCAGGAGGCTGCCAAGACTGCCTTCAAATTAATCTCTGTCCAATGTGATTCATGGCGTTACTGGTGCAGACCGGGATTCAGCCCCTCACTCACAAGTCTCTCAGTGCTGCAATTGCTGACAGCTGTATCAGGACAGCAGCTGCTGATGCCAGTGACATCTGCCACCACTCGTGCTTAAAAATGGAACAGCAGGACCTGAAAGCAGGGCTGGGTTGACTGCTGGAGCTTGGGAATGAAACAGCACTATCAGGAGTAGGGCAAAGATCTTGCTGGTGCATCCCAGCCTGTTTAACACTTCTGGGCGAGTGGCAATGCAGTGTGCTGCAAGCAGCTAAACACTGCCGAGATCTTTGGTTTGTGAGGTTTAGTCACATCACACTTGCCACGAATAAATGCTACACTAAGGGACAAATCAGTGAAGGAGATCTCTTTTCTGACTGAAATCCAAATGACTTTTATGTTGCCATCCGAGCTCCTCCAAATATTACAAAACCAGTCTTGACCCTAGCAAGTCATCCCTGTGGGTGAAGAGTAAGGATGCTGCTGGCAGTCCCACTGCTGGGCAGTGAAAATGCTAAGCTCTCCTTTCTCCTCTCCTGCTGCCCAAACCACTGGGCTGCAGGCCTGGTAGAGCCCCCAGCCCCCTGCCCACACCAGCTGTCCTGGCAGTGCAAGGCTCCTCCAGGCTTGCTCCTGGTTCCTGGGGGTGCCTCCCCACCACGGCACTGAAGACGCTTCCTCAGCCTGAGCCACCTGCCCCCAGCCGCATGGCTCTGATGCAAATTGCTGTTTACAGAAACGATGTCCCCTTTGGTCTCTGTTTTTCCTTGTGCAGAATTTTCCCAATTAGGGATAGTTTTTTGGCTGTTTAGTAGATCAGTCCCACGTTTATGTATTAAAATTTTCTTCAGCCTGTTTATTCCGCATCCAAGGGTTTAATCAGCAATTGTGCTTAAGGGTAGCCTGTGTTTTTATTATCTACTTAATCAGATGAAAGAAGGCTCTTTTGTCTTTTTTTTATTTATTCTTAATTAAGAAAATTCTGAGACTTGTTCCATAAGAGCAGTGTAGCCTTGTACCTCCTAGGCAGGAGCAAGCAATGCTGCTAGGGGAAATATTTTGTACACGATCTTCCTTTCAGATCTGGTTATAAAAAAGTAGTGGCACTGACATGATCAATTTGATAAAAACCAACTGTGGACCTACTGAACCCTCCACCAACCTTGGACAACTGAAAATGCACTTATTAGAACAGCTTATCCCTATTTATTTTTATAGATAAATATATAAAGTTGAAAAATATAAACTAACATATGTAATCAATACATGAACACTTCTTTTCTTTGAGGTTAGTATTGATTCCAGCAAAGCACGATTATGCTGAAAGATAGAAAAATATAATAAAATATATGAAATTTTAAATCCCCTAGAACAGTTCTCTGCTCTTCCCAAGCCATCTGCTTCCCAGCCAGGCGCCTCCTGCCCTTGCAGGAGTGTCTTAGGTTACAATGTAAGATGTAACCAAAAGTATGTATTCTATCACCATCTGCCTAAACCAGGTGGGGCAGTGCTCTTTGTCTCTTCCATGACACCTCCCTGATAACTCCCTCCGGGGGATATCTTCTGTGAATGGGCGATCCAGCCTCACCGCGTGACTCACAGAATTACATCATCCCATTGTGAGCTGCTCCGCCCAGGGGGAGGAACCGAGCATTCCCACCTGGATATAATCTGAGGTTTGGAACACCACAGTCAGCCCTTACCTACTGGATTCCCAGAGGACAAGAGCTACCACTGGACCTTCAGAGGAAGACCAGACCCTTCTACGGGATCACTGCTTCAACCGAACCATATCTATCACTTCAACAGGACTGCAGCCATCATTTAATCTGGCTGCTACCACCACCCTGACCGACAGGGTGTCAGGTTGTATCCTGTCTCTGTCAGTTTAAGCCAGTGTTTCTGTATTATTGCCTTTATCTTAATTTTCCTATTAAATTGTAGTTCTGACTTGGAATCTCTCACTGGTTTGCTTTCAAACTAGTACAAGGAGGAACACATACCTGGCTGGAAACCAGGCTGCAGGAGAAGGACCCAATGTCACAGCAGCTTCCCTACTACTGGTTTTAGGTTAGTGACAACTCATCAGTTTTAAGCCATTAATATTCTCTTTGCAGCTTTACTGTTCCTTTTGGGAACTCAGTTCCTTTCCTTGCCACTGCAAAGAATTTGACACTAATATTTCTGTGGGATCTCCTTCAGGGAGCTCCTTGTGGCCACTTGCTCTTCCACAGGCTGGGGTTGCTGGGCAATGGCATCTCCAGTGTTGTCCAGTGGTGTCACCAGTGCTGTTGTGCCTAGTGGTGACAGTGGTGGCAGGGCTGCACACTCCTCCTGTGCTGTGCTTGTTCCTCTACCCATTTCCCACATCCCTGCCATGGTGCCCACTGCCATCACTCTCTGACCACATACCCCGAGCCAGCAGCCCAGCACTGCTCCGGCAGCCGATCCCCTGGCTGTGGGGCTGCCTTCTGATCTGGGAAAGACGTGGCAGGAGTAACTGGGTCCCTTTGGCAGCGCGACAGTGTTTGCAAATCCCCTTGTCCTCTCTAAACCCAAAATGAGTGCTCATGCACACACAGGTGCCAGCACCTCTGCTCTGTCCTTCTTCCACTAGAGCCCATGACAATAGATGAAACCCTCCAAGATAACCTCTCCTTGCATCACAGCTGACACTTGACTTGAAAGAGATTTTCATCAGCTTCAAAGAGCACTATCATGGCATTACTTCAAGTGCCAAGTGCTTGAATTTAAACCTGGAGACTTCCTTGGAGAGATTTGTTGCAGATCAGGGCACTCTGTGTAATCAGTCCTGGATGCTCCAGTGAAAATTGGTCATCAGTCGAGGCTGCCAGCTCTGCAGAGAGCTGCATCCTAGGACAGCCTGTGCAAGGACAGACTTCCAGCAGAGAACCCAAGGAAGGAGGCTCACCACAAGACAGTTTTTCGTGGTTATCATCACTATATGATCTCTTAATTGAAAGCAGCTATTCTGCAAATGTCCCCATTTTGTGTTGGTTTTTTTAGTTTTTTTCTCAGTTCCTTGTGAGGGCAAATGCCAGCCTGGTGATTTCTGACAGCAGGTAAGATCTACCTTGTTGAACTCTACCCATTTCATATCTTTGATCTTTGTGGAATTTGCCTCCCACTCTTTGATGCAACAGGACAGGGGATTATTCTTGCTTTTCCTGTCAACTCCTACCAGCAGCTGGGAAAATGGTGATTTTCTTGCAAGAAAAGTGCTTCCAAAGACCATAAAAGCTGTGATTCTGCCCACGTTTTGCTCAGGTGTTGCTTAGGTTTAACTGAAGGTTTGTCAGCAGCTACACAGGTGTAAATGAGAAATACCTTCATGCCTGACTCATCCAATACTCCACCACATATCCCACCCGGCAAGAGCTCCTGTTCAGCTGCTGCAGCATGGATTTCTTGCTCTCAGGAGGGGACTGAGAGATCAGAGACTCCTTTCAGGAGTGGGTTTAAAACAGAAATCTGTGAGGTCACAGCTTATGCCCTCTTATCTCCCAGGCTGCCTGCACCCACTGCCAGAGCAAGACCTGCCCTGTTTCCCTGGCTAGTGGGGCTCTCCTGCCACCTGGACCACAGGTCTTCAGACATCAACTCTTCTGCCTCTGCCAGATGGAAATATTGGAGGAAACAAATGTGTTCCCTAAAATAGTGCCTCCCTTTGTGGCTTTGAACAACCGTGTGTCACTCACACTCCTGCTGAGTCTGACTTTAGGTACAGCTGGCTGCTCTGGGTAAAGAGGGCTATTACTTCTTCCCAGAACAGATTGTCCAGATGATGGACATACACAATGATTCAATCTTCAAAAAAGCCCTAAACCCCAGGAGAAGGGCTATTGAACCAACCCTCGGGGCCAGGGCAGAGGCAGCAAAAGGCACCAGATGGCAGTCCTGGAGGCGGTCACTGCCAGCCCCGCTCCCCTTGTCCAGGGCCCACTGAGCCCCCAGTGGGGCTTGCTCCCTCAGGCACCTGCATGTGGGGCTCAAGTGGGTGGCCATGATGAAACAGGGATGGCTGTCACTGCAATGTTCTCACACTCCAGCCCTGCATGCAGCAGAACGTGCTGGACAAGCCATGAGGGTGGAGGGATGGAAAGCGCGGCAGTAGGAAGAAAGGGAGCAGAGGGAGGTGCTCCTGTTCTGCGTCTCTGCTAAAGCTCGAATTTGAGGTTAAACACAGCACACAAAGTTAAAACAAAAAAGTGGGAGAGTTTTCAAGTCATGCAGGGACTTTTCACTCCTTCTCAACTTTTGTGACATCTGCCTGGGCACAGGTACAAGCCAGCAGGGAAGGCAGAGCAGTGCACGGCCAAACCCCTGCACTCCAGCTCCTAATGAAATTCATGCAAATTTTAGAAAGCGATTGAAATGTCTGGAGCTTCCTCCACCTGTCACTGGTTTATTTCTAACAGCTGCCATAATGAGGCACCTGGAAGACAGGCTCATTTAGTTTTCTTTACAGTAATCACAATTTAGATGGTCCATAATGTAATAAGAGTGAGAAGGGAACAGCAACCAGAAGAGCTTGCTGGCTTCTCAGGCCTGATGAGCTGCAGCACAGTGGGCCCTGTCCTGCCCTGTCAGCAATACAGCTTTGCTGCCCTATCTTGCAATAAAATCTGCTTGCTGCCGTCCTTGGGGGTTGAGCATGCTGGCCCCAGGCACAACTGCCCGGCAGCCGGGTGCCCTGGCTGCCCTGCTGCACCTCTTACAGCACGCAGTAAAACCCAGCAGAATCTGGGGACAAAAGCACATATTTCAGCTCCTACCAACTCAGTTGGGCCTTTGGTCACCCAAAAATGTGCCCAGTGCAGCCAGAGCACCCTGCAGTGCCAAAGCCAGAGCACGGAGGCACATCTGCCCTTGGAGAATCCCAGCTGGAACAGCAGAGCACTGCCTTCGGCTCGGAAACCTTACCCAGAGACCATCCACAAAGCTTGGTGTACCTGCTGATGTATTTTAAACACAGACTTGCCTCAGCTATTTCTGCAAAACAAACGAAGCCCCTGCTGCCCTGGGCTGGCCAGTGAGCACTCCTTGAGCTCCCTTTGCATCCAGGCAGGGCTGGTGCGCCTCAGCTGGGCAGGAACTGCAGCAGCATGTGTCTAACATGCAGCGCAGAGCTCAGCCAAGCTGCACCCTCACCAACTCCTGTTATGAAAAGCAGAAAGTCCCTTTTACCGATAAAAATTCTCCTTGGTGCCGGTGGGTATTTTTCCCTTGCTTCCCAAAGCCTTCTGGATTCAAGGATGCCCCTGCTGCTCCAGGCTGGTCTTATAGGGAATTTCCCATGAGAAAACTCATGGAAACAAACATCCTAAATGGTTGGCTTGTACTTTACTTGCTGTGATGCTCCTGGAAGTATTTTTAGAGCTGAGCACTGTCCTGCCCCTCCTGAAGCAGAGCCGGGACTGTGTGCGCTGCCCGGGGCACCGGCTGCAGAGCCCCGCGGGCGCGCCAGGGAAACGCTGCTCCTAAGCCGCCATCCAACTTCTGGGACACGCCGGCTCTGATGGATGCAGCGCGGTGCTGGCTCGTGTCCGAGCTCGTTCAGCACCTCGGGATCTATCCCTGCCTGAGCAGCATCTGGCTCTGCAAATACTGCCATTACTGCGGGGAGACCACGGGCAAAGTGACTCCTGCCCTGTGCTCTGGGACTTCTGTGGCACCAAGAACTCAACATTCATTTCGTGCGGTCCCTTTCCATCAGTCCCGGACAGCTGGTGCGAGGGAGTGCCTGCGGGGGCCTCTCCACCCGGCCTGGGGTGAGGGTAAATGCCCACACGGAGCCGGGGGGAAGGAGCTCCCCTCCATGGTACTGGCTTGAGGATGGGAGAGAAGGCAGGGAAAGGAGCAAGAGGAAGGCAGCACCGACCCACAAAGTACAGCAATACTTTAAACATCCTCTTTTTCCTATTTCAGTCTAACTGGTTTTAAGTAAAGCAACATTTCAGTTGGTTTTGCCATTGTGAAAAAGAGGTTTTGGAAGTCTGGTACTTCCTTGCAATGACAGGAATTGCAATGACAGATCTATTGATAATGACACAGTGCAAACATGACCGAGCATTTAGAATCCTTCTGTACCGTGAAATACCTAACAGTATCAGAAAAAAAACCTCACTAATATTGTGGGGATGTGCTCAAAAGCTTTTCTTTTCTTGCTAATTCTTCCAGGGCAGTGGGAAAGGTTGCAGTGCAGCTGACAGCATCTCTCCAATAATGAAATGCTGCGATTCAGTGGTTTTTCACACTCACAGTGGCATCACATTCCTCCTTTCTGTACTCCTCCAAGAGGCTTAGCAAGATGAGAAAAGCCACTTCAGAAGCAGCTGTGGTGTGTCTGCAGCTGAGGTGTGAGTTTGGGGTTTTATATACTGTAAAACCTCTTCCTATGCTGGAGGGCACTTAGCAACAGGTAAAGAGCCAATTTCATTAGCAGATGTGATTTCTCCATAGTGTCAGTTCTACTGATTGAATCACTGAGTAAAATGCTAAAAAGCAGTTTTATTTTAGGCTTTTTGTAGGGCTACCACAGTGGCATTTGCTGAAATTTGTATAGGTCTGAGTTATAGAAAGGAGACACGTTCTGAGGAGGTCTAGATAGGAGAAAATGAGGATGACTCGTTTAAAACCAGCAGGGTTTTGTTATCAAATACTTGTCATGGTTACAACAAAAGAGTGACTGTCTGCAGCTCCAACTGGAGGAGCAAACCATGAGCTCGACAGAAGGTCAGCAGGGGAGAGCATTTACAGCTTACATTGTAAAGTGACTTGCTCTCCACACCAAGGAGGCATTTATTTCTGAATTTTAACATGACGAACATGCAAAGCACAGATTTAAGGGCATCTGATAATGTTAATCTAATGATAGCTTTATTCCAACATCCCTTAAAGATTCTTCAATTCCTTTATCCAGAGATGTAATTGTCTGAGTGAGTGAATCAGAGTTTTGAGGCAAATA
Organism: Mohoua ochrocephala; assembly: GCA_013398855.1. Taxonomy (NCBI): domain Eukaryota; kingdom Metazoa; phylum Chordata; class Aves; order Passeriformes; family Acanthizidae; genus Mohoua; species Mohoua ochrocephala. The sequence goes on from VZTA01026740.1 coordinate 116,541, forward strand.
CCAGTTCTTGTTACTGAAGAAACTGGCAGTTTCAGTACAGCCTAGTGCTATGAATCTCGAGGGCCTGACAGCATATTCCGTGTGGTTCCTTTTAAAGGAATTACAGGGAGTATTTCTGGGTTTTGCTGGGTTTTGGTCGGTAACAACAGCTGAGCGAGTACATCAAACCAAGGCGTCATGACTGTAGAATTGACTGTAGTTAATTACCAGTGGGACACTTTTACTGCTGTTTGCCTTGTTGCAAAACCTCAGGGGTACAGATGAGGACTCCCATCTTGCTGTCCACTTACACCAATTTGCTTGGCCTATCCTGCTCCTCACCTGACCTGCACCACCATGAGACTTTTCCCTCCTCATAGCCTCTGGTCACACACAGGGGCTGGTCATCTCGCCTGCCCACTGAATGCGAGTGTCCTAAGAGTCTCCTCTTCACCAGCCCCTTGAGTCCATTACTTTGGAAACAGGTCACTGGAAGCACACATGTATTTCAGACAAGATCTCACCAGGGTCTTCTTCAGCCCTCCTGGTGCCTTCCTAATCACCCACCCACTCCAGTCCTCCTCTCCCTCGGTATTATCCTTGCTTCAATGTTAATTAGGCCACCTACCTTTGCAGGACTGACAAAGGGGGCTTCAGGAGGACATTTAACTCTTTAATGTATTATTTCTCTGTTCAGAGGAAGGCTGCACAATTAGGGCATCTCTAGCAACTGTCCAGAGTGTTCCAAACAAATTTCTAAGACAAAGATGATGGAATTTCCCTGAGATGCACTAGAAGGGGCCTCCAGACACTTTGGGAGGTTTGCCTGTCTGCCCATGTAGGCACTCTTGCTGCCAAAGATGACAACATCACCCATCACTGCTGGCCTTTGAGAACAGCTCACTACAGCACCCCTTGCACAGACACCACACTCCTTCTGGTAATCCACACACGAAACATACCCAAATGCTTGAATTTTTTCCTCACAGGTTAAAAACCATCTGCTTTTTTCTCTCCTGGACTCTTTCAAAATTGTCTGTGTTGTCCCTAAAGTGTGGCCCTGTCAACCGGACACAGCGTCAAGCTCAGGCTTCAGCACAGCTTAGCCTGGAGCAATGATTACCTACCTTGCCATATGAACACAACTGCTGTCAGCATCTTCCAGGGTGATCTTTGCTTTTTATGCAGCAGTATCACAATTTGATTCATATTCTGTTTGCAGCCCAGCTTTAATCTGCAGATTATTAAGTCCCAAACTGCTGCTTATAAAGATATTTTTTATTTTCATTCCGTTTGTGTTTATTTAATTCCCTCCTGAATGTAGTATTTTCCACTTTTTCCCCCCCTCCAATTCATCAAAACGATTTTAAAATTTATTCAGGCCTCCCAGTCTGCAATCCTAGTGAGCTGATACTTTTTTTCACTTTATAAATGTAGCCTCTAACTCCTTTGTTTACTGCATTAATAACAATATTTGCCAGAAACAGCCATGAGAGACTCGTGCTGGATTCTCCTCCTTTCCTCCAGGTTTGACTACCTACTGATATTTTCCATTCCCTCCTGCTCACAGAAAGCCATCCACCAAGGCTGCCTGGTCACTCCTATACTTTCAGGGCCTTTCTGCCTGCACCAGTGGAAGTATTTCATCCTCTCCATAGTCTGCAGTAGCCCTTTGCTCAGGGAAGAGAGACAATTTGCTTCTCCTTGAATTCCCTCTGGCTGGTGATTGTGCCCTGATGGCCCACTCAATTTAAAACACAGCATTCAGGGCTAATCACTTTGCACATCCAGTCAATTGCTTTGATTTCATGATCAGCCTGAAGCAAAGCAAACCACAGAGCAGCCTGTGGCACAGGGACACACAGGCCACTCAGTCATCATGGCAATCCTGTTCCTCTCAAGGCTGGCCAGAATTTTTGCTCCCTGGGAAAGAGAGCAATGCAGGAGTGATGGAATTGCTCAGTGCACAGCCATGGCCTGCTGTGGCTTGGGAAGGTCCTCCCACCACACGTGGCACACACTGCCCTAGGATCCACGCTGCATGATTGCTGGACAAGTGTCTCACTGCACTTGTACACCTTCTGCAGGATGGGGTATCTGTAAGAGCACTCAGCCACTTCAAGGCCTTCGACAATTTGCAAAATAAAATCATTGAATAAAAATTCCAGTGATGAAATTTATTATTGTCAAGTGTTTGGCTGTAGGCACATGCTCCAAACTGAAGTACTCTGTACCCTTCCTTTAGGTGGCCAACTCGAAAATACCAGTCATCTACAGTCACTGGCACTCTCATGGCAATGCATAATGCTGGCTGGAAAGAAAACCTGAAACCACACCCTACCAACTCAGTGGCAAAGAAGCAAAAATGCACCATGGAGAGGTGCAGAAAATGTATACGAGTGCTATAAGCCAGTTTAAAAGTGGAGGGCATTTCACATGGAAAAGATGAGCAGTATGAAACAGCAACCCAGCAATGGGAATGGACACAGCCTCTCCTGAAAATATTTCTGCTGCGCTGACATCCACCTGCTTCCTCACACACATTCATTCAGTAGGGCGTGACCTGGTCTCATGCATGACCCCAGCTCTGGTAGTCCACTCAGAGCTAGAGACAACCTCTGGCAGGGAGGCCAACCCCATAGAAATCTTCCCTGATCATTTGCCCAAATTGTTCTGACAGTCCTCATTGCCCCAAAAGTCCTCTGAGAGTCTTTCCAGTTGATCCACATGATATCTGAAGCCTCAAAACTGGACTTGGTATATGAACCAAGGCCTTAATTATTTTGAGGACAAGTGGATGGATTACCTCAGGTGGCCATTATTCAATGCTTTTACTTATGACTCCTTCCCCTCAGTATTGGTTTTGTGATCCACTTTAATCTCAGTCAGTTTTAAAGAATTGCTGCACAGCCAAAAAGTGCTGTAACTGTGCAGAAGGTTTTTGCTACTCCAGTACTCTAACCTATTTGCCCTGATTGAGTTTGCTCCCCTTTCAGGTAATTTTTCTAATTCATAACAATAATTACAAGTTTTAATGCCATTTTTAGAAGTGATTAAACTACCTCCAGTTGATATAATCCAACAATTTAATAACAAAATTTTATATATTGCTTCATCAATGGAAATGACTGAGTAATACCAAAAGCAAGACAGGTCCCTATGGAACAGCAATTGTTCTAGTTCTCGAGTTGGATGATGGAAGATGGATAGCATTTTTGTGAACAATCTAACCAGCCCTCTAGTACTTCACAACACTTCAAACAAGGCTGATATCTTCTGCTTTGCTTTTAAAATGTTGTGTTAAAGCAGCTGTTTCTCTTTTTTATTCTGAAGCTCATTATATTGTTTTTTAAGAAAATTGTTTCAAAACTGTGTATTAGTAGCAAATTTTTATTGGTAGAGGTAAACCTTAGTCTAGATTTATTTATTTTTAATTGACTATTTAATTCAATGATTATCCCTCTTCTGTGAAGCTTGAAGGAAAAAAGCATTGGGTATTTAGGCTCTCCCTAATGGGCTAAATGGTCATCCTTTTGTTAAATAATTGATTTAACTTCTCTTCCCTTTCTAGTAGAGGTTTCATTAGGCTTTAGGAGTTATAAATTTTTTTGTGTTTTTCTGTACTTTTCACACATATCTTGCTTTTACATTTACACATAGCTACATATTCTTTCTATTCTTGTTGATTTTTCTTTTTAAGAAAGTTCTGGTACAGTTATAATGGCCTCTTTACTATGCTCCCACATTTCCCAGTGCATTGGTGTAATTTGTCATTATGTGTCCTTTTATTAGTTCTCAAAGATGATAAATAATTTATCCTTCTGTTTGTCTCAGCCATTTCATAATGTATCCTGGAGTGAATTTCATCTGTTCTTACTTCAGTGAGAATTTCCAGCTTTCCAAAATGCAACTTTTCAGAGAATACCACCTTCCTGAATCCTCTTCATCTCCTTCAGACACCTCCCTGCGGCACCATGCAAAAAGCTTTTTTTTTTAGACAACTGAGCTGATTTGAAGTTCGTGTAAATTCTACTGTATAGTTTTCCATCTTTGCCTAAAACTGCAAAATTCTATTTTGTAACCAAGATCAAACCAATTTCTTCTTCCAGATTAGCAAACAATTCCTCACCAGTCTAAATCAAACCTAAGAGTCACCCTTGAATTAGACTCCATGAGCCAGCGCCCCCCCTCACTTGTAGGAACATTTGTGCAGTTTGCTCCACCAGAAAACTTTCTGCATGTATTACAAAGAAAATATCTATTCCAAGATGGATACCAGCGGAAGAGAGCTTTTGTCAAGGCCAACAGTTTCTCTCGGGACAACTAATTTGTCACATACCCTGTCACATTTTACCTTTCGTAAACATGAATACTCTCTGCTACTCTTCAGGCATGGCAAATTAGTAAGTTTTGATAGCAGCTAGCATTGCTTGGGAAGGAATAAGAATTTTGTGTTCCATTATTCTTGAGAATAAAGCCAGGAGTAAAAATGGCTGTAGGTGATCTTTTGGAGAAATTCAAGCTCTGAGCATTAACTCTCATCCCAAAACTGGAATGAGAGCTAATATGTGAGTCTACATAATGATTCTCACACATTACAGAATCAAGATGTCAAGCACACAGACAGGGAATCTCACAGGTCTGGAAAAAGCCTTTTTCCACTAGAATTCTCAGTCCACTTATCACAACTATTTATTTTGATTAAATATGTTCTATTTAGAACCCAATACCAAACAGATGAAAAAACCCCAACAGTATGGAACAGAACATGCTGGTACTTGGGCTGGATAGACAAAATAACTTTGATGAAGTAATACCTATCTTTAAAAGTGCTTTCACTTGTTAAATGAACCGCTAAATCAGTTTTGAGACTAATCTTTGAACTAATAGAAGGTGCTGGCTAAATGAGCGCTAATAAATTACTCTCAACTGAGTAAGTTTGTTTTCTGACCTTCTAGTGATATACTAAATACATGGCCCCCTGGGAACCAATACAAATATCTGCATAAAGATTTGTCTAATCAAATGAAACAACAGAAAAATAGTTTACCATCAGTTTTTTTCAAAAGTGCCAACAGTGTCGGTGCAAAAAATGAATGCAGAAGATGAAAGGAGAACACCACCAGCATTCAGCAGATTTAAACTTACTCTTTATGATGCACTTTCATCAAAATTTGTAGTTGCAAAGTATCAAATTTCACTCATGCAACATCAATCCACTAAGAAATACATATTTTGGTGAGAAAATTAAAGTCCATATTTATGTAAAAACTGTTTTGAAATAAAAATAAAACAAGATTTTTCTTTTACAAAAAATTATTTTTCTTTTTTGCTAACAGAATAATTATTTGGAAAACATAATTTCCCACATGAAATAGTTAAAGGAAGTTAAATATATTCAAAAATGGAAGATTCTGCATTTCATAGTTATATGTCATTAATATTGAAGATATACTTTCTGGCAAAAAACTTCTCATGCTTAAAAAATGCACCTTAGTTTTATACTGTACATTACAACATACAGTAGTAAGAAACAGAATTAGTAAACAGGTTATAGGCAAAGAAAAAAGTTACGTATACAAGACAGTTACAACCGTGACACAAAAAAAATCAAAATGTTCAGTTTAAACAGTATTTGAAGGCAATTCACAATCATTTCAGGAGTTTTGTGAAATTTAAGGCCATTAGTTCTAAATAAAATGTATCTGACACAAACTCACAAAACTGTGTATTTTGTACAAAATATACATGCAAAACCATTTTATAATTATATACGAACAGGCATATAATAAAATTTTTTGGGTAGTTCCGTACACAAAACTGTGCACAAAGCAACGTAGTTGTGCAATTTTTAAACCAGTTAATTAACTTTATTATTCATGCACCCTGAATGGAAATGTGATTAAATGACAATATTAAACCCAAATATTAAGAGTCAGCATCCCTTTGAATGGGCAATCTAGACAAAAAAAAAGTAAAGATTTTAAATTTTTAAAGTTTAAAATGGTCCATTATAAAACATCTGCTGTAATCACTTCAAAAGACATTTCTGATGCAAAATTTCCAGTGCTTTAAGGAATGCATGATAGGATTTAATGAGCTCAGTGAGTCAACTATAATACTCTGATAATTCTGGATTGAGGTAATTTTCTTTAATTAATTATAGCAAGTAACTATTCTAATTTGTTTCAGCAGTTAGTTTTAAAAACTGTAAACTTAGATAAACTTAGAAATTGGAGAATCTCTGAAAAAATATACATACCTCCCCCTCTGAGTCTGGAGTTAGTTATAAGTCATATGCAATTATGTTATTCACATTTAGAAGTTGAAATTCTCAATACATGAGATGAATGGATTACTGAGCACTGATTGAAGCACTTCAGTTACTTGAAAACACAGAGATATATTTGTCCTTTTCTTAGCTTTCATTTGTATTTGTCTGGAAAAACATTCAAAGAGATATTGCTTCTCTTGTTATCTTGTGACAAACTATTGCAAGCTAGAAGACACGTGAGTCAATATTCCAAACTTTTATTCTTAAGAATAGTTATAAAAGTACTGAAATTTAAAAATAGTAACATGTAAACATTGATACAGAGTAATAGCATTCCTATACATTTATATACACACAGTATTCAGAGAGGACCCAATCTTCTGAGTTGAAAACCTGACTTGTGCTTTCCCCCTCCAATAAATACATCAAAAAAGTCGGGTGATTGGATTAAAAAAAAAAAAGTCTCAGAACATCAACATTTTGCTCCTAGCATTTAAAAGCTTTCCAGTCGCTTATGCAACTATAGGAGAATTTTGGTACGTGAAGAGAACTTTTCTAGCTCCAAAAAGTTATCAGAAGCTACTGCTGCACCCAGAGATTTGTGATAAATGCTAAGCACTTCAGAGCAGTCATATCTGAGTCTGCAGCACGTGAATCGGGGGTGTGTAGGGCGGTGGTGCAGGCGATGGCTTTATTCCTCTGACTCTCATGTAGGACAGAAACTGCTCTGGGATTTCAGCTAAAACATCTTTAGCAAGTCTTGCCATGCTTAGCACGTGGTTTCCACTTCTGTCAATGTAATCTCGGAATGGCACAAACTACGAAACAAAAGAGATGTTCGCTCAGGTCATTATGCAGACACAGAATACATCTTAAGACATAAAAATAAGAAAGTTTAACCTGGGGAGTTAGAGTACATAAATATGTCACCTTACACACTTTTAATGTGCATATACATACATTGTGTTTTATATGATATATTTTATAAATACACATTGTATCTCAATTTTTATAGATCTGTCTTCTACTAGAAATAGTGTCATGTTTTCACTTGGGTGAACCCCTTCACATAAGCCATGGCTAGCTCAGATTGCTGCTGAGATTCTTCATTGATACATTCATCAGGTTATGCCTCAACCCTTTCCACACAAGAAGGTAATTTTGTCTCAGGAAGCTGTTCTTAGCTCACATTCCCTGCTCCTGGGGCCACCCAACAGGCTGCCTCCACTCTGACACTTGGTGAACCGATTTTTTTTACCTCTGCACCGAACAAAACAGAAAGGATGACTTTAGATTTTTGACCATTTTGCATCATACCTAGTAGAACTATGAACCACCTGAACACTTTTAATGTGATACTAACAGATACATAAAGAAGCTAAGCAAAAAGGATTGGATCAAAGAAGAACTTGTTATGTGATACCCAGATGTTCAACACCTAAACCAGCTACCTGCCCAGCCCTGGCTTGGGTTTTGTAATACTTAATGAGATGTTTGTGCTACTGGCATAGAAAAAAAGACACAATCCAGGCTCCTTGATTTTTTTCCTTATGTAAAAAATACATGCAGTCTGAGTTAAAGAACAAAATGTGTCCCATCCTAAGAGATGACCTTACCCATTAGTCTGCAGACATGAAATCTCAGACCACTGTTCTGTAGCAAAGTGGGGCTATTTCAACAGTGTAATTGTTGAAATGCAATTATACAACAGAGGCCTGATTTAGCTCTTCCTCGCCTCTCCTCACACTGCAGAGATATCAGAGGAGCTGGAGGAACTACGGACAGGCAAGCAAACCTAGAGATGTACAAGGACAGCTAACATGGAGAAGTGGAGATGGCAGAGGAATAGAATGAAAGGTATAAGAGAAACCAAAGGGAGACTGATGGAATGCCAAGTGCTTTTTCTGTAATTTAAGAGTTTAATTGAAAAGGCTAATATGCAAAATTCAAGAGAAGCAACAGGTGCAACACTGCAAGTAAGCATTCTCCTAAAATGTCTCAAACAGCAAAAGGATAACAAAGGAGTAGAAATTTAACAAAACTGAGGAAGAAATGGTACACATGTAATACAGAGTCCCTACAATATGCATACGTACTAGTGAGGAGGAAACAGTGAAGAACATGCCTTTACATTAGCTGCACTCGGCTGTAAATACAACACATACAGGGACTCACTGTTAACAGGCAAACTTTTCCTGTACTAGTTTAATCAAAATATTTGACAATACTGTTAGAATTAACAGGTAATTTCGCTAGTTAATTTCAATTAACCTAATACACCCCAAAAATAAATTTTTTCTATTTGAGTAGTTAGTTTTATAAAGGCAAACCAGTTTTAGCCTGCCAGATACAAAATAAAGGTCAAACTCAACTTAGAGGGTTTGACAGAATCCCTTTTTATTTAGTTAGTCAGTCAGTCTATAAAGTAAATATTTGTTAGTATTTAGACTGAAAAAGAGCACAAAATAATACTGCCTTCAGGTAATTCAACATGTCATGGGGCAACATTCTGATTAAAATATATTAATAATAAATAAATATTTTATTACAATTCTGATATGCAATGAATTCCAAAGAAATACAAAAGGGTATTCATTACTTTTTTTTTTTTCCAGCATACGTTAGTATTTCTCTGATGCAAAGCTTTTTCACAAATCTTGTTTATAACTCTATCCATTTATGCTCTTTGAAGCTTTTAGGGCTGCTGTTGTTTAGAGAAATTATGTTGCTTATATTTAAATGCATTTAAACATAAGTGTAATACATGCCAGAGATACCTGAATTAGCTTTAAAAAATCTGACATGGCACACAGGGCTTTGCAGAAATACCAGCCTGGGGTCCACCCCACATACTGCTCTGTTGAAAGCACTGACATCTACAGAACAACAGATTACAGACAGCCCCTCTCCAGCCCAATACAGACACCAAGGAACACTGCAAAGGCTTTGACAAAATGAGAAACAATCTCTTATCTCCTGTTCAGCTGTCTTACATCATCCCTACTTTCATAATTATCTTTCTGACAACAGTGACTAAAAGGAGCCAGTATGTTTTACTCTTCTAAGAATTTTGATATCTCACTTTCCCATCAGTTGTTATCTCTGTATGTTGCAAAAACAAAAAAAGTATCTTCTTCAACTATTAGAATTCAGGAATCCGTGACTATCTTTAATGTATATCCATAAAGAGTATGAGGGTAATTTAACTTCTGTCATTTTATGCTCATTTCTGATCCCCATTTAGAAAACAAATAGAGAGGGAATTTTAATGTAGTATGCAAGAAGACTGAAAAAAAAATCTGATCATTTTCATTTCATGTATTTTTGTAGCTTCTTTATTTTTCTATTCCAACCAAACTATAAAATCAAAATAAAACCAAACTATAAAATCAGATGTCAAATACATGTTTTGAACACTTCCTTGGATTGAAATACTACATCCACTAGCAGTTATCAATCAATCCTTAAACATTCACGTACATGTATTTGTAATGTTAAACATTTTGAAAAATTTCAGTTCCTCCAGATATAAATGGAAACAAACATACATATCCCAAAGTTCATAATCTGCAATCTGACCTTAATTATCGTGCAGTTGAGCTATTCATATAGCTCAGTTATTCTCTCTCTCTCTCTATATATATATATATTCTACTAAACAACAGTATAAAAATCCAACCTGTTTTGAAGAGAAGTAAGTGAAAGTAAGTAAGAGGAAAAATAAGTGAACACTACGAAGTTTGACAAACAGGAGGAATAAAGGGAGAAGAAGAAATGGCAGATCTAAGGTGAGGTTTGAATCTAAGGATGCCTGTCACTGTTTAAGAGGCATTTGGACAACGCCCTTGTTAACATGCTTTAACTTTTAGTCGGCCCTGTAGTGGCCAGGCAGTTGCACTGGATGTCCGTTGCAGATCCCTTCCAACTTAAATATAAATGTATTCAGACCCTACCAGGAAAATATGCCTTCTATAAAAGATCTGCTTTTAGACAGACACCATTTCTTCTAGAAACATTATGTTTCTCTGAATTTTCAGTAGCTAACTCTCCTCCCATGGCTGTATAACACTAAGACTTTGTAACAGTGTCCTGCCAGTTAGGGGTCATTTCCTAATAAATGCAGATCCACTACTGTGTGTTATAAAAAGGCTTAGAGATATCACAGAGAGTTTCTGAGCTTGTTATAAACACTTCAAGATAAAATATGTCAGTGCTAAGGTAAAATGAAGGGTAGGAATATAGATAGAAATGAGAATTCAAAACGAAGAGGAACAGTTAAATCTATCTATGAGAATATATTTTCTCTCCCACCTGCACAATGTCTCTTTCTGCAAACCTTCCTCTTGAAGAAATCCTCACTACATCCCCATCCAGTTCTTCCATAGCTTAAAAGAAAAACAACAAACCAAAAAAACGATGAGTTCAGGTACACAACAAAATCATCTTACCGAGAAAAAGTTCAGACAACTTACACATTAGAGCAACAAAACCAACAACTCTTTGTTAGGTAACTCTTTTAAGATCATTTGCGCCAGAAAATATGTCATGTTTTGTAGCTGTTTTGCACTTTTTCATGATGGCAATACATACTTTTATCTTTTTTGTCACCTTCAGAAAAGAACAGACTATGACAAAGTTTTTATCCTTTCATCTCTCAAAACAGCAAGTATATCTGGTTTTGTAAGGCAATATATATACTTTCAGAGGGGGAAAAGAATTCATCTTCAGCAGCTATTGTTACAGAAGATATAGGGTACAGCACAAAGAAGTAATAACTCACATTCATACTGAAAAAGCAGTATCGTCTAATGCATAGGAATGAGGAACCCTTACAATTATTAAATTTATTGGGTAATTCTTCTTGTATCTTCTGAGCAGCATACAGGAAAGCTCTGTTTTCTGGATATCTGGAAGCTATTCCAGGTAGAAAGATGTACTTGCTGTCTTGCCAGTGTTGAAAAGGATGGATTTGGGATCTCAGATTATTGCTCAGATGTTGGACCTGCAATTCTACAAACCTTCTTTCAGTGTATGCTATGAAAATCAAAGCCCTGTACCACTGAGCTTCTCAGGGGTTTACAAACTGGGCTGAATTCACTGAACCCAGCACTTCAAAACCTAGTTCTTCTGAAGCAAGAACTAGAAAGTATAAATGACACTATCAGGAGCCAAGCTCAACAGAGCATATTTGTTCAAAGAAAAAAATCAGTAGGTTTTCAGAGCACGTTGCCCGACGATGCTGTTGCAAAAACGTACATGTGTTCAAACCAGGAGACTGAACAAGCATTTGAAGGAGTTTCACTAAAAAGTTTCCAAAATAGCCATAAAGCACATCCTGCTCAGGAAACTCCAACCTAAAAATGGTATTCAGGGAAGTATCATATTTGCTTAGTCTGTTCTCAACATTCTCTAGGAAGCTACCCATGGCCATGTCAGATATAGAATATTGGGCAAAACTGTTGTGACCTATTACAGTCATCCTCACATCCTTTAAGTAACGCTCTGCCAAATGTATGTGCCATCTACCCAAGCTTCTGACTTTTAAGAACCCCTCTGGTAGTCCCCAGGGGCTGGGAGATCTAGGGAACAGTGGTATCTGAAGAGGAGCAGCTTGGTCTCTCTACGGCAGAACTGAAGCTTCAGAGGCACTTGAAAGTCAGGACAGTGCCTGAACACACCCCCCCCTGCACACACACTTCCTCAGCATCCACAGCAGACATGGAGTCTGCTCAGAAGCAATTTCTGTAGATGGAAGTAATTTCTCTCTGCCCTCTTGGGCATTGAGGGATTACAGAGTTGGCATACACCTAATAGGTGAATCTCACTGAGGCACTGCACTCCAGGATTGTGGCTCCAGAGATGGAGACTCTATCCTGCAGTACAAACAGAACCCTGACTTCAGAAAAGGGGAAGGGATGACACCCCAAGAACATGTCCTGACTGAGAAAGGGAGCCTGGGCAAATCCAAGGACTAGACAAACAGGGAGAAAGGGAAAATGCAATGGAGGGGTGAGGGAATGGTAAGTAACACAGGACCGTGTTGGAATTCTCAGGAGTAAAAATGAAGTTTGCAACCTTCCATCATATGCATTTATGAATATAAACTGTCTTTTCTCATTGATTGTGGCATACAATCATCTGAAGTGTAAGTATTCACCTGGACAATTTCTTCACAGAATAAGATACTTAAAATTATCACTAATATACCACTTGCCAAACAGTGTAAGAATAATGCTTGTAATAAAATAAAATAAATTTTTTGTCTTATTTTTTTCCTTTTTTTCATACACTTAAGAGTATTTGTACAAAAATTAAGACACACGGTCATTAGTCAACATTAAACATCTGTGGTAGTAGTACTAAGTACATTTCAGTGCAACAGAAGGCGTACTGTCTAACCAGATGTACTAGAATGAAAAAGAAAGGATTTAGGACTTTGAGGAACAGACACACAGAGAATGTCTACACTTCATAGTGCAGTGATATATACTTAATAAATTAACACAAATAATGGAAGCAACTTAGTTATTGCAATAGAGAATGGTGTTCCAGAATATCACAGAAAGAATATGTAAATAACCTGGTAATTTCTCTCCTGCTGTCATATTCTCTCAATGCTGCTGCACAGTAGGGCCGACTCCTGTTACCAAGCAAAACCCTGTTTAACCCAGATCACCTCAAATGTATTTATTTTTCTCAAGATTTTATTACTGCAGTAAGATCAATATTTCCAGTCAACTGACACTTCATGAGGCGTCTAAATATTTGTGTTGAAGAAATTTAACATTTCTTAAATACACTTACTTCACTGTAAATGCTGAGCCCCCATATGGTTCTGACTTGAACAGAGAGCCTGAGGGGCTACACAGCTCCACATGGTAGCTTGTAATCACACTGAGTTATCAATCAATCAATCAATCAATCCAGCTGGAAATGTCAACAGCACTCACTCCTCGCTTCATATAATGTTCTTTTAAAGAACAATATTTGTTTGAAAAGCCACATATTAATAAAATGTAAGCAAATAGAAAAAAAAGATTAGAAAAAAACACTAGAACACTTACCGTCGAATTCTGCTGGTCCTACCCCCACTATAATTATGGACATTGGAAGCTTTGAAGCCTTCAAAAGAAGAAGAAAAAAGAGGTTTAATGCATTACATAGTCTCTGCCAATACTATGAGATCTGAGAACAAGGTGAACAAAAAACATGCAAGAAATTGTGTTTTAAAGAAGAATTTTTTTCCCTTAAATAGCTGAGTGGTATAAACCGTCTGTTTAAGTGGTACAAACATCTTGGATGAAGATAGAAAGGCACATGATTATTTTATTTTTTCATTACCAAGTCTTTGAATCATATAGGATGCTAATTAAACACAACAAACTATGTTAGGATTTAATACTAACGTGACAACTAAGAGGACAAATTTCTCTTAGAAACTTTTGTAAACTGACAGTAATTGCGAATACGTACCTAATAACAGCCTGACATTTATTGAAATGTGCTTTGCTATTTTTTGATATTACACAGCTGCTTGGAGCTATGGGACACTATTTAGTACATTGATCTTATGCCAGTTTTTAAAAGAAAATAAATAATCTATTTGAGTAATATGTATATTAGATTAATTCCATAAATGAAATTTTACTCTAGTCAATCATCCATGTCACAGACAAGCAAGATATAGAACTGGCCTGTGGTAAGATTTTTAATTTTACTTTATCTTTTACATTCAAAGATGATACCTGGCTTTCCCTGAATAAACTCTGTAAAATCTTTAGAATTACAAAGACACTATCCTAAATATTGGACTCTCCTGCCCCAACAGTAGCAGCAGTTTATAGAAATAATGTGAATCTGCCTCTGATGAAGAAGGTAACAACTAAAACCAAAGAACATTCAGCAAATGTCAGGATTGACAACATATTGAGGTAATTCTGATAATTCTGTTGCTTATTGAGACATTCTGATAAACCGTAAAATGTCTACAGCCATTTTAAACATTAAACTGGCCAAGAAGATCATAGATGTACACCTTCTGATCGCTTAGAACAGAACGAGATTCCTGCTCACACAGACACAGAATTATGTGATACAATGAAATATGAAACAGTAAGTGGCAAGGACACCATAAAGACAAAGAGTTAAACTTTTGCATATAAACTTAAGTGTTGGCATTTCCTGAATGACAGCATAACCTTTAAACAGTTTGGTAAAACAGAATGTGTCTGACATATATGCTGTAATGAGAAAGATGCCTAAAAGCGCAATTAATGTTAAAAATTGAAATATACTCTGAGTTTTATACACATCAACTTGCACTGGACATCATTGCCCTTTTTAGTATTATGGATATTATTAAGACTGAAAAAACTGCTATTGAAAAGCATTTAATTAGTTCTGTCAGGGTATACTGCGCTCACACTTCAAGAAATGTGCACAAAAATGAAGGCATCTTCATAGAAAACCAAGACAGCCAATATTGCCAAGCTTCCACTTATTCCAAGCTAACAACACATCTGCTGTGTTTCCAGACAGTTGTAGACCAACAGCCATTATTCCTTGAAATGAACTATTACTGAAAACAAGGTTCTTCTGTATGTCTTAGTGGCAAACGAATTAATCTTACAAGGTATCAGCCAACTGCACTTGCTGGTCTCTCATGCACAGACTTCACATGGAAGGGTGACCTAGAATCAAGAGCTGCTCTTTTTTTCTCCACTGAGCCTTTTTGTCACCTAGAAGAAGCTCATCTAAAAGAAATTATGTTTCAAACTTCGTTTGGGCTAGAGAATGAACTTCCAAGCTTATTATTACACAGATTCTGTCTGTGTGCTGCAGGCTGGGACTCGAGGGCATCTTGCTCCCCCCTCAGTGAAAGGCAGAACACTCGGGCAGTATTTCCATGCACACCCCACAAACTGCATCAAAGCTCTGCAGGCGGTAGTCAAAGTGGGTCTTCAAAGCTCTGCCACCTGATTCTGCACTATTCACTTGGACGTGATGCTAAGTTACTTTAATGTAGGCTTTTCAACTCACCACTTGGCTGTTAACTAGATCCACTGTGGTATGTTAAAAACTATTGGCAGAGATCTTTTCCAACCATGCCTAGGAGTGTTTCTGTGTGTACCTTCATCTGAAATTTCCCAGGGGAAAACACACAATAGAACCTGCTCAGAATACAGAATATTACTTACACACATGGCAGTTTTGAAGAGAACAATACTGAAAATAATGCAGACACTAAGAAATAATAAGGAATTTTCAGAATTCTACGGGACTGTTTTGAGGGAAATCAGATGACTGGTATGCTTGCCATTCAGGATCAGAGAGTTGGGGGCAGTTTTTAAAAAGCGTGCGGATCAAAGCTGTCTGCAATTATGAGAAAGATAGGGAACAGTTTACTATGCAAAACTGCAGGGTGGGATGGGCACGAGGAAGGAGGAGGCAAGAAGTAGATGAGGAAAATCATGCAAACAGTGCTAGAGAGAAGAGTATCATTCACCACAGAACACTATCTAATTGGGTTGCGTTCAACTTCTGCTTACTTTTCATCCTTATGCATAATAAACTTTTCCTGGTTGGTAAAAATGGGTAATTATGGAGCAAATCTAGTGCCTGAACTGTTAACCCATTCACTTTATTGCCTAAAAGATGAATTCCTAGAAACATACTTCTTTTAAATTTCAACACTTTCAGCAAAACTTACATTCACTATGGATTCTTTTGTCTGAGCCATATCAGATATAACTCCATCTGTAATAATGAGAAGAACAAAATACTGGGAGCCATCTTTTACTGAAGCAGCATATCTAAGGGAAGAAAAACGAACATTATAATAGTAAAAAAAACCCTTTATAAAAGGAATTAATATGAAAACAAGCTTTATTTGTAAAATTTGACTACCAAGGACTAACAAACATAACACAGTGAATTTCAAAATTAAAGACATTCATATCTAAGCTGGACATTCTACTTTTAAATGAGAACATTGGAAAAACCATAACTAACACAATATTGATATTGATGACCTGCATGTGTTGTATCAGTGAAAAATGGGAACTGCATCACTACCAAAAAGAGCATGGATAGAATGTCCTTTATAGAATCATGAGTCGTTAGAAAGTCCAAGTTGTTAAATAGGTGTTACCTATGGGGTACATAGCTTTGTATGAAGGGTATACATTACTACTGAATGGTTGGGTTTACAGCACAAATAAAATTTATCAGGAATCAACACGTTGCGTATTTTTCTCTTCCGTTTTTTTTTTTGTCTTACAAAACCAGGTAATGATGCAGATTTATAGTTCACATTTATGTGCACATCTGTAAAATGGCTGAACATGCACCCTGCAGCCCTGGCTTAGATATTAATTTCTTTGCACCACCCACAGATGTCCTTTCCTTCAAGACTCAAGCTTCTCCCTGCGCTGTACAGGAATGCAAGATAAAATACACCCAGGGCCATTCCCACCTCAGTCAAAGGACCCAAGAAGACTCTTTGAAAACGAGCAGCTTTTGAAGGTTTGCGAAGTCCTGAAAGAGAGTGAATCCACAGCAGCCCCACTAAATTCTGTGGCCTGAACAGAAGAACTTTTTTGTGTGGGAAGCTGCTTCACAGTCACTACAGTTACTACTTTCATGGAGGCTCTTGGTACTGCGAAGGAGTCAAAAAGTAGAACCTTGTGCAGGGAGTTGTATAGAGAGCAGTAAAAGAGAACAATTAGTTGCCACAGGAATATTTTTTAATACATGCCCAAATACATATGATTGTCAAGAACTCACTATTTTTTTGGTCACTGAATAGGAAAGACCTGGTTCACTGAATGGAGTATGTTCAATGATGGTTGCATAGGCTTAGAAAATTCTAACTCTGATGATAACACAATGCATTGGCAAGTAAGTACTGCTGATAAATGCTGCAGCCACGACATTTATAAGAGTTTGGAGAAAGCCATAACTAACTTACAGAAAGCCATCATCTTCCACCCTCTCCCCAGGATACAGATGGGTAAAGAAGCCATACAGCAGTGAACCTGTTGGATATCACCTATTTGCATGATGGCAGGAGGGACTGATAGTTAAATATCGAGATTAACAAAACCATGGAACACATTTTCACTGCCACGCAGAGACTTCTTTTATCCCATTTTTCCACAATGCTTATAATCTTTTCAATGATGATTGCATTGACAAGGTATGATGAGCAAAATAAACATTATTAACCTTTCTGAGCACTTAATACCGTCTACATACCTACACTGACGAAATGGAACAGAAATTTGATTATTTCAATTTTTTTACAGATGAAAATGTTCCAAAGCCTTTTGCAAGAAAGATCTTATATGAGGAGGAGAAGTGAGAGAAGACACTAAGTTGAATCTGGTGTAGTTCAGATAACTCTCTAACTGGGGAAAGGATAATAAAATCATTATTTGCTTAAAGAGTTTCCAAAGAGCTCCAAGATCACAACAGGATAGTAATATCTGACATTGTTTACAGAGATTTCATCAGAGGCATACTTTTAGGTATGGCATACTTTAAGTAGGAGGGATGTGGAAAGAATAAATTTCTTTAAGAATGAATTTAGGTTCAAACAGTAACTGCAGGTCAGTACCATGTCTATGAGAGTCAAGAGAATAATCAAAAAATTGAACCTTGAAGGAAAATGGTGTTACTGAGAACTGGACTGATACATAGATTGCTTTAGGGATGATCTTGCAGTAGAAATCCTTGTGAAGACACTTAGCTTTCCCACTATAATGTAGTATGATTTGCTACCAGGAGGAGCTCCCAAAGTTTGCAACAACTTGATAAAAAAGACCAAAGTTCAGCTGAAGGACTACTGATACTGGTGGACAGTCTTCTGTTATTCTGCAAAAGTTGACAAATATTCCTGAGAAACAACTGGTGAGAAAAAGAACTCATTTTATGCCAACGCTTTGATAACACTGGATCAAAAATTTCAAGTTTTGCAATGAACAGCAGTCTTAAGGTAAACTGCCAAGTTCTGAGCCAGGCATCTCAGCTGCTATGACCAGTTCTGAAGAAAAACAAAGAGCCAGAAAAGTTGATGGGTTAGATTTCCAAATCACGTGGCTAATGCAGACACTGGGTGCCGCATATATGGAAAACTGCTACTGAAGAGATCATGTCAAAGGAAAGATTAAAGGCAACAGCTACTCCCAGATGACAAGCAATGTAATATACATGTACAGAATTTTAATGATACGCTCTGCAGAAGAAACAACTAACCCTAAGGACAAATAGATGAAATCAGCTATCTAGCCATGCTAGGGGGCACAGAAAATTCTTTCCACCACAGAATCTGCAAATTATTTTTTGCTGGTCTGTAGAACTGACGACAGCAAAACCAGATAATAAATAAGTATTTCTTGCTATTAAAATCAGGTTTTTTGCAAGTTCATAAATAAAACATCACCGGTACAATTATTTACACATCCTTACTTCTTTATTTTGTAACCAGTAGTTCCTTCTCTGTGTCTATAAATAAACTAAAATCTGTTCAGCAATTCACCTAAGCCATATCACTTTCCTATATAAATTCATGGAGGTATTATACTGCCAAAATCTTGAGCTCAAGATTATAAGTCAAGATCTTGTCTTCCAAAATAAGGCAACATTATCCTTCTTAAGAAACTTCTATAAACACAGGAAGGTTTTTATTTTGAGAAGTTGGATGAGGTGTTGCATAACAGCACCACAGCTCCCCAGCGACGACAGCTGTGTTACTGCCTTAAAACTACCACTACCAGCTGGGAATTGTTGGCACAGAGAGACCCGGAAGGTTTTGTTGACATTTTGGACATTTAGACATTAGAGAAACTACATATATCTAAAAAACCTCCGATTTTATAAAAATTTTTGACAGATGCATGTATTTTCTGTGAAGCAATAATTCTGTGCTCAAAAGGATGAAAAAGGAACGTGACATGACAAAAATTTTCTTTCGATTTCTTCTAAGATTTTAACACAGGCTGGTCAACTTGTATTTTCTTTTAATCAGCATATATATTCTGCATAATACCAGCAAACGGTCTTCAAACCTACTCAAAGTCACAAGGTGAGACTGAACAAACAAAACAACTGTAAATAAATACCTTTCTCTGTAACTGGCAGCCTTTTTATGCAACAGTTGTTCTCACATTAAAAGTTTTTGCCCAGTACCTGCTGTGATGCTTACCTGGCTACATGATTAATTACAGGAGCAAAGTTTGTTGGTCCATAAAGCTGTACAGATTTTAGACTCCTGTAATATGCCTCCATCACACCATCAATTCCATGGCAGTATGGATTTTGAGGGTTTCCATTCTAATGAAAACAAGAGATGATTAATCACTGTAAGTAATTATGAAGTAAAAATTATGTAGGTTAATGAACACTACCCAGTGTACATTTTTAGAAGGCAAAGACCTAAGGATTCTAGGATCTATTCAGAGAGTACAAATGCCCAGTGTAAGTGCCATGTCTGCTTGCGAGTGGTAACTGCTGAGGTAAGGAGGTTCTACCAGCCTCATGTTGCACGCAGTCTGAATCACTGGGACTGGCTCCTGGACATAAATACCACTTCTAGTGTAATTAAACACTCCTTCACACATAAAATAGTAACAGGCATTTCCCTGTGTGGATTTAAGGTATGAATTACAGGTCAGATGTAAAACTGGAACCGTGTTTAAGAGCACAGTTCAGGCTCAATGATTCATTCTTTTAAAAATGCGAAACAAAGAAACGGTAGCCAGATCCCAATGAGAGTGCAAAGTAAATGATAAACTTCTCATTGTTTTGGTTGGTCCAACATTTCTGCATTGAAAAAATGTTTTTGGACCTGGTAAAAACAGATGAAGAAAGGAATTTACTCTTTGGGAGGCAATGAAATGGCTAGTACTGTAAATTCTTAGGGTAGGCATTTTACTACCTATCTCCATAATGACTCTTTAATGAGGATCTCTATTTACAGAAGGCAAAACAAACATATAAGCTGAATTCCAGACCCATGTCAGGCCAGGCAAATGATCTATGTAAGACTTCAAAACCTTTCAAATCATTCTACTCTCCTTCATATGCCAAAACCTCATTGGCTTAGTGTGCCAGTATTTCATTCTGAGGTGAAGTATACCTGCCTGAGAATCTAGAAAACCAAAGGGGATTTTTCACAGAATTTGTCTAGAACTTTAAAAAAAAGAGCTGAAATGAAAACACTGCTTAGCATTATATGGGATACACCGATATATGTTTATACATGGAGGAATATATATATTTTATATATAAAATGCACGTGGTGCTTTTTCTTCTGTAAAAGCATCACAATGGTTCACAAATTAACTGAATTAATTTTAGAAACATCCTTAAAACTGAAAGATGTATCAGTATATTTAAACTTGTTACACAAAGTCCAAAGAAAGTCTGCAATTTACATGAGTATTTGCAATTGCACCTGTTTTAAATTACTGCGTGGAAAACCTTTCCCTGAAGTAAGACATGGCATTGTTTTCTAGCCCAGGCTGACAGAAGAAATGCACATCTACAGTCACCAATCTTCTGCCATGTCTTTGATGCTATCTGATTAGAACTCTCCTGATATACCTACATTGCTGTAATTCTGACAACTTTATCCTACTCT
Organism: Mohoua ochrocephala; assembly: GCA_013398855.1. NCBI lineage: Eukaryota > Metazoa > Chordata > Aves > Passeriformes > Acanthizidae > Mohoua > Mohoua ochrocephala. Next base: position 137,435 of record VZTA01026740.1, read on the forward strand.
GAGAAGAACAAAAAGATAAACATCAACACTAATCACAAGCATCAGTTATACCAGATGAACCTTTCTGGCAAATCCTGGCAGATTTTAGGCTTGCAATTTAACTGACCCATGGACCAATCTCAGATTTGTTCTTATCAACTCATCTTTCAGTCCACTGCAAATGATAAAGAGATCCCAGAAAATGAGACAGAACAATTAGAATAATAATGAAATATTATCTTGGATCATGATTCGTTTGCTTCTTTAGAGAGATTAGTTTCAGTCTGAAGTCTTTGAAACATCTGTTTCTCAAGCTGCTACAGCTGAAGTTAAACATTATTACTTTTCTTTAATAAAACTTTTGGCCTACAGGGACTTCTTGACTCTGGATTTCTCTCTATAACTTCAAGTGAAGTAACTCCACTATGAGGAAAAGTTTTGAAACAACTGTTTAGAGAAAGCACAGAAGACTTAGCTGTGTTCTTTACTTGCCCAGTAACTGCTTAAGACTACAACCTTAACTCCCAAAATTTTGTTGTAGTAAAGAAATTCAAGTAGTATATAAACATTTATTTACTTACCAGTGCAAATTCATGTGATACTCTTCCATCTGGAGGCAGTCTAGCTCCGAAACCTAGAGCTGGGAACATTTTATCACTATCATAGTCCTGAATTATTTCACCAACAGCTCTCAGTGCCATGCCATAAGCATTCAGCTGATAGGGATTCATGTAGTGCAGTGAAGTTGGCTGTGAAGGGTTACCTGTTGAAGCAAGGATCAGATTTACTTTAAAACTGAATCACTTCAGAATTTTCCCTCTTAAAAATGATAAGTTGTATCAGGTAACAATTCAGTGTTTTGAATATATTTTATTACTAGTAGTTTTTTCGTAGTTCCAAATACATTTTAACAATAGTAGCTATATTTCAGCATTGCAAGGGCAGCAATAAACTTGTCGATTTGTGCAATTTATACACTTCTAATACGAAATTTACAAAAGTATTATGACATTCTGAAGGCAGCTTTGGAGGAGGATCACAACTTATCTCTGCTTTACCCCACTTCAGCCTCACTCTACCTGGAACTATTCGGCCCCTCTCAATGGGTTCTTCTAAGTTTGCTCCCAGCAATTATAAAAAACCAAAAAAATGATAATAATCAGAAACTACACGGATATTTGCAAACTCCTTCTGGTTACTCAATTTTATATGTAACTTTTCCAACTTTCATCTGTTCTGTTTGTCCTGCTTTCCTAGACAGGAATTGGCCTCTCATCTGTTGCTAAGCAAAATGGAATCCCGAGTCCAGGTGGTGCCAGCTGAATACTGATACAAACACACACATATGTACGCTTAAAACTGAACAAAGCACAAACACATACAAGATGTTTATTTTTGTTCTTACCATTGGAAGCTGTGAAATCAATAGCGACTGTGAAATTGATTTGGGTTCTGCAGAAAGAGGAAACACAAATCTTATTAGCAGTTGTACTGCTATGTAGAAAAATAAACGAGAGATGGTAACATCATTTGTGGACAAACTGTAGGACAATGACTTTCTAAGAGAGGAAACAAACACTGAAAATACTCTTATATAAGGTTCAAGCCAAGGGCTACACAACACTAACTCATTAACACACTGAAAACAGTTACTTGACTCCATCATTCCTTTTTTCATTGTTTATTAAAAACCCTAAATAAATCATTAATAAGAGCGTAACTTCCATAAATATTATTAATTAATTTTCAACACTAATACTGATTTTTTCCTGGATGTATCATCTTATCATACTGATCAAGGCTAACAGAAACTAAGCTGGGTTATGCACGGACTCTGTCTCCAAAATTAAATAAATTCCTACAACATCCACAGTATCAAGAAGAGTCTTTGGAACACCAACAGCATCACAAAATATGTCTCAGAACTATCATTATTAGTAAAACTATTAATATTATCATTATAACTATAATGACAACTATTCCTAAATTTATGCTTGGAGTCATTATTGGCATTTCTAAGCAAAACTGCAATTAAATTTTAGGGTTTCTGTATGGTGCAATCTTTGAAGAGCAAAACAAGACTCCTCCACACACTACATCAAACACAGAAATCCTTCTGCATGCTGAAGAATGTGTCACTGTGAAAAAAAACCCCTTAAACAGGTTTTCTTCTGCACAAGAATGGCAAAATTTATTTGTAAACTCATTTCCTGAGTGAGCTACTCTGATCAAATCAGTAAGAAGAAATAACAGTTTCATGGATTCTGAATTCAAGACAAAATCAAGAGAAAGCACTGTAAAAGATTTATAAGGAAAATGGCTAACAAAAGTAACACAAAGAATATTACAACTACAGCTAACAGCAAAAAGAACAAAGTCAATTTCCACGTGACTTCAGATAATGACTGACAGCATCCGTTTCTGGAGTATTTCTCTAAGTGGTGGTGCTGGTGGTTCCTCAAATTAAGGTGACTGATTAAACAATGCAAATTTTAAAACACAGCAAGACAACAAAACTTACTGTTTTCTGAAAGGAAATTCATTGGCTATGGTTCTGTACCCGCCTTTCCAGCTATATAGTTTTCCAGGGAGCTACAAGGGCTCACGATATCCCTTACATCAGTGATGCAGTAAGGTCATAAGGCTTTCCATGAAAGCCATTAAAATATTGACACCCAGCTAGGCAGGCTGAGCTGCTGAACGTCCTCCCCCAACTCAGGTGGAACGTCCAAGCACAGCAATGTGCCTTATGGATTCAGGGCTGCATAGATCACTACTCTTTTGCCAGAGTTTAGTTATTATAGAAATACATTATTTATTTGACAGTGGACAGGTGATTTTATCCTACACTCCTATATACCACGAGAAATGAAGAAATTGTCTTAAAAGCAACAGTAATCCTCACCTCACAGCCACAGAGAGAGCTGAGTGAAACCCGTCATCTTTTAATAAGCGCTCCATCAGTATTGATATACATAGGGGAACAAATTAAGCCTGAATGTACTTTTTGACTAGGTTTGATAACATTTGTAATGATTACGGTTTTTTAAACAGTACGTGGGAAGGAATCACGGATTTCCCCCTGTGCTTCAGAATGACAACCAGCTGGTCTGCCAGCAGGGGAGAGCAGTTGAAGGTTGGAGGACCACTTACTGCACAGAACTCTACAACAGAGCTGACGAGTAACTAATTCCACCAAGAGGCTGCATTCTCTCCGTGACATCTAAACCCCCAGCGTCACTTATAATTTCCCCTTTGCAGATGCTTGTTGAGCCAAATGCTGTAACAACATACAGAAGATTGTTCAGATAAAGCCTCTACAAGCTCTTCCTCTTACATAGTTTTATTACTCCTTGATAGTCTCCAAGGATACAAGAAACACATGGCAAAGTTTCCAAAATACATAGCTATGGTAACCCTTGCTTTGTAACTTTCTCATGCCAGGTCTCCTCTGAACAGCAAATATGCCTCCCGTTGTAGTGGATGGTGTGCTGCCTCGGTTAAAACAGCTGTCATGAAAGGAGTTCTGAACTTCCCTTTTGGCCACCAATGATTCAATACAGTTCAGTTAAAAATGTGTGTGCAAATCCTTTTGAATCCAAAAAATGTATGGGTGTTCATTTCTAAAGACCTGGATAAAGGTAAGGCTTCTAACATGATGGGAGGAAAACATTTCTTCTTATCCTGCACTAATCTGGGACAGAAGAGATGACAAGATACTTCAGTTGCAAAAGGATTCAGCTCCTGAATTTTACTGATTTACAAATAACTAGCTCACTATCTTTTCTAATAAGTCAAACAGGCTAGAAACTTCTGCACAGAAATATCTTTTCTGTCCACTAAGTCTTGGAGCTTTGTGGCTTCTGGTCTTTCTTCCAGATAAAAAAAGAGTAGACGCTAAAGTAGGTTTGGCAGTCATTCCTGTAAATTCAATTGCATTCCTCTTCGAGACTGTATCCCTCACATTCCTGAACCTATTCATATATTTGGAGGTGTTTTGATAGGAACATGTTATTAACTGGGGCTGTATTAAGTGGCAAGAAAAATGTGATTTTGAAATATACATTATTTTTCGCACAATGTACTTACTTTGAATGTGGGAAGGTCAGTGTGGCAAAATATGTGATTAAGTGTCACGATGTAAGGAAAAGCCAGCTATTAAGATGGCACTATTTGATGTAATATTCAGATGCAAAAGAGACATCCTCCTCTTTTCTGCCACACTGCTATAAAATCCAGTCTTCTATAGTAAAATGAAATCTGAATTTACGGACAAACTTCTATTTAATTCTCCAAAGTTCTTTAAGAAAACAACAGTCATATTGATGATACTGGTAATGGAATATCCCAATTAAACAGATGCAGACTCAAAACATAAATGAAATCAATACCGTAACCCTAATTTGTTAAAACTGTCAAGCTTTCCATGACATCTGCATTAATTCTAGACACCTCAAATGAATTACAATGGAAGTTCTGAACATGAAGTATTTTATAAGCATCCATTTATGGAAGAGCAAATATTGTGCCTATTGCAGAATCAGTGTTTTCTGCCTCTTGCCTATGTAAATGGAAGAGAAATAGGGAACTAAAGAAAAACAATTTTGGAGGACATGATGGGAAAACAGACTGATTAATGACAAAATCTTCTGTTTCCCCTTCCTTCAAAAATTTGTCAACTGGACTGTAACTGATATGTAGTAATATTAAATGAGACAAACAAAGGAAGGGAGAAGCCAAGAAAACAACTCTGAGTCTGAGCCTTCTTGTCAGGTTTATGTAACTGCATACGGTGCAGAGAGAAAGGTAAGATTTTATACCAGTACTTCTAGTTTTTACTAGCATGTACATAGAAATAATTGTATGAGTCACTAAAAGAGATTCTATATAAAATAATTAAATTATAAGTATTACTGCTCATACTTTTAAACATGGAGCATTCTACTGAATGATACTACTTTTTTGTAAAAAGAGCGGAAAAAATCTTAAGTGGAATTTATTAACATCACAAGTCTTCTTTGACTTGCGGTTTATGAGAGATATACAAAATATCAATAAGACCAACACAATATTCTTGTCCTCAAAATTTATATGATTTTTCTGCAGAATGTAGATAATTAAGTTTATTAACTTGTACTGTAACATCTCAGTGAGGAATGTGAAAAGATTACACCCTGAAAAGATTACATTAGCAGCCCCTACATTATTTTCTTTCCCAATTTAGCCATAAACCTCAATTCCTCAGTTCCTTACACGTGCTCTTCCCGTAGAGATGAATTTTGAATGAATGGGGAACAGAATGGTCATGGCATAGATGTACAACACGTTTCAAAGGAAACAGATGCACAAAAGGCAGGACTGTTTCTTCAAGCATTTGTGCATACACAGACTTCAATCAATAAAAAGTTCTGGTAAACATGGATGGATGGCCATGTTCAACTTCTGCCAAAGTCCACAACAGGAATGTAGGATTGCCACTACAATCCTAGTTCCTTTGTTCTTTAGGGAACAAAGGCAACGCCCTATATTGCTACTGTCAAAACACAGCACAGACTTCTTTTTCATTTCAGCTGAACTCTGGTTGAAGACTGGAACAAAAAAACGGAACTTGTTTCTTCACAGGTAATCAATGTTCTAAAAAACATGTGGAATCTACACTCAGACTTTATGCCCCAAAAATGCATATTAAGTGCCTAGGAATGTGTAACAAATTTCCATTATTTTAGAGAAGTACAGTGTTCTGGCAGGGATGTTAAGAGCCAGGAATTTTTCAGATTTGGTCCCATTTCCAGGCATGTTCTAGGGTAAGACAACTGACACTTCTGTCTCTACTTCTCTTTAGAGAAAATGACAGCCAATGAGAAATTGAACATGTTAAAAATTTTAATTAGTACTGAAAAAATGCCTTTGAAGGGGAAAAGCTCTAAATAAATGCCAGTATTAAATATACCAAAGCTCAGTATAGACGGAAGAAATAGACAGCATTTTAATAATTTAATAATACATAGATAATTCCCTTTTGTTTAATCACATTTTCCTCTGGCTGATCAGAGGTCATTACTCTTTCTCAGTATTTTCGTATCAACACCAATTCCAACAGTATAAACAAACTTCCATAACTTAACTTAGTAACTATCTGCATGCTTTATGTAGGAAAGAACAGCCCCTAAAATGAGGAAATAATACAGCTCCTTACAGATGCTACTTAGAGTCATAAACAAATAGTACATAAACAAATTATTAGTGAACTATAATGAGATTGTGAAAACAAGAAAGGTTTGTTGCTAATCACATACCCGCCTTTAATATAGTCAAGGAATGAAACTTCTGTTTCAATTAGGAAGGAAAGCAATGTTACCTGAAAGCAAATAAAAGAGAGTCAGACATGAATTGTGTGTTTCCCAGTTGAACAAGTAGAGACATAAGCACAATGTTTTTCGAGCTCTGTCCTTAGGACGTAATTTCCTACAGTATTAAGGGAAAAACGAAGATTAAAAAAAGATATTAAATAATTTCAGTAGGCTGTTCTTGAAAGGGAACAGACAAATTGAAAAGTCTATAATTGCCTTCTTTTTTTTTCATTTAAAGAAAAGGTAAGGGGCAGAAGATTGTATTCCAGAGCAGGTTACCACGTGCATGTTTTCTAATCTCTGTGCACAGCTACAAGTGAATATTACAGGGTACATGAAAATGCATCTATTCTACGAGCACTTCAACTCTGTTTAAAGAACTCAATTACAATTATTTACGTAATTATTCATCTCACACTAAAGGTGGTACTGATTATTGATGCAAGCCTAAAATGCAAAAATCTAGTAAAGTATACACATATATGAAATACATAAAAAAAATTTTAACGTAGAATATATATATATATCTCTCTATGTAAAAATACAAAGATAAGAAATTTCTGCAGTCCCAGATTTTATCATTCAGAAATTATACAGATCCAAAAGACAGAGTAATCTAAAGGTGTTACTGGCATTTTCAGTAATCAAGTCACAGAAGCATGAACTCTCAAGTGGAAAAGATCCAGCATTTAAGATCTTCATATACTGTGCAATATTTATGAAGCAAAGAATTCAAATTATTTTAATTTTATTTACATAAACTCTCTCATGATATAAGTGCAGCAAGCAGTCAGTGAAAACTGCTTAAGCAACTACTCAAAGCAAATCCACTGATAATGATACAAGGAATAAAAAGGGAATGGAAGCCTACTACAACATTTTGCCTCCACCTGCAACAAAATAAAAAAATTGAAAATACTCCTATGTTGTTAACTTAGACTCAGAATGAGATTACAGGCAGTAATTCTGTCTTCTATCCTACTTCCTTTGTCACAGTTCTCTGCGATTGAGTGATTAGATAAGCTTAAAACCACCGAATTGCCCTTTTAGGTGAGAACAGCAGACCATAACAACGTTCTACCAGGGTATCAGTAGCATGGTCTTGCAAAAAAGACCAAACTTTCTATGCATTTTCCCACTGGACACAGTCATATTAATGGTTCATCTGTTCTTACAGCTGGTCATCTTGTTCTTCATTAATTTCAGCATATATTTTCACGGCATCTGATTTTAAAAGTCAAAGAATGGAAACAAACAACTCCCAAAGTGGCTGAGGGGGTTACTTACATACAGACAATGACTACCAATGCTTTGAGTTTTATGCAGTGAATTTGTCATTTCACTACTAGGCTTTGTTTAAAACTAACCATGTATTCTGAAACACTTCTGCCTAGTATGTAATTTGACTGTCTGAATTTAAAATGACCCCTTAAGTAATAAGAACTTGAGATGTGCATTGTATGTGCATAGTCCTTAAATGCAGCAGTGAAACAGCAGTCAGTGATTTATATCCACTTTAAGTTCTCCAAAACTCTACCTCCTATTAATGAAAATTATGGTCCTGGTGTCTGGCTTGAAAATTTAAAAATTTGTGGGATAGAGAGTATCTCGGGTAAATGACGAGGAGAAGAAAAACAAAACTGCAGGCAAACACATAAGAAAGTGACCATGTGGAGAAGCATAAGGGAAGCCTGAAGGACGACTCAAAGTAAGGGCAAAAGGGGACAGAGAATGGCTTGATATCGAAAAGAATTTACGAAACCAACAGAAGAGACACTAGTAAAGCAGGAAAAAGGAAATTGCTAACAACTGTTTATTGGAAATTTTGATGTAATTGGGGTAAAGAACAAGAAGACACAGTTGATTTTGCCTGTTCAAACACAAGTAAAATACATTTTTTCAAATGCAGACAGATACCTGTGAAGATGTTAAAGTATTTTAAACCAAAATCAACAGGAAAATTGAATGTGAAAATACATTTTTTTGCCCTTCTGTACCTTAAGCCAGATTTCATACCTATAATTTTGAGTACACTTCTAGCACTAGTTGAAAATAACCACTCTATGTAAGTTTCTGACTCACTAATTCAATATAACTTTATTTTAACATGACAGATTTTAATAAAAGGAATATGTTAGCAAAGAATAAATTACCTAATGAATTAGATATTGTATGGTAAATTTTAATAGGCAATCTGCTTCTGCCAATTTTTTATAATTTAAACCAGAGGTAGAAAAATAAGTGTTCATTTTCTTACTGATAAACAGACTTAGATAAGAATGTGAGAATGCTGAAACATTCCTTCAAGGCTACTTTTCAGCGTGAAAGTAGCCCTACTGACTTCAGTGGAACTGCTCATGTGGAAAAAACCCACATGGTGGATGTGTTTTCAGAAAACATCTCTTATAACTGATTAGGTCTTCCTAATACACAAATCCTCAACATTTATCTTAGCTTTTTTGTAAACGATGTTCTGAACATCATGGATGCCAGGACATGGAAACTGAGCAAGTGCTGAAGGGAAATACTTGCATTGCTAGCAAATAGTTCATAAACATGAGAGCAGAACATGAATGAAAATCGAAGAAGACAAACTCTCATCCCAAACAATACTAACAATCTTCCAACATAAATTTACAAAAACCTGTTGGTAATAAAAATTGCTGACTCTTTTTGGTTTAGCCACGATAAGCACCCTAGCTTTTAATGATGCTAGCTCAGCGGATAAATTAAAAATAAAATTTACTTTTAGAAGCGCAGATATGTTTAAGACAAAAATTAACACTGCCAGTCCAATAATTTCAGTTATTTGACTGAAATTTTGGTAGAGCTCCTTTTGGAAACCATTGGCAAATTAACAGTACACTTGGATACATTTTATATCAAACTCTCCAAATAAAGAAAAAACTGAAAATAAATGGTGTGCAACAGTTAGTAGTTTATTGTGGCTTTGACAGAAGGTTCTGCTCTAATCCTGTTAAATTACAAGTCAACTACACTCTGTTTCAAGCAAAAAGAAAAACATCCAGTAACATAAAATATATTTACTTACTGTTCCAGAATTAACATACTTTTTCTTTTTTCCTTTTTTCTTTGGATTTATTACCTAGAAACACAGATACAAACATTAAAGCAGCATGTTCTAATGTAAAGATAAGTGTAAGGTATTTTCAATGCTGAAAGTATTCTATTTTCAGTGGATTCTGAATGTATTCAGCATCTTGTTTACTGATGCATCTCGATGCTGGGATATGTGCACATTGAAAACCAGTGAATTTATCTTCATGGCACCTGCCAGGTGAGCCAGTGCTGGTACTCATATTGGACAAATAAAGGATGGGGGCAGCAGAGGTGAGAACATTCATTATATCTGAGTGCTCAGGGAAACACTCTTTGAATTTTCACCTCTTTCTGCATTTTTCTGCATTCCTGATTCCAGTGTTTCAGTGCACGGTGTCACTACTTTCTCATCTCACAATGCACCTCTTCACAATCCAGTTAATCTGTTTCCATCTGCTCCTCACATCACCTGAGAAACATAAGAGCTGTTCTACTCTCAGTTTCTGTACTGAGAAACTTATTTCATTTTCATGAAATAAGTAATTTCATGAAAATGTTGAAGATCACCACCTGACTGGCATACGGGAGTCAGGGGGACCTCCGTGCACTCCTCATACCCAACAATCTTCATAGAACTGGACTACAAAGCATCAAACAGTTTTCTTGAATGTCTGGAACCCACACCTATAAAATTTCTCACTGTAGCCACCAATAAAAATTGTTTCCCTTCTGGATACCTACCAAAAGCAAGTCTCAGTTAATTTTGTTACATACACATTGAAATGTGCTCCTGCTTTTCCAGAAATGCACATGGAATTGGAAGCAAAACATTATTTTGTTAATTAGGTCATTCAACTATCTCCTATATAACTAGGAAATTCAAAGCCTTGTGGCTTACTGCCAAGCTTTACTGTCAACTACTCACAGATGTTCTGCAAATGATAAGGAATGAAAATATTCCCAATTGAAATCTTAGTCACTTATCTGGTATAAAATATTTAAAGAATTTTGCCTGAAAATGGGCAAACTAGTAATACTTGTCTTCCAAAAATTTTCTCCCCCTAACCAAAATGAAATGACATTTAAAGATCTTATTCCTTGCACAACACAGAACAGCCGTGAAACGTAAGGCAGGAAGAGATAACGATGATCTGAGGTCTTCCCAAACTGGCTAAAAACAAGTGACTCACTCTTTCCCCCCAGTATGCCACCCTGTTGTTACACAGTAAATATTCTGCAAAGCTTTTACTCCTTTACACATGTGTAAGCCCGTTAACACTTAAAAACTCCCAAGTTCTTCCTCCCCCTCCATTTAACAGTGACTGATGAGCAATAGATTAAGCCTGTGTAATGGTGGCGATTCAGCAGTGCAGTAATTCTTGTGGAACCAAAATATTAGCCAGAAAGTGACTCCTGCTGACATTTGCCCAGAAGAGGAAGATGAAGGTAACAGGCTGCCTGTCTGCCCTGTGGCAGCTCATTCACTGCTCTCCAGAATTCAGTGGTCAGGCCTGAATTAGCAGCATATTGCTCGCCAGCAGTCATTACATGCGAAAGAGGAGATTCATTTGAACCTTCTGCTTCAGGTAACCTGACAATTGGCTTCCTAGGAATTGCAAGGAACTGCACTAAAAGCCTGGAGTGAAGCATGATGAGAAACAAGGCATCCACTTGGGAGCAAAGATGAATTAAATGACAGCTTGTTTCTCACCTATATTCAAGGTACTACAATTATTATAATATTTATGTGTTTTTTCAAACTTCAGATAATTTTAGAAATTAAACAACAGTTTTTAGCCTCTGAAATTTTTACACCCCTGCAGGAACCTAGAAAGCTACATGAACACTAACCTGTTAAAAAAAGCTCAATTGCAAAGAGGTGGTTCTAGCAATGTTTCTTACCTTTAAATATGGGACACTCACTCACTTGCCTTGGGTTAGTTTGTAAAAGCAAAACATTTGAACAAGAATTTGTCCAGCATCTTTTGTTCTGATACTGTACAGACTAATAAAAGTAGAAGTAGTACCCAAGTATGGAGGACTGCGGTGTGGGGAGGCAAATATGAGAGGCTCAGGAAATGTACAATGTCGCTGGGAGTATGATACTGATACTATATTTAGGAAAGTGAAAAATTACTTAAGATGTTATGACAGAATATTCCTGGTAGGGTAGGATTCATGTCAGTGATGCAACAGGAGAGGACATTTTCACTGCACACAGTAGTCTGGTTATGACACCATTCACAGGAAACTATGGTAAATTACTGCAACTCTGGGGTTGATCTTGGATCTAAGTAAGGAAAAAACCCATGGCTTTTAGTTATCTTTGCCCTGCTCCGCACAGCAGCACCTTTGCTCATCTTCAAAATAGAACTGCAGCACATAATTGGAGCACCCTCTTTCCCTGCCTTCTTTAGTGCTTATCTAAACCATTATATTAGGACTATGAAAATACTGAAGTTTAATGGCAGTGGTCTGAGACCAATTAAAGGATACCTTAAGGAATTACAAAGATCTGCACACCATATAGAAGAAAAAAAAAAAAAGGGTTATAGCCACACAGGCTTGTCTTCTCATTAGTGGCAAGAATAGCTTTCCAGTGTTTTCCATTGTTGTTTTCTCATTTATTTCCTGAGAGTGAGTAAATACTCATAATACTTACCTCATAAACATTGAACTGAGATTGCCCTCTCGACAACTCTCTGTAACTTGTTGTGAATTCTCCAATGAAATCATGGCTGTTTGAAAAATAAGATTTTCAAATTAAATGCACAACATTTAGGAATTTTAGCATCTATTTTATCTATTTATGCAAAAGAGACACACAGCCAATATGAACTGACACCTAAGAAACAAGTAAATGGCAACAGATATAATTTGCTTAAAAGATCTGTATTAGTCCCTCTGTTTTGTGTTCACCCTATTAGTAATACAAATTTAGAGTTGGAAAGTATTAGCTTAAATCTTTTTGGTGGCTTTTGCTTAACTTAGCTGCACAATGAGGACTATGTTGTAAATCAGTAATTGACCCCAATGTAAGTTTACAGAATCTGAAAAAACAGAGTGGGCTACCAAAGACTATCACCATTTCCTCAGTGGATTACCACTGGCACTACAGACTCTGAACTGTGTATGAGACTACATGAGAGAAAGGAAGTAACCGAAAGCATGAAAGGAGAACTTAAACCAGAAAAACCCTACCAATTTGTGTAACATGACACTGAACTTTTAAGGGGAAGACCCAAAGCTTATTTCAGCTCCTCTGTCTTCCCATCTGCGAAGAGAAAAGCAACCCACTGAGGCTACTCAGCTTAAGGTATTATTGGAAAGCAGATCTTAACCTAACAGTAAACCAGTGCTTATCAAGCATCTCCTTTCTAAATTCTATTCCTGCTCCAAGAATACATTTGGCACTCCTGTGCTGCCATTCACGTTTTAAAAACTGCTTTGTCAATGCATAAACAGGGGCTGGCATGTTGCCAAGGAGCCACTGTGAGCAGAGTGGCCAGAGGGAGTTGGAGAGGGTGAAGCATCACTGAGAAAGGTGCCCAGGGTCAGGGAACTGCGGCACAGAAACCCCAGGGCTGCCAGAAGTGACTGAGCTGCAGGTTTGTATCTCAGACAGGGACCTGGAAAGGAAGGACTGCAGGGGTGGGTGCCCCAACCATCGGCTACACAACTCCCAGCAGCCACAAGGTCTGTTCTCATCCTCTGCTCTGCCCAGCTGAACCTTCCCCACTGATGGCCCAGGTTTTCCCAGCTGTGCCCCAACAAGGTAACAAGCTGAATTCCCTCTACACTCTGTCTCCACATCTGGCAAGCTATGAAGCTACCTTCCCTCCAATGGTAAACTACAATAGAAAGTCAAAGTTTTATGACTTTGTGACTTGCAAAACTTGTTTTTAAGAAATACAGCACAATTCTAATTAAGTTATACATCTTAAAGCAAATTTAAATAAATCTGCATGTTGTAAGAAGGTGAAAAATGGAAACAACCCATAGCAACATGAAATTTCATTTAAGCTTTATTCATAATGAGATTTTTAAAAGTCACCTCAAATATAAATCTCATTTTCTGAAAACAGCATGAATTCACAAAACATGTAAATCAAACAACTAAAAGGTTCAGTCATCATGCTAATACAGAATAAGCAAAGCGTTCTGTAAGAAAGCTTGAGAAATACTACAGGGTAAAGATATTCCTCCTTATCCAGATTCAGAGGGGATCACCTCCCATGAAGCACTCCCCTTTCAGCTGGGAGATCAGGAAATTGCTTCCAAGATAAAGACTTTTCTTAAGAAACATATTTCGGAGGTGTATCTCTGCTTAAATGCTCTCCAGACTGCAAGGACTATTTAAGCAGGGAACAGAGGAAGCCGTCCATACAGGCTATGGAACTTGGGCTCTATCAGGGCTGTAGCACACGAGGTGCCTTTAACCTTGGGTAACCATGGCACTGGAGAAAAATGTATATTGCTTAAACTGGAACCTTTCCCTTTCATTACAGTTCTAACGTTGTATTTTCAAATCAGATTGCATATTTTGATGGCAGAAATTCAAACAGTAGTTCAATGACTGCATACAAACACGTTGCAGCAAACAGGAAACATAAGCCATTCCAGACAGGACGGTCTCTGGGGAGCAAAAAAATCTGTAATGCTTAAAAGTAATTGCTCCTTTAATTCGAAGAGACACTGGAAAGCCTCCTTTCCCTATGGCTATATACAAACACTGACAAGACCTCAGCTAGAAAGACATGATTCCCCTGATGAATCATGTTAAAAAGGTATGGGCATACATAACCAGTCTCAGAGCCCTCTGCACTTAAAAGCTCATCAGCTTGGATCTTTACACTCGGTATTCAGGTGGATGTGCGTCCCTCCACTAGGCCGGCTATGAAGGCTGAGTGCCTGTTGTCAAAATATGCCTTGGCCAGATGTATAACTCATTAAGAAAATATCTTAATATTAATGATCACACTTCAGCAAATGAATCTCCTTATTAGTCTCCGGATTGAGAATCCAAAGTACTTATGTACTTTGCCTTCCTAACACCAAATATTCCTAGACTTCAGACTTTTGTCCATGAGTGGCATATCAGAACACTGAACCGGAGAGTCTTAGCACACAAAATTATCACTTGAAGCCCATCTCCCTAAGTTTTCCACTTTTAGCCCTCCCTATGTTTTGAACTGCTGAAAATCGCTTTCAAAATTTACTAACTTTGAATTTTTTTATTATCTAAAAGAAAAAGAAACAATAGAGGAAAGGACAATCATAATCAGGAATATGTCAATGAGTAAGGAGAAAATGCAATAATTTAAAAATCAACTATCTAGCTGGAGAAGGAAGATGAAGGACAAAAAAAAAAAAGGCGAAAGAGCTTAGAATCTGAAATTTAAAATCTCTCCTGCAGTGTTGATATGCTCAGATGAATGCTTCTGTGGCCCCAGGTTAGCACGACAATATTTACAGCTTTATAACTCAGCAACACCTCCCCCACTTTTTGTATGTAACAGATCAAAAGCATCAAGACTGCAAAATGACTTGTGCAACATATATGCTGAGGGATATTTTTTCTGAAATTAAATCTAAAAGCTTTCAGAGAGAACACCGTAGTATTGCTGATGTGAAGTTGTGCGCTATCTCATTTTTTCCCTTCTGTTAGACCTGTCTGCAAGTGCTTCATACACAAGGAAACTCAATAAAAAAACCCCTAAAAATGTGACTCTGTCAAACAAGTGGGCTTGTCCCAAGTAACAAAACCAACTTTTGTGACTTCTTATAGCATCAGATATTTTAGGGTTTGTCACAGCTCTTAGAAGCAATAAAAGGTATCAGAACAAGTTGTTCACATTTTGACAATTTTCGTGCAAAAACTGGTTTGAGACAAAAAGATGTTTAATAATTAATAGTGTTAATTTTACAAAGGACATGTATTACTTCCTGTCAAGAAGTTTAATGTGATGTTTGAAAATAAATAAGAACTATTTGATGATAATATGGTCATGATATTACATTACAATTACTCCTAACAATGTCATTTAGGAACATGAAGTAAGAAGCTCAACCCAAAGCACCATGGTGTTATTTTTTCAAAGCACAGGTAACACAGAATGGGGAAAAGGGAAAAAAAACTTCTTAGNCCTAGTTAAGACTCAGGAAGTCAAAATCAAGTCAAGTCATGATTCAGAAATCAAGTATAAGCACAGTAATTTTATCTTCCTGATTGCAGAACTGCCTGTAATATTCAATACAACTTGCTTTGCTATCTAGAGAGCAGGCAATCTTTCAGAGATTGGTCCTGCCCAGTCTGCACATCTCTGGAGCAAACAGACTGAGCACGGTGAGGTGTCCAGATGTAACAACAGCTTATTAAAACTGTCCATCACAAATGGGAATTAATATAAACTGAGGCACAGCAGAGTTGGACAAAAAATCTTTAGAGTAACTCTTGATTGGGATTAATTTCAGATATACTTGGCAATGTCAAAGTTAAATTAGGCACTTAGGTTCTTGCTATGATCACTAAGTAAGTTTATAGGCACCACCAACTGGCAATTTATTCCAGGTAGGATGGATTCAATCAGGCCATTTTCCCCTGTAAGCCAGTGAAGTAGCTTAAATGATTAGTTCAATCTCCTTGTCTGATTTTTGCATTGTCTGAAGTCACATGAGATGAGTGCTGTCTCATCTTTCAGAGGAATTTAACATGTAAGATGTCAGTGCTCAGTCTGCTTCTAAATTCAAAAAAGACAGAAAGCAAAAAGTAAAAAAAAAATCATACCATTAGAATAAAAAGGAAAACATGTAAATGGTATCCTTCACTTTTTGTTTTTTAGATATTAATTTTATAGGTATTCAGATTGTGATGTGAGCACACACAGGTAATATTTGAAACTACCTGAGAGTGAAGAGGCTAATGATTGCCTAACACCTACAGTATGTTCAAGATTTCACTCAGACTTGCAGTTACTTAGTGTTATTTGTCAGATTTCTTCCTTTTCTTTTTAATCTTACTGATTTTGGACAAAGTGAGACTGTATATGGGGTTTGATAGCTTGATAAAATATAATCCTTATTTTTTATTAACTTGGCAATATGATTTAACTTTTCATGGCTAGCTTACTTTCAAAAAATGTGGTCTATACACAAAAGTACCAATATATAAAATTTTAAAGGATTTGCCAAATCTCATTGAGAAAAGAATGTCAATAGAAATTCTAACAGGAATGCAATGATTTTTTGCTAGTATGGCTTTTTAAATTTAAATACACTTATTTATTCGCTAGAATATGTTATTTTGTCTCTCCAGGGAATATCTGATCAAGAAGGATGAATTTACACTAGCAGGTATTCATAGAGAGTAAACATGAGATAAGAATGCTTATAAATCAGCAGGCTTCATGATGGAACCAAAAAGACAAAATTATAACATGAGAAAAGTGAATAGGCTTTTAGATCTTGTCAGCAAGAAAATGAGCAGTAGCACAGGATAAATTTGCCTATTATGATTACAAGATATGTTGCCACAGAAGCCCAATATCATTATCTACAATACTAGAAGCAAATTGCATTGGTAGTATTAAAGACATTACTGTAGAATAAGTAACATACTTTTAAAAATCAAAATGCAAGTGCATATCCATATATTTTAAAATACAAATTAAGATTAATATGAAATAATTAAGACAGAAAAACTTAATGATAAATAGAAATCAACATATTACTGTATTACATTTCAGTTCTAGTACCAAGATTTATGAGTACAGTTTTCAATCAAAGTATTAAGATATAAGCTCAAACATTTTTAAAAGAACAAGAGGTATTAATCCAGTGTGTTAAAAAATAATTCTACCCTGTTTGTCAAAATAAAGGCAATTTGAAAGGCTCATTCCTTCAAACAAAAATGTACAGCCAGTACACTGGAGTCCATAGGTCTTAAGAATAACAGATATCCCTCCTGAATTGAGCAACAGAAAGTCCATGCATATTTCACTGCCCTCTTTCAAGGGGAGTTATACAAAACTCAGGTCTTCCAACTCCAGAGTTTACAATAATGTTTTGATGAAGACAGAAACGGAAATGAACATTCAGACCCAATCTGAAATTAAGACAATTAGTAGGTGGCTTCTACATTGCAATATTTAGGCCACCATGAGTAAGCATTGCAGGCACATGCATTTTATCATGTTCCATGGATGAATATACACACAGCATATTTTAAATAGGCCAGTGCACCAGTATTTACCACAAGTGCAAAACACAGAGCTGTATCACAGCAGAACTTTTTCCAATACCTGTACTTCTAAATATTGATAACTAACTTTCTTTAATATTATACTGGACACTAAATATTTCTTTGTTTTAGAATGTGTATAAACATGCATGGATAACCCCTAAGTTTAACAGAAAAAATGTCTTACCTTCCATCTCTATCCCAGTCATATACTTCTACTTTAATTGTCCTAAAATAAAAAAAACGGAACAACAACACACTCCTATTAAAATGTTAAATATGTACCCAGATTGCCTTTAAGATTAATAGCATATGGGTGCATCAATTGTGCCAAACCCAAAAAGCAGGATTTTTCAGTCATTTCTCATGGGGCAGCAAATAGCCTGTCAGGTTACACAATACATCTCCATAAATCAATAGTTAAATACCGTGGAAACTAAGGAAGCAATAAAACACATTGGAAGTTTAACTGATATATTTTTTCTTGCTGATGCTCTGAATTTTCTGTGTTTTTTTAAATGAATGATTCTTTAAACCTTAAAGTATTATCAAAGTTTTCAAGAACACATTCTGTCTGTTTCCTTATGAGAAAGTAAAGTGAGCCCTTGAGGGCAGCTCTAACCTTGCTTGACCGGGAAACAGATAAAATGTAGAAAGCAAACATTTCCCAAGTAAAGATCAATCATATTTTACATACATACTTTAAGAGCATATTTCTTAAAATGCAAATACTACAGAGCATATTGTCAACATCCTTGGTGAAACAGGAAAGATACATGAGGACAGAGACAGCATACAGCGCTGTTCATCTCTTTTTACTACAGCAAGTGCATATATGTCAGCAAATTCAACTATTGCCAACAGTGAATCCCATTTGGCCTAAAATGAACTGAACATGGGGTAGAAAAATAACATCTCCAGACCTCCTGTATTTTAAGCAACAACTTAACTTACTTTTATTCTTCAGAACAGTTTCATATGCAGTGAAGTCAACAGGTCTGTCTTTATTAATAGAGAGGACAAGAATCTAAGCAATTACTTTATAATTTGCTTCCATGGAAGCTGCTCCTCATTCTTCCAATTACATACAGTCAAATACATATTGAATCTTTTTTTTTACTAGGAAGGGACTCTTTTGGGATAAAGCTGATCAACAGCTGATACTACATACAATAAGATATAAAGAAATTCACACCTGGATGTTTTTCACATTATTTATGATATTCCAAAATAGGTAAAGGAATTGCTTTGTCTGGATATATCTCTTTTCAATTCAAGTTTAAAGGCTCCTAACCACACCATTTGTTATATTTTATACCTCTTGCATAATTCAGGTTGGGTTTAAGTTATCTTAGAATGAAAACTGAATAAAGTGAAAGTTGTTCTGTAGAACGAAGTGAAAAACAACTCCAAACCTCTTTTAACCCACCAAGTATTTCACCCTTCAAAGGAAACTATTTTTACCTTCAAAGGAATTCAGTAAAAAGAGGCAATATCACAAAGTTTTTTCCCCTAGACAACCATTATTTTACTCATGTTTCAAAACCTGTTACGACAGACAGAACACACTACTAAGTTAAGATTTACGTAAGGTTTAGGGGGATTTAAGTTTCGAATTGTCTTACAAATCTGTGTTCAAATAGCAAAATCATCTCACTGAGAAAACTCTGATTATTAAAATAAATTATTAAGAATATCAAGATAAATTCCTGAGAAGGATCTTCAGACAGGTAACTGCAGTAAGAGCAATTCATCCTTGAATAAAGCTTCTCTCTACTGAAATTTATTCCATATTAAAGGATTAATTACAGATCTTGACTTTTATCTATTTTGCATGACATGCAAGATATTAAAAGACCTTTCCAATCTTCATGTACTGATACTTAACCTTTACCTTAAAGGACACAGTTTAGAGGATGGGTTTCCTATTGTAATATTAAAAAAAAACCCCTTTCATTTCAAAATAATCAAGGTTAGAGATGAGTATCTCTGTTTTAAAACTTCTATGCAGAAAATAACTGTAAGTGCTTTTTGAGAGCTCATACTAAGAGAAAGAAAGAACAAAGATATTAGACACTAAGTACTACTGTAGTACTGAAATGCCATTCCTATGATGTCTGAAAACACTTCATAATCGCATCGTTTGAGAAAAATTAAGCAAATCCTGCTCATTCCATAAAGAAAAAGTGGACAGAGTTCACTCAGAAGTATGCACTAGCTGAAGATTTAGTCTCCCCGACACCAGAATAAACATTTACTGTGATATATTCTTACTAATGACATTATTCCCACCTTTCACATCTATCACAGAACCCAGGGCACCAAAATTTTATCAGTGAAACTATCGTTATCTGAAAGAGACCTTTGGGGTTTGTGTTTTTACGTATTATCACATGGAGGTTAGAAAGTCAATCCTTACCTTTAGAAAGAAGAGTTTTCTAATTAAATAAACCCAAACCTCCGAAGGTTTTTCTGGACTATCGGCAGATACTAATTTGAATTAACCTGACAGCTAATGACTATTTCTTAATTTGAAGCATGATTGCTGTATGCAGGGTACATGAAAGCATGAAGTTTCACGGAGCCTTTATTCACTGAGCACATCATGTTGAAAGCAGGTCAACAGTAGATACACACTAATTCGAGGAGTGCTATTACACTTTTTAGTTCCCTTAATTTGGAATGCTGGAGTAATTTCAATATGCCTGCACCACAACATCTTTTCCAAGTATTATGAAAACTGTTTTTCTTTACTATGATAAACAGTGCAGTGTCCAGAGACTAGCTTCATGAATACTATTTTGCTTATGCATTATGCACATTAACCCAAATACAAGTAAAAAATTCTATTTGAATATGCTCATTACGAAATTGCTTCGTTTTTATGGCATCTAATTGAAAGAGTAACCAACATGGCCATTTTTAAGGAGTCTAAAAATACCCATTTCTACTCAACTAATTTGCTTGTTATTAGTGGTCAAATGTTGATTAAAAATATGGTATTATAACCACCTAAAGATAGATCCTTTTGCATGGCATCACTGAAAACTTCAAATCTGAAGATGACTACCTTCTGTGTTTCTCATCTACTGACCTATGTATTTTAAAGGCTTTCATTTATCAGCATCCTCTGACATTGCACTGTCACCCACAGAAAACAGATCATCATTGTTTTTCATTCAAACATTAAGAAATACTTGTGTACACTTGTCACAGAGGCCATGTTTTAAATTAGCCTTTTCTTTCTGTTTCTAATTCACACCACAGGGAGCAAAGAATTTTTTCCAGAAAACACCACTAGCATTTCCTAGAGATTTAGCATATTTACTTCACTTTTCTAAATTCTTTAATGTGATAAATGGTTTTGAACACATTATCCTTTCAGAATGTTGATTAAATAACAGCAGGGGCTGGACCTGATAGAAAAAGTTACATACAAAAGAAAACACAAATTAGGGAGAAAAAAATTGTATATGCTAAGAAAGTTTAAACTACAGCTTACCGGTCATAGTCTCCATTACACAGTGCTCTGACAGAAATCTTGAATGCCTGCCACACTGGATTTAATGTATTTTTTACAACTTCTGTTTTGTGGCAGATTGTAAAACTGTAATTAAAAATATATATATTTTGTATTAATTTACTTTTTCTTTTGTGTCATCAAAGATGGAATCAAAAGAGCTGTAATTATTCATACATACAATGTCCATATAAAATTTAAGGTAAGAGAAAAAGAAATATGGTGAAATCAGAAGGAAAGGAAGAGTGAAGAGACCCACTTGAGAGAGATTACAGACTAGAGTGCTAAACAACTCTACATCTAAAATGTTTTTACTCAAAACTTCAACAGGAACTATAACCACTCAGTGAGTATTTCAGGGAAGAGGAATCCCACTTGTTTAAACAGACCTTTTACATCCAGGAATCAGTCACAGACCCAGAAAGAAAGCGGTCTTGTGAGGATCTGATTCTTGCTTAGAGATTAAGAAACTGAGCCAAGGGAGTGATGGCTTTTGGATTCTTATTCCCCATTTTATGTCCATGATTTTTTAACCAGGGCTGTCTTAGGTAAAACATGTAAGCCTCTGTGAGATTCCATGATCACCTTCTCTCATGAATTGTATTAATGCATTCTGCTTTCTCTAAATGACGCAAAATTAAAATACCTCTTTTGTACCAACATCTCGGGGAATGAATTGTTCAAAAGAAAACAAGAGACAAGGTCACTGGTGAGATCATTACCGAAATTCCTCATACAGCTGTAAGTGGTTATCCTTTGAGGGAATATCCTCCTTGCATCCCAAAGGCCTACACTTTTATCCTGGCTATGATTCAGAAGACATGCCTGAAGCTAAGAAACAAAAAAGGAAGCAACCTTCTGCCACAGGTGCAGAAGTACTGCCCCAGCATCCTGTTGGATTCAGGAGACCAATAAAGAATCGCTGGCTCAACACTCACTCCTCGGAAGGAAGTGGGGAAGAAGGGCACTCAAGGCCATGAGAGGCTGCACATACCAGCGCTCTCAGTAATACCCAGAGAAATTCCACCAGTGACCTTAGTGCCACTCACAAAGGAGCCGTAACTCCTCCAGGCTTGCAGTTTTAGACAGGCAAGTGTTCACTCAGGAAACTGTTCCTATAATCTGCCTCCAAGAGGAAAAGAGCAGGGAACAGACACACACACCCACACACAGATTTATGTTAACAACTGTTCCAGTTAAGCTACAGAAAAAAGTAATATGATACACGTCTAGCCTTTGGTTTGATACATGTTAGACATGAGGACTTGCAGTTTCCAAGAAATCTTAAACTGCCAGTAGAGCCCCACAAAGGCAGAGTGTTGTGTTGACCAGTGCATGCCAAGTCTTAGCAGTGGAACAGAAGAGATTAGTCTACTTTAACAAATTAAAGCACAAATGTAGCAAACAGCCATTTGTAAAAAATATAAATTCTATTTAGGGTATTTTTGAATTCAATTTCCTAGAACTCTGTCAAAAAGATAAAAGATATTTCCAAATTTAAATTTGCAGTATAAAATGTTTTTATCTAACACAATTTCTAAGCATTAGCATATTTTGCAGCTACACTTTTCTTTGAGAATTCTATTTAAATGCATACTATATCTTAGCAAAAGTAACAGTATTTAGCTATTTCATTACAATTAATTTTCATAGTGCTCTATATTTATAAGACGTTTACCTCTTAAAACCCTGAACTGCAGTATTTGATCAATTTGTTGCAATATGCAACATATATACTGCATAACATGACAAACTGAAATCCAACAAACATTATAAATGAAATACAGCTTAATCTGAAAAATAAAAAAAATGAAAACTGTACTACCATCTGTAAATAATTAAGTTGTCTAGTGATTAGCAGCAAAAATACTCAACAGGCACCTACCTGCCGTCTTCATTGCTTCGATGAAATACAAGGAAAGGATCAGATTTCCCAAAGAAGTCCTTCTTGTCTAGCTTGTTTGCACAAAATTGCATTAAAACTGAATCCTGAAATGGGTAATAAAGAAAAATTACAGACAGCATGCAGTTTACTACACTAAGAAAAAAAAAATGACTAAACTATGCAAGCAGAAAACAAAATAAATGGGGGTATCTGTCTTCTAAATGCCCTCTACATATTCACATTTGTGCAACGTCTTCATAGTGCAGTTCGGATGGCTGGAATCAAGAATTCTTTTGTACGGGACACCAGAGGAAGAAAAATTTTCTATGCTAAAATGCCACAGGATTTTTCAAGGATTTCCTGACATCCAAAACTGCATTCTGAAAGAACTAGATACACAGGCAAGGAAAGTCTATTAGAATTAATTTTAAAACCTCCAGTGAGATACAACTCAGCCTCATTCCTTCAGTGGCTTAGACTTGTTGTTGTCTGCTCATACTGTCTGTCAAGCAAATGGCTGAGCAGACATTTCTTAAGTCTGGAACCTTCAAGAAGATGAGCCTGAAAGGTACCAAGTACATCCGATCTGACAACAAATAAGGTGGAAAGTTTCTTCGCTGTGATCAGGCAAACCGAAAGTCACACAAGTCACCTCTTTGGGCAGAGCCAAGAATGCGAAAAGGATTATAAATGCAAAGATAAACCTGCAGACTCACCAGCTAACTGGGGCAGGGCCTGATGGAAGACTCTGTCCCATAAACAGATCTACAGGTGCAACACCAGCAAGATGATGATGACGGAGAATGTGGGCTTATCACTGAGTGGGGCAGGGTGACAAAGGACAGGTGACAATGGACATTGCAAGGTCCATGTTTCTCATACCTTTCTATGCCTTGGTCTTTTTACTGCTAAGATTTGCCTTCAATACCCTTGGGAACCTGAGACCCAGATCTGGGAAAGTCTGGAATAAGGATAACTTCCCTTGGCAGAGGAGGACCAGGAAAGGGAACATTTAAACAGATCAGACATACAGCAGTCCACGGGACTTGGCAGGATGCACCTGAGAGTGCTGATGGAGCTGGCTACTGTCACTGTGGGGCCACTTTCAGCTATCTTTGTAAAGTTAGGATGTTCAGGGGAAGTTCTCCCGTCTCTGAGAAAGAGGATCCAAGCCAGTTTTACCTCAATCCCTGAGATGATGATAGAGCAAGTAATCCTGGAAAACATTTGCAAACACATGAAAAAGAAGGTGGCAGCTAAGAGACATCAGCATGGATTTACAAAGGGGAAGTTCACACCTGATCAACTGGAAGCCTCTCCTCACGAAATGAGTGACTGACTGGGTGGGTGGTGTTAATTCTTCACCTTAGCATGGCCTTACACACTGTCTCCCATAAATCCTTATTCACAAACTAATGAATTATAGACTAGATAACTGGACATTGAGGGAGACTGAAAACTGGCTGAACTGCTGGGCTTCAAAGGGTCATTCTTTGTGTCACTCAAAGGGTCACTGAGTGGCACAAAGCTCACCTGGAGACCCGTCAGTAGCAGTGAACCCGAGGTATCAAAAATGGGCCAAGAATGTTGAACATCTTCATTAACGACCTGGATGATGGGACAGAGCAGACCCTCTGCAAGTTTGCAAACAATACAAAACTAGAACTAGCAGTTTATACAACAGATGGTTGTGCTGCTCTTCAGAGGCATCTGTACAGGCTGGAAAAACTAACCATCATGAACCTCATGGGGTTCAACAGAGGGGAATGCCAGATACTGCACTTGGAGGGGAATAACCCTGTGCACCAGTACAGGCTGCAGGCCAAACACCTGGAAAGCAGTTTTGCAGAAAAGGACTGAGGGGGCTTGGCGGACACCAAGTTGATCAATGTGCCCTTGGCAGCAAAGGCCAACAGCCTCCTGGGCTCCATCAGGAAGAGTGCTGACAGAAAGTTGAAGGAAGTGACTTAGCTCTGGTGAGGCCACTCCTGGAGTACTGTTCATTCCTAGACCACTCTTCTAGGCTCCCCAGTACAAGACACAAACACGCTGAAGCAATTCCACCAAAAGCATCACTAAAATGATTAAGGGATTGGACCATCTCTCATCTGAGGAGAGGCTGAGAGAGCTGAAATTATTTAGCCTGGAAAACAGAAGGCTTATCAATTTGTGTAAGCACTTGATGCTGGGGAATAAACAGCCTCTGGTTAGTGGTATCCCGTGGAAGAAAAATTGGCAATAGGTACATACTTGAAATGCGAGAAATTCCACTTAAATACAAGCAAAAACCTTATTACTCTGAGTGTGCTGAAGTGCTGAAACAGAGAGACTGTGGAGATTGCTCGGACTCAATCTGCACAGAGCCCTGAGTAACCTGCTCTAAGAAGGACAGGAGGATTGGATTAGACAATCTTCCAAGGTCTTTTCCAACCTCAGCAATTCAGTGATTCCAAAACTCTTTGCCATTCTGAATATGAGCAGTAAAAGTTTGGATAAAGAACAAATATCCAGAAGATCAAGTATGTGACAGCTGGTGAGGTATTGCAAGAGACTGTGAGAGAGCGAGTACCAGAAGGAACATGAGAGAGAATGCAAGAGAGATTGAGCATTGGCCTCTGCTTCTTTCTGCTTCTTCTCTCTAAAACTAAGAGCAATTTATAGGAAAGAAGTATTCTAGCTTCTTACACAAATCACAAAATGCAAATTTATAAATTATACAATTAACAATCCAGTGCAGTGTAAATCACAAAATAATTTTCATTTTATGTTTGAAAAGCAATGAGCACACTTACTCGGCAACAGCCTAGTTCCTCTGCTGTTACTATGACTGTTCCACATTTTTTCCCAGGAATTCCTCTGCAAGAAAACACAACCACACCACCTTAGTTCCTTAATATCATGTACGAGAGTTACCTTGTGCTCTCCGTGTCAGTTTTAAGTTTCCAAGTCACAAAGCTGATGGCAGGCAATACAGTTTCCCTTTTCTGCCGCTTGTCCTGTGTAAAAACGTTGGTTTATCCTAAGTGAATTGGTAAACGAGTTGCATATTTATTCTAACTAGCAAGAAACAATCCAGTTTTGATTTTAAAGGAAACAGCATTAGAAGTTTAAATAGGTTGAAATAATACCAGAATTCTACTGTCCACCCTTCCACTGATGTTTCCTTTAGCGATGACTCTACAAGTGACTTGTGAAAACCTTCCTTTTGCAAATTTTTCTTAAACAAAATACCTAAAATATAGTTAAAAGTATGCACCAGCGTTATTTTACAACATTTATTCTGAAATGTCTATGAAGACATGTAATAATCTCACCATCATATCTGATACAGGAGTTGCAAAATAAATTATAACTCACACAGACGGCAATTAAAAACATATGCTGCAACACCAGAAAGCCCAAAACAGTTCCTCAGCATAAAGAGCAGCAGAGGAACAGAAAACCCACACGTAATCTGATAGTATTCGGTGCCAACAGCCTTCTGAAGGGGGACACACTCGACACAGAAGGCAGAGAGAAGTACAATATCGATGCAACTTTTTGCATAATGCTATACTACAAATGAGAAGTTCTGTAATATCCTAGTGCCTACTTACTTGCGTGTCCATTAGCACACACCTTGGCAGTCACTTACAGCTTTTTTTCAAAACTAATGCTCTTCCTTATGCTCATTTTATTTCTAGTTTTTTATTTCTTTAAGTCTTTCTTGAACAAAATTTATTATTTGAATAAAATTACTTTCCAAGATCACATTATGGTAAGAATATTTTCAAATTTATTGTATTTTTTAGGTTTTTCTAAGAGAACTAGAGGGCACTCCCAAACTTCTGTTATGACAAAACTTTAATGTAAATATTTACTCTTGTTCTTTGTTTATTAGTTTCCTTAATTCTTTTGAATTCTACAATGCTCTACAACTTGAAATAAATTTAGCAAGACTGTGGTATAAAAAAGAACTAGAGGGAAAATAGTTCTTAGAAGCAGAGAAAGTTTAGAAATTATGAATATAGGAGCAAATATTGATACAAATTTATGCAGGCTCACTGAAACTCTTGTTCAAATGTTGATGCTCAGTCTATAAGGAATACCTCTGGGAATGCTGGCCCTATATCCTGCAGTCATTTGCCAGTAATCAGAGAGGTACATGACTGCTCTCCAGGATCTCCTCGAGACTACACAGCAAGTCTGAGTTTCACAAAAAACCAAGCAGATAAGGAAACTATTCAAGTTTTTGTTGGGAAATTTTAAACGAAAATTTAAACACATACTAAGCCTATGGCCTTCTTCCATTTAACACAGTATGACTCATAATGTACAATACTTTTAGACAAAACAGGATAATTTTCTTCAAATAACACTAAACAATAATCCGATCATTCCAAATGTTACACAGTACAATTCACAGTTTTATCAAATCATATGGTTTTAAATATGTCATCCTTCAACAGCTAAAGACTGAAAATTACCCGTTTTAGCTTCTGTAACAACAGGATATTGAAATTGAGATCATAGATTTTCTAAAGAAGAAAAAGCTGCACTTTTTCTTTTGAATAATACTTCTTGAGACTTTAAAAAATTCTGAAATTTTGAAGTAACAGAAAAAGTAATAAATTACTTATTTATCAGAGTGATATTGACCTTATATGGCAAAATGTTTCCAGGAACAAATGACCACAATCCTGGCTTTGACAAGAAAAGAAGAAGTTGAAATCTCAGAAGTCTAACTAAAAAATCAGAAGTTCTCTCCACCACAATTCTGTAGGTTATGCCAACTCAAATAGAAAGCACCAGTGCCAGGATTACCACCACGTGAACTAAAATTCTTCCTACAGAAGTGTTTCAGCCTAGCTGACTGTGCCAGTAGGGACATACAAGAGACCTTGGGTGGGCAGTGACAGAACTTTGAAGAAAAAATATCAAACATCATCTTTAGTATGAAAAGTCAAATAGATTTATCCCACTTCCAAAAGATTACTGTGTCAGATGCTTGATGGTGAAAAATACAACTCTGATCACCTCCTGAAGAGCTGGGGAACTGAAACAAACTTTTGCTGATAGGCAAACCCCATTTCTGACAGTGATCACCAAACAATTGTCAACAGATAGAGAACCTTGTGCCCCTCTGCCTGCAGTTATAACACATGGCAGTCGAGTGCCAGTCTCCAACTGAGATTTGCATATGAAGACATTTATGCAAGGACATGGTTCATTTCATCTAGTGAACATAAAGGACAAGGGATGCCTAACCCTATAACACAGAGGTGTCTCGAATTATCACTCTGAAAACTGGAAAGGCAATCCCCTGAAGATATTTGGGTGGGTATGCCAGGAAAAAAAAATAAATTCTGAATTTTTGAGTAGATGTGAAAAGTACACACATTATAGTCATATCTGAAAACACCTGGGGCAGGCTTTGGCTTAACCTATCACCAAAGTTCTCAATGACATGGGCCTTATAAAAGAAGGACAATATTAACATGATGGTTGGTGAAGAGGTGAAATACTTCAAGATTAGCACAGAATTTCTCTACAGAAAAAAAAGTTCTCATTATTCAGGAAAGAAAAACTCTACCAAATGACTTATACAGTTTTTGATGCTATTAAGTACAAACTTTGTCTACTTAAGCCTACACGCCTGAAAATAGTATTGGACCATTTGTAGACGCTAAAGAGTTTGTTCTCTTACAAATTCCCTAACAACCATTCATTAAGAAAAAAATCCTTAAATGTAAAGTCAGCACCCTGACAAAAACTTCAGTGGTCACAGATCAGGCAAATGGAACGAACTTTAACTAGCAATAATGCCCTGTAAGAAAATATTAAAATAATTTCAAGCTGTTCTTATCACTGTACAAAAAAAATGAATTACTTAGAGATTCATCATTACAGACCAGTCTTTCCAATTGCCAGAGAAATACTGACTAATACTGTGTTGAAGACAAGCACCTAAGAGTTCCACCTGTTTAAATCCAGAATGCAGTACCATTGCCCATCTTCCTTAGCTCTAAGGGATAGCTGGTAGTGAGCTAACCCTGGAATTGGTTCTATCAAACTGAAATGACAATAGAAAATTTATGTTCAGGCTACCAGTTTCTCAGGGTTTCTCTGGGAAGAGTTACAGATCAGGGTTAGTGGGGTAATAATGAGTATCAGATATATATGTAGATATATTATCTGTAACCTCTATTGCATAACTGCAGTCAACTCCACCATTCTGTGATAGTTATCTGAAACTCAGATATAGAAAACGTGCCAGTCTAAGTGTGAACAGAGTAGAGTGCAAACTGAATAAAGGAAAGTAAAACATGAAAATCTACATTTCAGTGGGTCCTACTGGTTTGAGAGCCCAGAACCTGTAGGTTCTCTGCAGTGATCACCTCTTTTTGGGCAGTATTTGAAGGAGCAAGTAATTTCATTGTTAGAGGAACAGAACAGACAACCATTATCAAATGAAAGGTTTTCAACAATACCCGCATGTCTAGACAAGATACAGTCTTGAGAATTATTGTCTCCTTAGAACAAATGATTCCACAATTGAGACACCACATCTGCAGCACCAAGAGACGTTTGAAAGGACACTCTGAAGAGTACTTGGGCTTTAACAAGGACTGAAAGGAGGACCTTTACAGAGTCTGTGAAAAAGATGACAATTTATGTGGAAATTCAGACCTGAGAGGTTAAAAAGAGCCTCCAATTTTGCAAGCTGGAATTGCAATGAGGCAGAGGATGGAACATTTTTCAGGTCAATCAAAAATTTACAGTCTTATCCCTGAATTTGCAGAGCCTAGCCCTCTGACGATCACACCCACAGACAAAAGGATAGGACAAATATGTATAGGAAGTCAGTTCAGGTGTTCTTCTATCAATTATGCTCACAGCAAAGATGACAGGAGAAAGAACTTCACCTAATAGGCCAGCTGGCTCCAGTACAGCCTCATTAGCAGGCAATGGCACTCAGATGTGAATAATGAGCATAGAATGCTCATTAAGCTTCGCAATGGCGCTACCTCCTCATTAAAGGGAATCCCTACAGGAATGCACTTAGCAGATCCTGAAAAAAAAAACATTGCTCAGAGTTATAAATGGGGCTAGCATCTTCTCTCTAGGAAGACAGAACACGCAAAGATCTAATTCTGGATAATGTCTGAGCAGGTGACACTCTCTTGAGAGAAACACAAACCCATGTAATTTCTGGAAGTAGATGTAGCTGCACATTATCCTTTCATGCCAATACAGCTGGAGCATGCGAGGCCAGTCAGAGTAAATCTCACACACGGAGCTTGTCTCGAGAAGGCATTTAATGAATCTAGTAACCCAATAGGTAAAGAGAACAAACATTACTGTTAAAATGTCAGATTATCAATTTTGCCTTCTTGGAATTACTAGAAGTATTTTCCAATAGAAATTATCCAAAAGAAATATTCACCTCTGTACCTAGCCAGTCTGTAAAATAAAGTGCAACACTAAAGTACGCTCTTGATCAGAAAAAGCTCACAGACACAGGGACAACAGGCCACCACACTACAATACTCAGCAAGACTCTCCTGTGACAGACTGCGTAAAACTCCAAGTCCTTAATGGTATCAGAAACAGAGAGAGAGGTTCAGGGGACAATCTCACAGCTGCCAAGAAGAAATACCGTCAGGTTCATGCCTCAGAGGTGTAATCCACTGGTGCTTGTAATACCAATGAAACTGCAAGGCATGCATGCCACGCAGGCAAAGAAAAATGCGCATTGTGCACCTTCACTTTTGTACTTGCCATGAGGATTAGTGCAAGGTGTGTTTCAGCCTGCCTGCCTGACCACTGCAATGGTAACCCTCTAAGCTTGAGATGTTTTACTTTAATTTTGATGAAGGACAAGACTACCCCTTCACTGCAGACTTCCTAAGGAAACTTTCCCTGATGATACACAATCTGACTTGGAATTGGACAGCTCATGGCAGCCATGGACTACTGAATTATTTAAGACTTCTGTAAATGCCTAGAGTAGACAGATCTGAAGAATAAGCCTCAAGTCTAATTTTCATTTTGAAAGAATGTC
Organism: Mohoua ochrocephala; assembly: GCA_013398855.1. Taxonomy (NCBI): domain Eukaryota; kingdom Metazoa; phylum Chordata; class Aves; order Passeriformes; family Acanthizidae; genus Mohoua; species Mohoua ochrocephala. Next base: position 168,512 of record VZTA01026740.1, read on the forward strand.
AGAGCCTACTTGAACGCCAATCAGAGAATGGAATTCAAGCTTCTCAAACTGTTTGAGTACAAAAAGTGCTACAGTAGCTGATTGGGACTAAAACAGCACCAAGCATTGTCTTCTTTGTACATCCATTGGCAGAAAACTGGAAAGGGAAAATGTTAATGAACTTCAGAAATATGGTGAAAAGATAGAGCTCTCTTGACTCATAGATCGTAAAGAGCATTCATGATATGAGAACACAGACTTGACTTAATAAGGAGAATAGTAAATTCAAAGCGGTAAATATCCCTAAGAAGGGCAGACATGCAATGTTGTCAATTGAATTTTCATTGTTTGAATATTAAGACATTAAACACACACCTATAAGCAAACAATCCTGAAATGCAATGCAATAGTTTAATGAATAACAGAAATGTCTCCTAGACACCCAGATATCCAGACTTCAGAGAGTCCAGAATGAACCACCAATCAGGCACAGTTGCCAAAGTCACAGCACTGTCAAAAGCACCAATGACAAAACAAAAGAGGGACACTATGAAGAACTGATAAAAAGTCAAACACTCTCTCATTAACATGTGTCTACCCACATGTTGGGTCCACTTAGCAACTACCATACAAGAGAGCATCAGAAGCCAGACCTGAGAAATGCTCGTTTACCCAAGAGAAAATGTATTGCACAGGCCAACGCAACTGTGAAATAAGACCTTTTTTCAATAGAATTTTCACTGATTTTTTTTTTCTTTTCTAAGAAAAAATAATTTCAAACTTTAAACTTCATCTGTTACTCATTTCAGACTTCATTTGACAACTGCTGAATGGACGATTTTTTATCTATATGTTCAAAATAAATGGCAGGAATTTTCTCAGGAAAAAAAAACATGTACTGCGCTGAATAGTTTACTAATTGAGGACAGAAACAAATTTGAAGACCTTCAAAAAGTCAGGTAAGATTCATCTTACTAAATATAGGTGTCTTTGAAGTCAGCACTTTCTCTGACCAAGTGATCACAGGCTTCCAGTAGAATCAACTGAGAACCAGTCAAACCAGTCCATGGAGTTGTGACAGTGCAATTCACTGTAGCACCTAGCAAGAGCTAGGCCTAGACAGTGAAAAGTCACTGAACTTTTGTTTTAGTAGAAGTAAACAAAACAGGGCCAATCTCCTGTCCTGGCTGACAAGACAGTATTTCTGTGCTCAAGTAGAAGTCAAACTGTGCAGCCAACCTGCTCACCATCAAGAACTAAAACCACGTCCAGAACAAGTAGTGACTTGATGGCATGTTGCCATCCCACGGTGCTGAGGCTCTGGTTCTCCTGGGACAGCCCTGGAGCAGGGCAGGGACTGTTTCCTTAATCACGTCACTGGAGTTCCCCTGCCTGCCTTGCACCTCCGTGATTCTTTGAGGGTGTGGAGATGGGATTCCATGAGCTGATGACTCTCCTGGGATGGGTCTGAAAGCAGCCAGGACAAGGTATTTGGGCTCCCCCACCTACCATTGGGACATTCTTCTCGCTTGTTTGCGGACAATCATTTTAATCACACAACCTAACACAACTTTTCTATTATGGCCACTTACTGTACTGATCCTCAAGGCTATTTCCTGAACATGTTTTTAAAAGTTTAATATCCAGAACGGGATTAAGGGGAGAATCATAAAATACTGTTGTCTAATAACCACAATATTTGCTGACGTTAATTATTTTGTATGATTGTATTAGAAATCTGATAATCTGGTCAGCTGATTCTTCCCTGTTTCTTTGTGCAGGTTTTTTTTGCAAGAACTCGAATGCTTGAACAAAAGGTAATAAAAGTTTTATGAAGTGCTAATTTGCAAACTAAAACACGTTTTTTAGATTAGTACACTCAAGCTATTTCTAATGCAAGATATAAGGAGGTTGACAAAAATTTTGAATTAGTCAATTCCTTTGATCATTGTCTAAAATGGAACCTAAATTATCATAGCCTATATAAAGAAAGACTTCTATTGCATGGAATTATTTATGCTCTCTTAAAAGCCGTATCTGTCAATTCTGTATATCAAGGTATCTCACAGCAAAAAAGCACCACAACTCTTGCCTCATGCAGCAGTATGCATTCATCCAACATTCCAGAATACTTACATAATTGGTTTTTCCAGTCTGCTCCCCTGTGATCCCACTATTTCTCCCAGTGTACAGAACATCTGTCCCAAAAAATCCTGAAAAGCAATAACATAAAAACTCAGAATTCATATTTCACGCAATGAAATTTGGTTTCCCATTTATCTGAGCTGCTCCCTCCTGAAGAACAGATTCTGCTGAACACCACATCTTAGTAATAACTATGCAATAATGAATCATAAACAGACTCACTACTACCTAGTTGACATAACAGTGGGTTACATTTACAGATGTAATTCCAAGGCACTACGCAATCATTACCGGGAGGATGTAACTAGAGATCAATGGCTAAAATGTCTTATCTTTTCACTGCAAAGCACACACACAGCATTCCTTCTACTAGCCTCTTTTCCTTTGCTCCAGGTTCTCAAAGGTTCTCTTACCAAACCCTGCCTGTATTTATTAAAAAAAAAAATTACTTAGAAGCCTCCGAATTCTACTCTTGCATCTCTAAATTTTAAAGTTACTGTTTCATCACTCCCACTTCAAGACAACATGAGCATAAAAGGTTTCTTCTAACATTGAGACACGATCAAAACATGCTTCAATTTCTAGGACCCAAAAAAGTATCAACAAAATTCAGCATATCACATATCATAAAAGGTGTACATGTGTGCTTAAATATGCCCTTTGCAAGAGAAATGTCCTATTAAAATTATACTCATTAGCATTATATGTGTTTTTACTCATAGCACAACGACTGTATTTGTCTCTATGTATATGATATTACAGTCAAAAGAAAATAAACATACTTAAGAAATGTAAGCATTTTAGCACAAGGAAGTATAATAGTGAGGAAGAACTTACATGTTTTGACAGGTTAGGACTCTTTGAGTCGACATCATAGCTTTGGAAAAAAAAAAAATTATATCAGAGTTGCCAGATGCCGTATCTGAGGACAATTATGTAAAGAAACAAAAATTAAGCAATTCTTTCACCTATTTCCATGTGTGAAATTTACACAGATTTGTGTATGGAAGTTCCCCAGCACAGAAGACAAATTGAGTCATCACAAATTATAGGACTGTGGTTCACTAGCTATTTGAAATTAAATCGTTTTCAACAAAGTGGATGCTTTAAAGAGAAACTCTTCTGATATTCCTGTTTGAACAATGAAAGATGCCAAAAAGCAGACCAAAAATAAAAAATTAACCCTAGAAAACAAACTGACTTGTAAATTATTTTCTTAGGTAATTTTTCAGTCATTTGAATAAGCAAATAGAAATAACTGACAATAAACTAAACTGCTTTTATCAAGAGTTTGACTTGTTCTTTTGAGTTTATCATAATCTTGGTCTTGCTCCAGCTAGAAAATGTCATCGTTTCCCTTCCACAATCAAAGAGTTAAAAAAAATTCCTCTCTGAATTTAAGAGAGATTGAAAAAAATAATGTAAGAAATTCATAGGGGATTACTAATCTCTATACCTTAACAGTCTTCCACCTTTATCAGACAATCTGAGTAATATTTTTATCAAACAATCCATTCCGATTCAATACCAATAAACTGAAAACGTTTTTATCTGTTATTGCCCATCTCTTGCTCCCCTGCATGTTCCTGTTCCCACTGCATGGAGTGCTGTCCCTTTGGCTGTGCTGCCACAACTGGTTGCTGGGATGCATCGTGGGCCAGATCACAAGTCAGGATGACAGGAATACCATGACACAGCTGGATGTGGTGCAGCACAGTCAAAACTTTAGAAACGTATGTATAAAGAAAAAAAAATTCCTATAAATATCATTAATACGAGTTAAAACCGCCAATTAAAAGCAAACTGTTTGGTGAAATTGAACAGAAAAACACAACTGATAACCTGAGGGATAGCTACAGAAGTAAAACAAAAAACTACTTCACTGGCAAAATCACTAACAGAGTACCAGCTGTGAACAGAAAGGGGCCTGTGACACTGGTAGCTGTACATTTTGAGGGAGGGGATCATGCTCATTTATTGGAGCACCAAATATCAGATACACTCACCACTTAATTTTTCTTTTCCTGCAAAAGATACGAATCATATAAGGAATTTCTTTGAAAAATAACACTTTGGCCAACAGTAGTACACAATTTTGCCACAGAATTTAACATAGGAAACTTTCTAAAGCTTCAGAATTGGGGTTTATCTATGAGTGGCTATACGAGATTCACGTTCTTAACTCAGAGTTCTAAGATATTTAATTTCTCATCTATCACTGTTACAGGGCTCTATGGTAAATTCACACAATATGGCTCTATGGTCACTTGCAGGCAAAGACAGCAACAGCTATTCAGCTTTGAGCTCAGAACAGACTTGTGTCCAGGTAACCCAGAACAGCAGCAGAAAGCAGTCAGGTCTTTCTGCTAAGCACAGAGAACGTGTGATATTTACAGCTTTTCATAAATAGACAAACAGGAGTCCATTTCCCTGACTACATAAAGAATTAAATAGGAGACTATTTTCCCTTCCAGGCCCAAATCCTTTGCAGACAGCACTTATCCAGAAGGTCTTTACAGACTCCCCTTTCTTTCCCTAGACCGAGCCTGGCTTTCCTCTTTTTCAGTTTGTTTCCATCACTTTCCTCTTTTATTGCACTGCCCCCTCCCCAAAAGATACATGCATCCTTATGAGAAGCAAGAGGCAAATAAATCCAGATTTCCACACAGCCCCCACTGTGTGGTTATTTCAGCAATGCTTTATATTCAGAGAAGAAGCCTTTATTTCACAAATTGATTAGCTCTGACTTAAAACTTATTTAAAATAACCCACAATAGTTATACTCCACAGATTGAATGGCATTAAACCCAACTTTTAAAATCACAAATAAAGTCTGCATCAGGCTTCCATTGTGAAAGTGGAAGAATTTGTACCTAGCCACCTCAAAGCACCCTGTAATCTTCCTGGCATTAAGTATTTCCTTTCATTCCTTGAAATAGGTGGTCTAGTACATCTTGCAAAGGAAACAAAAAGAAATAGGAAAAGAGTTCTTCAACTAAAAAAGGCCATGTAAAGAAAGTTTGTGGCCACTATGCATCGTGTGATGCAAAACTGCAGCAAAAATTAACTATCTATGAGGGTTATTCATACTCTCTCTTAGGGTAAGGTTAAGAAAGAACTGCTAATAAAAAAGAAGATGAAAACTTAAAAAAACCAAGACAACCTTAATTATCACAAAGATTGAAATAATCAGAATGGACTGAAATGCAAGAGATGACATGCAACGGTGACATGACCTGGTGACCGGACTTTCAATTCTATTTTCCAAAGAATAAAGTGAAAGTCAAAACAATTCCACCAGTGGAATGAAACGAGCACATCCGGAATAACGTCAAAAGCCATCTACGTCTAGAACAACTGCTGTCGTTTTAAAATCTTAAAATTTAGTATATTTAGATGCATAGTAAAGAAATTTTTGGCTCTGTACTAGTTGTACAGTATTTTATTCCTGGACGGTATATTCACACCTGTTTTGCTGACTATGCTGCAAGAATATTTTAACGTTTTGACATCTTTTGCTTTCTAACTATTTTCTGAAAGTAATAATTGTAGGTATAATTGTACTTTGACTAGTTAACACCTGCCAATTTCTTAAAACTTGGTCATTACGATGTTACACATTTATTTCTGAGGAAGCAATGCTAAGCCAGTTATGTTTATTACATTAATTTACCCCATCTCAACAGATACCACCTCTCTTCAAGTTAATTTTATGTTGGACAAAACTTTACATGCTTACAGAGGCTGCAGTATTAGAGTCAGATTGTTAACTTACAAATCAAATCGCAGATTCTCTCTTTCTTCAAAGAAGTAGTCCATTATAAATTTTCTTACAAAATCTGGATTTAAAGTATTATCGATTACTTCTGTTCTTCCAAACTGTAAAAGAAAAGTGTAAGTTTAAGCTACATGCCATAAGGAAGCATAATTAAGTAGACTGTCAATACCAGGAATACGTGAGATGTATGAGAGCCTGGAAAAACTTCTCTTAAACAGATGCCATGAAAGAAAATGACTGCATTCACATGAATAGATCGGTTACCTGTGGACGAAGACAGCGTGGCAGAAGACCTCATGTTTCAATATAGAGTGGTACACACCTTATATTGTATGACCTAAACTTCATCAACATCAGCTCCCAAAGACAATAAAAATCCACAAAAACTTGAATCAATAATAAAAATCCATCGTTTCCTGAAAAAAAGCCCACCAAAAAAATTCCAACCAAACACAACAGCAAGCAAAAGCTTGCACATATTGTTTATTTCAGACAGCTTTAAATATAAGGGAACACAGTCCTTCCATTGCAAATGTATCATTTTTGCATTGTCCATCTCCTGTTTCACCTCAGTTCAGCTCTCTCTTCATTGCTCCTGTCTCTGAGCTTTTGGCAAAATGCCTTTTCCTTCTTGGTGTTTATAGGAAGTGCCTCAGCTCTTGTCAAGCTGAAAATATTTTGATTTTAGAAAAATTCAAACCTTAGCTGGGGGAGGCCCAGAGTAACCTGGCCTGACTTTGGAAATGGCTTTTCATGGATCAGGAGGGAGAACCACACACAGCAGATGAACAGGAGGCTGGATAACACATAGGTTCCTTTCTCTTAAATTATTCCATGATTATCATATTTCATATATCATGGGTTCAAATTTTATAGCTCCGTTAGAAAGAGAATTATGTATGAATCCAAAGGAAAAGTTACTTCAAAAGAAAAAGAAGTTATAAAATGGCAGCTAAGCATCAGTGTTAACTTTTTTAAATAATAAAACATCATAAATTTACAAGTACTTTTCGTCTCTTTAATTCTGCAATTTTTTCAATAAACAATATTTCATTTTACACTACAACCATGTTACCCTTGGGAAATCTGCCAGACTTGATTTACAACGAATTACAGAGGTGTATCAGTAACCAAATATAAATATGCAATGTGCTGATGATTAAGTCACACTGAGACCAGAAAAGGCCTAACTGAATACCCATTACACTGCCACCTTTATCTCTCATCAATTACACTTAGATTGTTACAAAACTCAAGAGACTGAATTCAGTGGCACTACCAACCTTTCTTTCAATTATTTTAAATTAATGGTTTGGGTTTTACTTGAGACTTCAGGTTTTTTGTCTGTTTACTTTTTTTTACATGGGCTACACAAATGATTCCTTCACATATGTTGGGACTCAAGGATCTTAAAGGCCTTTTCCAACTTAAACGGTTCTATGATTCTATGATTTAACTACTATAACTAATTACTTAACTGACAAATTACTAATAGAATTTACCTTACTTATGACATTAAAATGCTGTTCTCTAAAATTCACTAGTCTACACTTTTCAGCTAAATTAAGCACCTTTTAAAATCTGTTTTCCCAATTACCTAAAGCCTTTTTAAGCAGAAGAGGTTATTTCCATAATCCAGTCACTTATGACTAATAACATAGTTACTGATTAATTATTTCTCCACATGGCCTACTTTCCCCACTAACAACTGTGTAAAGCTAAAATCTTAACACGGCCAAGAAGCAAAAACCTTCAGAAACACTACTCGGGAGAGTAACAGAATCAATGTAACTATTTAAAAGGACTAATCTTCTACCTACCACCTTAATTTTTTTACTGCTGGTATAAATAAAATACGCCACAAAACACAATCCCGACTAAGCCCCTCCACAATGCCAACCTCTAAATTTTGACTGTTGTAACAGATACTAGGAATGGACTCTACTCACTGAACTTTACATCTGACACAGTCAAAAGTCTAGGCTTTTGATCATCTCTTGGAGATATTTCCATAGAATGATTCATCTGATCTAATGCAGACATCTAAATTAGGTCTGGTGAACTGCCCTCAGGATGTTATTTTTTTCCACTAACTGTAAACAAAACTGAGTTGCAAATATTTATACTTGAACCTCCTGATAGGCAAGATGGAGATAATTATGATTTAAAACAAAAATCTCAGATTTTCTAGCAATTGCAATGTCAAAAGTCTGTTTTAACACCTGTAGTTCCTAAACTTCCTCTTTATTTATACGTACGTCTAGGTAAGATTATATAATCCTACCATCAGGACAATTATAATATTAAAAATGGTAAGTACTTGTTTTAACAGCTACACAAGAGAAGTATGAAAATACCCTAAAGTTACATATGAACCTTAGACAATTAAAGCCAAAATTTTGAAAAAATCCTCTTAACCCTGGACCAGAAGAGGACCCAAATGCTTGAGTGACAATCTAAGCTTGACAACCAAACCGTACCAAGTCACCTAGACACCTGAATGACTTAGGAATCCGCTCTTTTCAGTTTGCTATCCAGACATTTAGAACCCTGTGTAAGTCCACCATATCTGCTAATTTAACTGTGATTAGTGAATTCCCATTTTGAGTCCTTAAACTGACATTTCTTCACACAAATCATCAGAGGAATGTGATCCAGTAGGTATACTACGAGAACGTCTAGTACCCACTTCAGAACAACAGAGAGCAGCAATTTAGCTAAAAACTACAAATTAAATAGGTACACTGTTTCATGCATTGCACAGTTATATGAGCTTTTCTCCAAGCATGAGACAAATTCAATTCTCTCTTTTTGACAAGACTGAAGCCCACAACCACCATGTTTCAGCAAAGCAGAAAATACAATTCTCTGGCCAACTGGCAAGGACACCAAACATAAGAGAAGAGGTCTGTTTTCTGTGTCCCTGGTCACCTCCCACTGGAAATTTTACACAGTGTAATCACAGAAAATATCAGTTCTGAAAACAACAGTATCAGACCTCCACTCTTTTACAGGGAAAGCCAGTAAGATAGTACATCCCACTCTTGGCTCTATTGTTAAAGCCCATGGCCACACAGCGATCCACTTGTAGTGAAGAACAGTTCCACCAACCCTCTCTGAAGGCAGGTAAATAGTGTATTTTATCAGTAGAAAGATGACCACCCTTTCCCCCAGTGCTATCAGTTCTTTCAAAGGGTAACAGTAGAGGAGAAAAATTAGATGACTAAGTACTGGGGCAGAGTTCCAGGCTATGAATGTTGATCTGCTGCAAGTATCCCAGTTTTGAGGTACTTGATTTAGTTTCTTAAGACATATCCCTCCAGCGTTTACACACAGAGGTAAGATAAAGTCCAATCTGTGCATAATATCCTCCCTCCCTTGGTGCCTAGTGTACACTCCATTCAGCAGCATCTAACTTCTCTGAAACACTACACAGCAAAGGTAGGTCTTTTCCACAACTACAGACTAGTTTTGCTGACAGCGACCATCACCACAGCTCAATCCTTCCATAGATCTTGTACTGTTTGAGTGTCTTCCTCTCTTGAGAGCCACAAACCTTACCCAAATTAACAGCTAAGTCTGGTTCTATTTATCTGAGGGAGACTGTAAAACGGGAAGCTCACATATTTTCTCTATTTTGTTTTCCCTTTTGATGGAAACGTGTGGTATGGATATGGAAATTGAGATCAATGTGACAATGTTTTAAGTGTTTGCTTGCACGTAGGACTCCCATAAGCCTAGCAAGGCATTCAAGAGGCTATGACATGAGCTGTTCTGCTAGGGCAAATGACCAGCCTTAAGTACACCCAAAAAGTTTATACATCTATGAATATGCATCTTACCTCTCTCCATTCTTTGTTTCCAATTGCTTGTGTGTACAAAACACAGACTGTGAAAAGAAAAACAAAAGTTTGATCATTTTCAAACTTTAACATATCCTTAAATTAAGTGAGCTAATTTTGTAGTCTCTCGTGCTGTGGAAATTAGTTAACTAGGACAATCAAACAGTAATGTTTTCCCTCAGACTGGTGACAATATGGTCCAGTTGTTGCAGAAATCAGCTAATAAATTGGAGTGCTTCTAAAATGGGAGGCAGCACCTACACTTGACCTCCAGCAAAGCACTTAACAATCTTTAAAGGCAAAACTGGGTAAAAGCAGGTCTTCTTTAAATGTGGATGGTCAGGCTACTCTAGATAATCTAATGCACAATTACCCTAAAATATACTTCCTTGAAGACGGAAGAAAATTAAAATAAAAAACCAAATGAGGACCCTACTGAAAAGAGACAGGGGAAATAGAACTGGAAAAAGGGAAAAACAAAGACTTCTCAGGCTTTCTTCCTTAATTTTACTTCAAATTAAGCATCTCACATATGCACGCTTTATTTCTTTAAACTAAAGCCTGATAAAAACTGAAATCAATTAAATTTGTTGACCTAACCTGACTTTGAAAGACCAAGCAGAACAATCCCACAGGTGTCACTCAGGTCTGTATTTCCAGTACAGCACTCACTACACATTAAGCTGCACTTTCATCACAGGGACTGGTAACAGGGGTACAGTGATTATAATCAGGTCTTTTAAACACTATTTTAAGTACAGATCATTTGCACTGAAGGAGCACTATAAACCTTATTTTCTACAGTCTTGAACTAGTTGCAGGTAACTACCATAAAGCAATTTTAACCTGAAACTCCTCCTCAACCCCTTTCTAAACAACAGAAATACAGATATCTAAACACTTTTTTCCTTAACAAATTCTTTTCCTGTGCCAATCATGATTTTTCAAAAGAAGGTTAAAAATAATACTGTTTTAGGTTGCAGCCTCAAACAACAAATGTAGAGGTCTGATTTTGTTCAAGTCAGAATCATCAACAGACCAAAGCAGAAATGAAGTCAACCTTCTAACCACATTTTCTTCTTACTTGAAATGCATTTGCTCCACACACAAAAAAAAAAATCCCCTCAGGCAGTAGCAAATAAGAGGAGAAACAGAAAAAAGCAATTTCAATAAATCAGCTCACACAGAAGCTAAAAGTTAACACTTTTACGTTTTAAATAAAATGTCTTGTAGATGAAAAAAAGCTTTTACAAAAAAAAAATTCAAAATAATTCTCAGGAGATGCCTGTCTTTCTCCATTTACTCTAAATAAATCCTTGGCTATCATGTGCCTGTCTTTGGTTACTGTTTATAGTAGATTGAATCCAAACCAAAAAGCCTATTTTTACAACACAGTCTCGAGTAGACTGCTGGAGTCTGTTACATGAAGAATGAAGTGAAATGGGAAAATGTGAGAAAACAGAATGAAATAGAAGCTATGAAATCAGCTAATGAAAGTTCTGTAGGTTACTGAACTTCTGACTACCCTTTATATCTAGAATTATAGAATCATAGAATATCCTGAGCTGGAAAGAACCCAGCTGGAAGGGATCCATCAGGATTATCAAAGTCCAACTCCTGGCCCTGCACAGGACACCCCAAGAGTCACCCCATGTGTCTGAGAGCATTGACCAAACCCTTCTTGAACTCTGTCAGGTTTGGTGCTGTGACCACTTCCCTGGGGAGCCTGTTCCAGTGCCCAACCACCCTCTGGGGGAAGAACCTTTTTCTAATATCCAACCTAAACCTCTCCTGACACAACTTCAGGCCACTCCCTCAGGTTCTGTCACTGGTCACCACAGAGAAGAGATCAGAGGAAGTTGTGGATTGCAATGAGGTCTTCCCCTCTAGGCTGCAGTTGTGGCTGCTGTTTTAAATATAATAAAAATATAGACTAATAAGCAATCACCTCATGCAATATTTTATTGTAAGTAAAAGGTGCAAGTCTGACAGGGATACAGACACGTGTGCATCTCAAACTGACATAACAAAAAAAGTCAGCCCTAATGAAAGCTACAGAAAAAACATATATTCCAGTCTTTCTGATAAATACTCCATAAATTTAGAATAATTATAAAAATTCTTCTATCTTTCCTCTAAAACTCATCCCATAAATTTGCAGGAAACCAACCATGATACTGGTCTCCATCAATGGTTAAGATTCACTGTCCCTAAGGGCTCTTGGAGAGACTTCTGTAAAGATCCTGAGATACTAATTGCAGTAATCACTCAAAAACTTCACAGTCATATCCAACTGGAGAAATGCAGATAAAGATGGTAAAGCTGATCTAAAGCACTTGAAATGCTCAAACCAGAGATTAAGGGCTCTATGAAGCAACCAAATTTTTTTAGCAGAAAACAGTTAGCAGCATTGTCATAAGGGAGAAGAAGGAATAAAGTGGGATAAACAATATTTCAAAAGCCATAATATCATACAAACACATCCTCAGGTACAGCTGAAAAAATAGGTTTTCTCTCATAATCTCAAAAATTGAGGGAGCAATGAGAAAGTCCAGAGCAGCACACTGATGAAGGGTAACTGAGAAACCCTGTCATGAGGCTTTGCCATATGAGCTCTTCCAAGAGAAGATACATCTACATCTATAGTCAGGAATATTAATATTTAGTAATTTTTAATTCTGGACACTGATACCACAATGTCACATTCAAGGTAAATTTAATTAAATCTTCCAATGAAGAAGAGGGTGGAAATGTCAACAGTTATTACTCTGTTGTAGATACAGTTCCCAAAATATTATACATTATCATAGCCTGCACCTTCCTATTTTCCCAGATAAACTGGGCCTCCCTTATCTGCTCTGGTCCTTTCCCCTTCAATGCATACATGCTTAGCCTTTAGCCTGGCAACTACTCTCACATCAACATTGCCCATCCCAGTTTCCCCAACCTCAACAACACATCTATTCCATTTCAAGGAAGACTTACCACAATAAAGTTGACCTTTTCCCCATGCTGCCTAAATCTTTTCATTGTACCAGTTCTAGCAGGGCTTGCCAATACTCTTCACTGACCAGCTTTTATACCTTCTAGGCAGAGCTGCCCTAAGGTCTCTTTGTCCCAACTGCCAAGAGATTCTTCTTGTTACTATCCTCCATGGGGAGATCCCCCAGGGAAGAGTTTTTATGTCTTCAGTCGTTCATACTGGACTCTTTGATGATCAGTACTCAGGAGCCACAGGGTTCCACAGGAGGACATTTCATCCTGACTGTGCTGCTGCCAGCACAGCTCTGCAGAGCTCAGCTTGAGTCGTCAGAGCACGGGAAGAAAACAATTCTGCCCATCATTAGACAGAAGAAACGTGTCAAAATCATTAATCTGTATCTCCTCTGCAGGTTTTATCCCTGCCTCATCAAGAAAGCACTACTTTAGCTGAGCTGTCTACAAGAAAATAAGAAACCCCCAACAAAACCCATAGATTTAAAAAAAAATATTCCTAGAAAAAATGGTCTCCAAACTTGGAGAGCAGAATGGTCCAAATGCTACAGTAAATCAGCATATATGACTTGCTTTGACTCCACTGAGCAGAAAGCACTGTCAGTAAGAGGCTTCAGTACTGTTTAAAATACTTCAGGAACAAGGGCTATCCAAGCCTGTCCCATCTATATCCACTATCTCTACTCTACAGCTACTTCTGTCACTTGCCTCTAGGGAGGCAAAGTGACAGATTCCTCTTGGCATGAATATTCTAGATTGCAGGGAAGTGGTCGGAATTGGAATACTGAGTACCAATTACAGTATCAAAAAAAGGCCAAGCATATCTCCTAAGAGAACCAGAGAAATCACAAGTTCCTTTTAAATTTCAGGAGAAGGCTGTTTATATTGACACGTTAGTCAGCTACATTCAAGTGTGTCCCTCTGAGAAAAAGACCAAGAAGATAAAGTTGGATTTTCACTATCAGTATGATCCTTAGATAAATGCTTTGGAGTATGAAATGCATATTAGAACTGACCTAGTCAAATGAGACCTCAACGAACAGAACGACTCTAAATGGTTCCATCTCGTATGAGAGCGAATGGCTGCAAATTCAGTGGCTGTAAAAGTGGATCTTGTGACAGTGAAAGGATGCTGGCTTTGACACCTTTTTAGCTACAGAATAAAGTTACTGTATCCAGACCAGCCTAAGAATGGCCTTTGTCCAAGTGAACAGACATTGAGGAAAGTTGTCCTGCTGTACTTCCAAATACAAGAACCTTTTATACTACTCATCCCTTTCACAGCAGGGCCATATCTCTGTGCTCAACTAAAGGACAGTACAAGCAAACAAACTAAACTGGCTATTAAAAAAACATGCAGAGTACTAAAACTGGTTGTACACTGTTCAGAGAGTACCCAAAATCAGAGCTGCTCTGACAAGTAATTTCTTGAGTGCAAATACAGTATGAGCACTTCCAGAGACAAGTTTCCCTCTTCTCTCTTCACCAAGGACAGTATTACTGTACTCCATGGTTCTATACTGCTAACTTGTGACAGACAGGCCTGATTGGCAGCATAACTGGTTACTCACAACTGGAGACCAGATCTCTAAAGCACACCACCAATGTGAGCACTTTAAACAAGCTATTTACAATAATTGAAAAAGTAGTATGTTACAAATTGATAAGCAAGTTTATTATACTTTAAAAATATTTCCATATACCCTGAATCCATAAAAAAATACCACCAGGTTACTTCTCAGAAACATTTTAAAATAGCTACTAAGATTTCTTTAGGTTTTCCTACCACTTTGTTTCCGTGTTTTCCCCAGAAGGGGTCACCCACCAGCCACGATCACTTTGGTTCGCCCACCTGCATGTTCTTGGGCTGCGCACAGGCTACAGAGCCTGTGGAGGTACTGCCCTTTGCTTGGAGCATCTCCTCCCAAGAAGGCCTCTCCAGTACACATGTGGTACTGGCAGCATCTTCAGCAGCTCCATCTCTAGCTCACAACTGCTGACACTTTTTTACTGGGATATGTCTGAGCGGGGCACTGCATGCTCCCCCGGCTGGCAGAAGTTCTGGCAGGCAAGCGCTACTCACGTGGTTTTCAGAGCTGACTGGAACCCGCTGTGACTGTCACAGGGTGGTTCATGGCCTTCTCCCACACAGGTCACACTGCAGTCCCCTGCCACTCAAACCCTGCAACTTATGCCAAATAGAGTTCCCTACCTGATAAAAACTTGAAGCATTTGTCCTTAATAATATCTGATCTTAAAAACTATAGACACCTTATCACTTTTGCCAATATGAGAGCTCTCTGAATTTATTACGGGCAATAGGTCACTGAGCACTCTTCAAAACAGTTTAACTGAGGGTCTTTTTTCACAGAATTGTTAGAGACCTCTGAAGATCATCTAATCCAACCCCCAACTAATTTTTACTATTTTTTTAGCCAACTAAAAATTTTTATTAATATGCAAAACGCTCGGTTTTGTTTCTGCGTGATCTCCCTACACCAGAGGCATGGTATTGCCTAGGTCTCCTAGTTTGTTGGTTTGGTTTTTTTTTAAAAAAAAAGCTTTATAGGTTAGAAATGTGAACAGTACTCCTAACTTCCTGCAGTTTTTTCCCAGGAAGTAGAAGCTTTTTCCCCTTCAAAAGTGTGTTGTGGAATCTCTCTCAAGAAATTTTTGATGCAGAATGGAAACATACTCTACCAAAAGTACTTGAATGTTTCATACTGCTACATGACTCAGTATTCAAATATCAGGACATGGCTGCATGTCCAGCCACTTGATACAAGTATATGTGTCTTGGGTTATTTCCAATGCCAGGAAGCACAATATGTGGTATCTTAAGGAAGAAAAGCCCAGGCTTTAAAAAAGAAATTGAACTTACAGATAACAGGAAATGAAGAGTTGTAGGGGAGACAAGATGACATCACAACCTAAGGACCAGTCTATTAACACTACAGAACTCCTTTGAATAACATTAGCAGAAAAGAAAGGAAATTTTTTGTGATCTCGGTTACTTGATTAAAGTTTCTATAAAGCATCCAATACAGGAAGAGAGTGATGGATTTTAAATCAAAAGTCCCATCATAAATTCATAGACATGACAGTTTTGGGGGATCCAGTCATAATAGAGCTAATGAGGAAAGTGAGTGTCACTAGCTTACAATTCTGAAAAGATTAATTCAAACACCATCATACCATTTTTGATCAGGAAAGATAGTGTTTCCCAGGGATTAATTAACCTAATTTTATTTTTCAGCATCTGACTCAAAGATTAGTGGACAGTATGTACTAGCAGCAACAAATGCTTCTAGTTTATTTAGTCTTTTGCCTAATAGTTTTGAAGAAGATCTAAAACAACATACATTAAAAAAGAAACAGCAACCTAACTTTCCAGAATTTATTAATTTTAGGAAACTTTGAATGGGTTAAAGGCTAAATAAGGGACTACTTAGCTCGGGAAAGCAGTATTAAAAACAGTCTTTAAAATTCCAGTTCACATAACATTAATTATAAGTGTAACTTATTCAAGTGTAACTTAATTATTCTAATTAATTGTCACAAAGACAATGTAAACATAACTGACACTGAAGAAAATCACCCACCTAATTTTATTCCGGTGTTTGCACATTTAGAATAGGTAATAAGAAGAAACAATAAAATACTATATACTCACTCGGATCAGATTTAGAAAATGTATCTCTGTCCAAAAGATTTCTATAAAAAAAAAAGATAAAAATAATCTTAGGTATAAAAAAAATTGTGAAAGATGCAAATCAGATACCAATGCATACACGTTTTTAACATTTTTGATCAAGAGTCAGCTTAGTCTTCTGCCCTCCTAATACACAAGACTTAGTCAGCACTAACACTGGAGTCAGCTTACATTTCATTTTATTATCCATTTTGGATTTGAGCAAACTGTGGCTCATATACTATAATATCATGAATCAAAAAGCAACCACGTGTACATTATATATAGATGTAACAGTAATCAGGAAGAGAAATATCTTTAAACCACAAATGTCTACCAGAGATTAACTTGCCAGTTCAGCCCAAAAATTTTAGACTTTGCTTAAAAGAATGGCTGTGAGATTTCAGAGCCATCAGGAAGTATCTCTAAGAATCTGTCATGGACAAGTAAGATAAAGAGAAATAATCCATACACAGGACATGCATCAAAACTAAGAGTCTTCTAATTGTCCACAGAATACCTAGGAATAAATATTAATTTTGTTACAGAATGCAGTCCCAATATAATAACCACACTTCAGCCAGCTGAGAATCATACACAGATGAATGGACTTAAATTAACAATTCTGAAGAATCAGGATTGACCAGAAACCATTCTCAGAATAGTTACCAACACTCCATCATTAAAAAAAAAATTTAATATAAATAAATTTTTTAAATTATCTTGACAGACCAGAAAAATGTTCTGAAAACAGGATGCCATTGAACAGGGACAAGAAAGAGCTATTAAACTGTGGAAGGTATTAAACTTAACAACAAAAACGCAGCACAGCTACATGTAGCTGGATATACAGCAGTTACGTCAAAAACTGTCCCAGACATCACAGCTGACCACAAACTGAATGCAAGTCAGGAGCCTTGTACCTTTGGGAAAAAGGCATACTGGAATACACAAACAAAAATGCCACTTTAGACTAATTGTCTGGTCTTCATAACACTGGTAAACACTCAACTCGAGCAATAACGTTTCGGACACTCCAATTTCTTGCAATCAAAGACAGACATGGAGCCACTGGAGTTCAGTGAAAACAGAAATAATCGGAAGTATATAGACTGTATCCACGAGGGAAAGAAACCTCGCCATGAATTGAAGCTGACCTCGATGGAGACAGAGCAAGTAGGAACAGGTTTAACCATATATTGAACCTTCTGCACCGCAGGCACAGAAGCTGAACTTTATTCCATTGTTTTACCATCTTTCACTGTTAAAGGTGGGCAGACACGATGTGAAATCTCCATTGTCTTCAAGAACATGTCAGAGAGCTACAATTTCTAGTAAGTTCTTTGATCCTACCCTAGAGCAAAAGAAAGGATTAAATAACCAGTTTACATCCCTTATCGCTTGTTATTTTTAGTAATCAGTAGAGCCTCTTCAAGGGTCACCAATTACTACTCTCATGCAGATCTAAATCCCATAATCTTTGTGCTACTAAACGGTGTTGAAAAGTGTATGAATATTTTGTTTCATACAGGTGTTCTAAGTGGCCCACTTAAGACTTCAACAATGAACAAACACCGTATTCCAAATTCAGGTATTGCCAAGTTCACATTTCAGAACAAGCAATATGAACAAAAAAAAAGCTTTAAATGAACATTGGACAGATCTGTTTTATTTAATCTAGCCAAAGTAGGCACTAGTTTTAATATTAGTACTTGTGAATGAACCTGAATTCTGCATACACTAATTCTTCAGAATTTCTCTAGTCCATTCAGAAGTGTAATTTTTATGCATACAATTATACTCAGTGAAACTGTATCCTACCTTAACAAAAATCATGCAAATATCAATTGGAAGTATTAAGAAACCCAGGAAAATCAGTGAACCCGTGTCAGTATTTGACAACAAATTACTACAAACAGCTCTAAAAGACAGTGCAGCAAGTTCTGCAATATCAGAATTGCCAACCCAAAATGAAATTGCTTCCTATTCCTCTTTAATTATACATACCTAGATACACCATTAATTCCTGGTAACTAGAATTGGATTATCCCAAAATGAATTGCACTAAACCCTCAAAATTACAGTTACATGAAAGAAATAGTACATTAGATTTTGGATCAGGCCTCCCATACTCACCGTTAGAATTCCAAACAATTTTAGTTCCTCTGCGTGATGACTCTACAGTGACCTTATAATTGGTATGTTAGTGCTTGTCCCTGCAGATTAGGATTAAGCAATTTTAGTCATGCTTATACTAAGTTAAGGTGCTTCAAGTTCTTTAGATATTTCCTACTCTTCTTGTGCTCCTTTTTAAATTTTGTTCCCCTCTATTTTCCTATATACATACAACATAAAGACTGGCCTGGTACTGTAAAGCTCAGTCTACCCTGATACTTCTATTCCAGCAGCTGCAGAAAGCAGCCAGCATGGGAACAGCATAAAAAGAAGGTAAGAACCTGTAATACTTCCTAAGAATGTCCCTCATCACCAGCCATTGGCTGCTCTCAGGTACTTGGTGAGTTAAGAACATTTCTACATAAACGGTATCCCCAAAAGCATTGCAAGGGTAGAGATACCCAAGTTTAACACTGTAATTCAGGTCATTAGTGCAATCAACTCGTGGTTTTGAACTAGTACAACTTGCAATACCCTCACTTCAACCCTTCACACATTTTCTTACAAATAAACAACGTCTTCAGCAAAGTTTGCAGCATGTCTGATTGTCCAAATCATAAATAGCCAACCAAAACAGTAACATAAGAACTTAGCAAGCTGTTCAAGCAATGCAGCCAATTTCAAAAGGAACTTTAAAGAAAAAGTGCCAACAGGAAAAAAAAAAAAAAAAAGAAAAAAAAAAAGAGTCTGATTTGGCCACTAAATCACCTAACAACTCAACAAGCTGCTCAATTTCATTTGTGCATTTTCATTTCAGGGAGATAACAAAGTGCTCCTTCAAACATAAGAAAACTGCATGGTACATAAGCATAGGACAATCTACAACCACAAGAAATGGTAACAAAAAATAGAAAGCAGACTAGATGTATTTCTAGAACTTTAGGTAGTCTTTGCACTCTTAATTTTCAATCGCACTTTCGGCACAGGCTGAGCAATACAGAGTTTATTTTTTCCCTTTTTCCTGAGAAAAGCATTCTCTTCAGTAGTAAACTGTTTTGTCTCAGGAAAGCTCACAAACTCAGAAACCAGAAATATCTGAAATTTTTCTTTCTCCTCATCAAAGTATCAAGAGAAACAGACTTATATTTTAACTGAACATGGTGAGTATATTTTTTTTTCTATACCTATTAAGCCTTTCAGATAAAGAATACAAAAGGAAAAGGAATTTCTGTCAATTATGAGGGAGAGGAAAAAAAACCAAACTTTTTTTCTTGAGAAACATGCATATCAAACACCTACAGCAAAGAAGTCTAGGCTCGGGGGTGCAGAAAGCATTATTCTACCAGCACAGATCTTGAAGGAATTCATTCTGCACCTGCCCATTCTGGAGTGGACCTTCCAAAACAGTTGCAACAGCGTAGATGTCTAAGGAAAAAAAAAATGAATAGGATCCATGGCAATAACACTGGAAATGCTGGGATAATTTTTTTTTCCTGTATAATGGGAGCTATTTCCCAAGGGCAAGGAAGAAAGTGATCAGTAAATAAGATAAAATTAAAACATATTTAGCTATGCCTCACAGAATCACTTTGTTCACATAGTTTCATAAACTCCATAAAACCTTACCAAAGTAGCAGTTTTATAAAATAACAGTGCGGCACTCAAAAAGTTTTTTAGAATAGAATGTTTCAGTTGGAAGGAGCCTGCAATGATCATCCCATCCAACAGCCCAACCACTACAGAGCTGACCAAAGGTTAAAACATGTTATTCAGGGCACTGTCCAAAACAATGCCTCTTGAACACTGACAGGCTCGGGGCATTGGCCACCTCTCCAGGAAGCCTGTTCCAGCATTTGACCACCCGCTCAGTAAAGAAATGCTTCCTAATGCCGAGTGTCTGGTACTGTTTAACCTAAAACGACTCCCATGTATAAATCAGATGCTCCAAGATTCACTGACCTAGTCAGCAGTGGTACCAGAAACCATCACAGCCTATGCTGCTTCCTACGATCTCTCATCCACTATACGTTAGATGTGTGTTGTCAGATGTACGCTAAATAGTAGCACTTACTCACCTTGTCCACATATACTTTCCTTCAAATTTTACTTTATTTTAGTGATCAGTAGCTGAACTTCCTTCTCTGTAAGTTTTTTTTTAACCCTTTGTTACTCCAAACTGCTAAGCAGAAGTAAATCCAATTCCCCCACCAGAAATGACAGAATTCTGGCCCTGAAGAACAGACCACAGTAATTACAGAACTGAGCAGTTTAAAATCTGCTTCTCTAGTTTCAAAATTTAAAAAAAAATAAAAATCTCTATTGACTGGAAAAAGACTTACTTATATATTGCTTTCAACAGCTCTGAAATCCTTAATGATAAAAATGGGGTTTACTTCAGATTAATTTGTCAGAATTTCTCTGGGTGCTATGGCTTTATGTTTCTCTTGCTCTTTAGATTCCATTAAAATGCATGCAAAGATTCCTTGGTTGTGTAATAAAGCACTCGGCCGTTTGCAAACACAGAACTTGTTAGTTACTCATGCAAAATAATTTTTAATTTTTAGAAAATATACATTTTCAGTGTATCATATTTGTATTATATATTATAAGCATACACTACTTCTCTCACGCTTGTATCAATCCATGGGAAAAGCAATTGTCCCTAGTTCATTAAACAAATGCATTGCTGTTTCCCTCACTTAACGATGGGCCCGCATCACTTTTTCAAGGAAGATCCTGATAAAGAAAGGAGCATCCCAGTCATTTTTTAATGTGCAGAATAGTATCTATAGTACTACTAATTGTAACATAATTGTATTAACCCAGTAGTCACCGCCCCTCAGCCTGAATGGTATCACTGAACTTGCAAGGATCAGTCCTAAGATGACGTATGAGCCAAAGAGTCCACTCAAGTGAAGAGCCCACTTGACCTACCTGCAGAGTAATTTCACAAACTGTGGTGGCAGCTTAAGTAGTCACCCTTCCACAGCTATTTACTCTCTCCTGCATTCTGTCAGAGCACAACAAAGCCAGCTATTAGCCTCCAGCTCTCTAGATTCAAAATCCTGTGGACCTAAGAGCAGATCAGGCAATTTCTCAGAATTTTACCTTCTCGTCAAAATAACTGGTTCTCTTAGAATGGGCTCACAGGTGAGACAACAGTGGCTCTGCTGACTAACAGGCAATTAGGATGACCTATTCCTTTCTGTTCAAATCATCCCCACTCTTTGGGGCACTAGAAGGACCAGAAAGAAAGCAAACATATCTCTGATGTGCAAGCTTAGGAAAACATTCACAATACCTCTTCATAACCTTTGGAGAAGTAATTCACTCTTCTTGTTCACCAGAAAACAGAGAAATAATTTTCAGCCTCACGGTAACTTTCATTGTCAAGCTAAGAATATATTGATTCAGAAGCCATAAGGGAAAAAAGAAAGGGAGAAACAATGAGAAGCGTAAGACCAGCAGTGCTTCCATGAGTTTTATGACAACACACAGAAAGCCATCTCTGGCTAAATGTATGCAAACAATTTTAGGATGAAACCTCTACTAAAACTGCTGACTACTCCTGAGGGTTAAAAAAATCCCAAAGGAATTGCCAAGTTTATTTACTCTAACATAGCAATAGTTTTACAGGAGTTCTGTTGAAACAGACAGGAAGTACTGGGTTATAAAAATACACTTCCACAGATGAAACAGACCTGAACACAATCTTGGACTATTCCGGTTTAAATTAAAAAACTATCACAAACAGTACTATCACAAACTGGTGGAACTTTGATTCAGCACCATCCCAATTACTATTTGAAACCAATGGAAAAAATCATCCACATTTATGTTGTTAAGGCTGGACAGGTAAACAGTCTCTGGCTCTGAGCTCCTGGTGATGCATCCTGGGAGATGGCACAAAGAACTGCTGGTGGTCTCAAAAGAGCTTTTCAATCTAGTGTCATCTCACCACTCCTTTCCAGTTACTTTCACCTAGGGCATCCAAATCCATGGATATGCTGCCCTACTTGAGATCTGATTTCTTCAGGAATGTATAATACAGTTAATATAGTGTTTCATTAATGTATGACAACATATGAAACATACAGATCGGTTTTGCCCAGTTTTTCTGAAACAACTCTTTAAAAGGTACACCTCAAAGAAGTAATTTAAAAAGCAAATATATACCATCAGTGTAGTATTCATGCTTTCTCTGCCATTGCAGGACTGTTGGTGGGTAAGCCACTGCTCAGATAGGCAGAGAAAAAAATGAGGAAAATAATACTACCATAGAAAGTCTTTATAAAAATACACAAAGTCATTGCACATTTCCTAGTACCTAGATCTTTTCCTGCTGCCAGGCTTCCCTGTATGCCACCTTTTCGAGGCCTAGGACAGTGGGCTTCAGCTGGGGGAGGGTGCTACAGTGAGCGTCAGTGTCCCACATCCTGTCTAGGGAGAACCGTGAAGTTTACAGTGGTGGCAGGGGTGGAAGAGGTGGTCTCAGGAGTACGATGTTGATGACTTCTTCCTCCCCACTCCGAGGACCCCCAGCTGAGTTAACAGCTCTGACTTCATTCATCTGCAACTCCACTCTACATCCACATTTACTGTACGCCATGTACAGCCTGTTTACATCTGCTTGAGACCTGCTCTTTCATCACTTTTGGTTTTGCCCAGCTCCCAAACTGTACTTCCTTGCAATCACTGGTGACCTCTTTACAGCACTGGGGTCCCCAGTAAGGGGACATCCCGAGCACTCTCTTTTCACCCTCTGCTGCCACACTCCCATCCTGTGCTCCCAACTTGCAAAGCCTCTGCTATCACACCGTGACAATGCTCCTCTGCACTACACCATTCTGTGAGGGTCACAAATACATCATTATACACATAATAACTACTTGCTACTACTATCTGCTAAAAGAAATATGGTTATACTACACAATTATACAAGGACAAGCCAAAGTGAAACTAACTAAGCAGTAGCCACCCGGTAACTAGAAAAAAGACACTGGGTTTGGGTGTGCAGCTAAATAAAACCAAACAAAGCTCCGTGTAGGCAAAGACAAGTTCAGACAAAACCTGACAAGTCCTGAGACTTGCAAGGTTGCGTGAAATCTGAAGCCTGTGTGAAATGTAAAAGGTTAATGACTCAAACAATCAGATCTGCAAAAGCAGCAGGTGCTTTCCTGAGGCCAGATTTGCATGCCCTAAACAAAGGGGAGGAGAAGAACTTTTGGGTGTGTGGTGGAACTGCTGATCTTCCTAAGAACAGCCCAGGTGCAGAGGAGGTGCACACCCACCACCAGAGGATGACCACGAGAAACTGAGCTTTGCTTATCAACAACCTTCTTTGTTGAGCCAGATAAGGCTCAGGTGTAAAACCACCCCGTGGGGGAGGTATCGGGACAGTCACACGTAAGCCTGAAGGCATTCATTCCTTCTGATAAGTCGCAACTGGCTCAACTGTGCCATCATGAGAAACAGCGGTCCTGTCTTAGAAAGGGCCACAAATCATCAAAGATCCCCCAAGCACCCTCAGACTGTGCAGGATCCACAGTATTTCATCAGTGTAAAACTCCACACCCAGGGGAGGTACCTGGGCCTTCCCACCTGAACATATATTAACACACTGAATCTTTTATTCGGGGACTTCTCTACCCCCGACGGATAAAGACCGTGACCACCACTTTGATCAATGGACATCGAAATTGCAACAATCGAGTCTTGGTGCTGGATCCACAGGTACTGTGGATACCTTCCCTCTCCTTTATGTACTTTTACCCTTTCTTTCTTTTCCTTGTATATTTTCCTAAGTGATATTTGCATACTTTTATATAATTATATTTCTATAGATAATAACCAAAGCAGATACATACCTCCTTCCCACTGTAACCAAACTGTTCTGAAATAAACCTGCCATGTGTATACACACTGGTCATTCAGGGTCGTTTCACTTTAATCCACCCCAAGGGATCTAGTAAGAACTTTTAGTTACCCCGTCTCAGGGATGGGTTATAGCAGCCTGTCCCTAGAGTGCAGAAAATCACGCTACGAAAAGCCAGTGTCCACAAAGGAGACAGAGGAGTCCTACAGCTTTATTCAAATAAAGAGAGAGAGAGTCCACTGGGCCATTTGCCCGTGGGGTTTCTCTCTGGAGGTTTCACAGGACGCAGCCTCCTTTAATCCTAAACTCCCGGCTGCACGTTGCCTTCTTCCTTTCTCCAGTGGCTGAGGTACTCAGAACGTACAGCCTTCCCGAACAGCCTACCATCTATTTCCCCCTTGAACCTGTCATTTTCCTCCGGAGTTTAGAAAATCGGGCTATGTCGGTTCTGCAACAGACTCTGTGCTGACCCATTTGTCTATTACCCTAAAGTTCAGGAGTCAAACTGTCTGGGTTCCGTAACAAGCTGGTGCGGCTTGACGTTGGTAGAGGCTCATTTCAAAGACATTAACGCCCATTTCTCCTAAAGACATTCACCCATGGAATTGTTTGCAAAGACCTTAGCATCCATCTTTCCCATCATTAGCAATCGCAAGACTGAATACAGTGCAAAAGATCTGCCTTAAATTCTAGAAATCACGTGGCTGCGTGTTTAAATTTCAAACAATAGAGACACACAGGTGAAAACTACACCATTCACTCTATCAGGGATGCATCTCCATGACTATTTTGATGGACACCGTCACCCAGTTCTATTTTTTCTCATCTGAAGCCAGCTAGTTGTCTAGGCAGTTTCATTTCAAAGAAAAAAACATGTAAGATCAACCTTCTGTTGCCAGTCACATATAACCACTCCATGGACCTTCAATCCAACCTGGAAACACATACACAAAGAAAGCAGGGAAATAAAAACCAGATTTACAATCAAAATTAATTTCATATTCTGTATTTTGTACTATACAGAGTTACAAGCTCAAATAATTTGTTACGAATATCTCTTTTATCATTGTATCTTTCTGTGAGAGGAACTTCTAACAAATTATTAATATTTTAAAAAACCCTAGAAGGGAAGTATGATGGCTAGAGAGACGTGATCTTGCCAGAAATCAATGCATAGGACAATCAAAGATATAATTAAGCATACTTTTAGGTATTGCAAACACTAGGAAGTGGCTGGTTAAGATTTTCAGACTGCCAAACAAAAGGAAAAATTCTGAAGTAGTGTGTTTTGTTCCTCTGTGCAAGAAACTTGAAATTAAATTATCTTAATTACTGAGAATAGGGGTTGCTTAATTCCATTCAGCTCATTCATTAATGTTAGATTTCTGTACAAATTGTGAAGTGGCATAGAACTGATCCAAAACAGGCATGGGCAACCAACTGTATTTCTGTTGAATTAACTGTGACAAGGCATTTATGTTGCCTTTATGCACATTATGCCTGTTGTGGGAACACAGGCAGTGCAGAGCCTATCCAGCATAAACCCAGACCTATAAAGACACACTGCCTGACTGAACACAAAGCCTTTCAGAGCAGTATTATCATAACAAACGTTCTGAATTGGCAAAGTGACCCTGTACTGTGTCAATATTTTACAACAATCCTACTGTCTTTCCAATAACCATGTCATCTTTTGATACGCTACTAGAAGTCATAAAATGATGAAACTACAGCTTCACTTTCCCATAGATATTAAAAAAACCACTCTCAAGAAGATAATTCTGATTGATAAGTCCATAAATAAATATTAACATAAGGTATAACTAAACTAAACTCTTGACTTTTTTTTTAATGTAAAATTGCAGAATGGCTGCAGAATTATCAGGTACTTCCAGAAAAAAACCTAGGTCAGTCCACACAGTAACCATGGTGAACAGAAATCATCGCTATATAGATCACACCAAAAAAGTAAAAACTTGGAGCCATTAAACTACACTGAACTTTGTATGTTCACACAGAGCATGAACTTCAAGATACGTAATAACCACAGTCTCGCAGTTCTCAGCATTAGATAAATTAGTTCAGTCAACACATAGCAACTGCACTAACAGTAGGGAAGATGGGAAGAGAATATGAAGTTTTTCCAAGACTTAACTAGATTGGAATCAGTGGAGAACATCGACAGAGGGAAAACAGGATGACAGGTACATGGCCTGAAGCTTACCTGGAGCTCACATAGGATCACAAGCCTACACACACAGCTGGTAAGAGAAGAGTCGTGTCTAGACACAGGCCTACAACCAGCATGCGGTGCAAACACCCCTTCAGAGGAAGAGGAACCTTTGGGCTGGAAAACAGTAGTGAAGAAAAAGACAGAGTGCAGCCTATTTCCACTCTTTCACACAGACTGCAGGGACAAGGTCTTGGTCCTTCACCACATGACAACTGTGCAAAATTATGCCAGGCAGTAACCAATAAAGATTGCATGGCAGGTGACAGTAACATTTTCATCAGACCATGAATGCCCTTCAGGACATGTGATGAAGGGAGAGACAGGGTGCAGAGGGAGATGGCTACTGGAACAATTGATCCAGGCAATAGTGGACAATTACCAACACCAGAGAATCCTCTGGGATAACACATGTAAGTTCTTCTGCCATATTTGATCTGGCTTTTGAGTCAAAGACTAGTGCTTCCTCATAAACTACATCTTACAGAGTCAGAAAAGAATTGCGAAGTTTTTATTTGATAGGCACTGAGTAGTAATAACTAGAATTAAATTAATTTCTTGCTTTTCTAGCATTTGTAAAACTACTGATGCCAGCATTCAAAAGCCATGGGAATGATATAAAAAGCTTTTAGTCATAAAGAAATCCCAGAAAGAGCATTGCCTGATAACCAAAACATTCCTGGATTTGACAATTTTCACAGAATTTCTCATCCCATGAGACGCGTTTCTCCTAAAGGCTACCTGATGTGACCCTGGAGCTCAACCAGGGTGGCTTGGAGAACACCAAGTAGTGCAATGCCATCGGCACAGTGCTGAGCCTGGATACTTTGCTAACACCGGCAGTATGAGCATGCAGGCAAACTGGGAAATGCTGGCAGAGAAACCACACGGAACTGGAAGCTAAATGAATAGAAACTGTATCCTTACTGAATAAGACAGACAGAAAGACAAGACAGATGAAAGAATATTGCCAAGAGTCACAAATTTACTTCGTGGCACTAACAGCTTGCACTGCTTCACTGACCACCAAGCTACACCACCTGTACCAACTGGAAGAACTTCCCTCATCTCCTATAAGGAAAACAAGAAAAAAAAACACCAAAAAACCCCAAACAAACAAACCCCCAAAACCCCCACAAAACACCACCACAACAACAAAAAACCCCAAAGCCAAACAAAAAGAAAAACCCAAGAAAAAAGTCTAGGAAAAAATAATAGTTATCAACTAACAATTGTTGATGTAAACTAGTGATCAAATTGGTCCTACAACTCTTCAGGTATCAAGGAAAATAAATGTCATGACCCAAACTGCTGTTAAAAGCATTTCTCTCCAGGTAGTAAGGAATATACAACTTCTAATTATTAAAGAATTTTCAGCATTCTCTGAATTTTGCAGTTTGCTCTTGCAGTCTTTCACAATTTCATTTAACACCACATTTCACAAGCTTTAGCCAATGAATGTGTTTACAGATGAATCACAAATGTGTTAACCATTAATCTCTGCCCTAGTGTCACTCATTTTATGCTCTGCTTTGAAGCACAATTTTGTAATCAAGAACTGTCATCCAGCACATACAGAAGAAAGGAATCTCCATGGAAATTCCCAACCTTCTGCACTTGACATCAAGACAAATGAAAGAGTTTCAACAAAACTGACATGGTTTTTAACGACATCTACAGAGAAACTGCCGCTGTAAACTATATACTGAAATATACTGAAATTAGTTACAAGTAAGGTCAGAATCGACTATGTTCTATACCTGCATTTCTTTGTAACTATCTGATGGATTCTTAAACCACTGTGAAACATTGCAGGTACATACAAATGATACCTGGAATTAAAGGAACTCCCATACTAAGCGAATTGGGTCAAATCCAGCATAAATGTTCTGACATCTGTAACTATGACAGGCTATTTGAAGAATTTAAAAGTAATACTAAAGGTCCTGGATTGCTTTTACACATTACAGCACATCCTTCCTCGGACAACAGTTGGTGCTCGAGAACTTTGCAAAGACAGCCAGCAAGTACAACGGGGTGTATGTATATGTCAGCCTGTTTCAGTATTACAAATTTAATCTTACTCTAATTCTCATTGCTTCAGCCTTCTTTTGAAATCCACACTTGATAAAACATCAAATCATACTTTATTTACTAAGGAAAGAGAGGGAGTGGTCTGACAATTTAAGTTTAATTTAAGTTTAGAGCACTGCCGTTCCGTCCTGGTAGTAGTACTGGTAACAGCAACAGCTCTGGGAAACTACATTATAAAATGAAGCAACGGTTTGTAGAAGAAAGTGTCTCATTTCCCATCAGGAAACACACTGACAGTTCAAATTTTCCGCTAGAAGCTGCCAACTCTGCTGGTGAAAGGCGTCACCGCTTTGCAACTACTAGGAAATACTTAAAGAACTTGCGGAATGTGAACGAAGACATGAATAAAAAAGCGCACAAATGAAAGTATTTTTTAGACCTCTAATGAGAAAATCCCTGCATCACGGGAGAAAACAGGATTTCTGAAATACGGATAAACAAGCGCCAAAGGAACAAAACCACAGACACTACATTTGGCGTTATGGCTTGGCATTCCCTCAATTTCTCGGCAGCAGCGTTACGATAAAACATGACGAGGCGACACAACGCGTCCGTTCTCCTAAGTTTTGCAAGAGAGCCTTGAAGAACCCATGACAAGATTACTCCGGACGGAAGGTCTCCGTCCCCACCCCGGCTCTTGGGACAGCTCCAGAAGTTAAAAACCTGCCGGATAACGCGTCCTGCGCGCTCACCGACGCGACTCCCTCTCTCCGGCAGCGGTGCGGGCAGGATGCGGGGCGGCGGCAGCCGCTGCCCGTCCCGGC
>VZTA01026741.1:9018-115338 GCA_013398855.1 Mohoua ochrocephala
CCCCAAGCAAAAGAGAGTAGCCATCAGGGCCACTCCCCCTGTGGCTGAGTCCCTTTGTCTCCCTTAAGTGTCCGACCATCAACGTCTTCTGATAACATGTATGGGGGAAAAATTCTTAAAGAAAGGGAAACAAAAGGGGAGTTCCTGAAAACCCTAACATCAGCCAAAAGAGAGACTGCTCTCCTTGTCTAAGGATGGTTGGATTGGTCTAGTTAGGAAAAAACACAGTGACAAGCAACCAAAATTTTCCTATATACATATTTAACCAAAATTACCAAACAATAAGCTTCATTTTGTCACTGGAAATATTTTGTTATGAGACGATGGTTCATCATTGATCTTTGCTCTCTGCTGATGGAACAGGTCTCTTGGGAGGCAAATATAATCAGTATCTTTCTTATCTGTTTGACAAGCCAAAAAAGAAAAAAATCAAGAAACAGACCAGCTTTTGTTTCAATGATTTAAAGCACGTTTTCTAACTTCGTATTTGAAGAATCTGTTTGTAAATCTACTCTGGAAAAATGCCGTTTTTATAAGCTTCAGGAACATGTTTCATTTGGAATGAATGAATTATTGCTTGCCAGCGGACAGCTGTAAATACATAAAATGTTCAAGCTTTTTGAGGCATGGCTCAAATGCCAGCACAAAATCAATGACAAAAATCAATGTCTTATATGTGCAATACTTTACTTAATCATTTAAAAAAAATTATTTCAAGAGCCAGATCCAGAGCAAATTTTCAGAAATAGCTTAGCTTGTATAGAGTTCTATTGATTTACTTCCATGCTAGATCTGGCCCACTGTGGAAACTAAATTTAATATAACTGTATCTTTTAATGTATTTATTTATTAGTACTGAATATCATTGCATTTTACACCACTACAGAAATGGATTGTGTCTGTGGCAAATTCTTAACATACACAGAATCTGTAGTTGTGTCTGACGTGGAGCAAAATTACACTTGACATTTATAAGCTCAGGATTGAGTTTTCCATTTCATTTTGTGTAATTTATAAAAGAAGTTCATTGCTTAACTTACACTGCTGATTATAACTAGTAATTTGCATGAGTGATTAGGATACACTTTGTGAATTAGGAATTCTTAATAAAATTTACTGCAAGTATGAGCTTTCAGAAAATATCTTTCTCTGTTGATTTGATATAAGTTGTTTAGATTTATTGTAGTCCTATAAACCACTTAGTATCATGCTTTAAATATTTTTTAAGGATGTATTAGGAAAGTACAGAACTAATAGTAGACATCGGGACATGTCTTTGCTATTGAAATATTGACAACAAATAACGTAGACTGTTTAGAAACAGTTTCTTACACTTAATTTGGTGTGTCTTGTGGTTACCGATCCACACTATTGCAGTACTGGGATTATTAGGTGGTGCAAATGCTGTCCATAGCAGTGCTGGGTGTGGAAAGAACCGCAGAGTAAATTTTCTGGTATAGGTGTAGAGTCGGACTTTCAGAAATGATAACTATGGTGCTATTGACTTGCTGCTGATAGTGCTCTTCATCTCTAAAAAAATCAGGAAATCAAGTGGAAGTTAAAATATGTTACCTTATAAAAGCAATCATGTTGGTATTATAGTGTCAGTATTATTGTACTCTCTCAGTTCCTGACATCATACATTTGAAAACCTTTACTTAATACTTTATCAAGGTAATTCCTCTCATTTAATAGCAGTCAGCCCAATCCTCATGAAAAATATCCATTTAGCTAAGTAGTGATTTCCAGCCAACTAAAAAAATGTAGACTGAATCGCGTATGCCTTTTTTCCCTTTTGGAGGACTGTACGTTTTTAAGGTAAGTAACCTGACTTTTGCCATCTCTTTAATTGTTATACTGTTTCCTCTGGTTAATAACTAATACTTCCTTTAATTTGCTTTCTATCTGTGACACCTCATTTTTTATACATTGCTATAGCCTGTATTTAACAACTAGGTCTATTATTGTACCGAATATATTAATTAGGTCATACAGCAGTTAATACCATTGGGTGAGAAAGCTGAAGCAAGGTAATTTATCCTGCATAAAAAGGAGTCATGAATCACGCCCAGCTGCTGTTTGTGCACAAGTAGTTAATGTGGATTTCCATACTTAAAATATGAAGTTGTCTTATGGTGGTTTTTGTCATACTTTAGAGAAAAAAATTTGTTAGTACTTTAAGGAAAATTCTGTCTATTCTTCCATTTGCAAAGCTCATTGGTTGCATAATGAGATTAACTCCAGGACTAGACATCACATGTTAAGGAATAATCTTTTTGAGGTCTCTTCTGATTTACTTTCATAGTTCTGTAATTAAATTGAGGTAATGAATGATACAATGCATTTTCATGTTTGTGAAATATTAGAGGCAGCACCTTTAAAATTCAACACTATATGACTAGTTTATATTTTATCTATTATATATTTGTCCATGTTGTTTATTTTTCCTTTCTGTCCTTCTGGAATTGCACAATTCTGTAAAAGATTGGAAATACAGGATGTTATCAATGTTAGTTGTTTCACTTCATAACAGCAACAATACCAACCAATATCTCATTCAGGAATTTAAGACAACATTAATTAAATTCTGCCATCAAGAAGATGAGTATTTCTCAGCAAGAAAAAATTAATTTGTGGTTAATAATTACTGAAACTCTGTTATCCAGAAGTTCAGCATTCACGGCAATCTCTAATTCTGTTATGCTTTTGAACAGCTTTACCGTGTTATGAAATAAATAAATAAATATCATGGACAGGCATTTTGTTGTTATTTATATTTAAAACTTGGAGTAGAGTTATAGGGGTTTTTGTTCCATTTGGAGTAATGGAACTTCATTCATTAATGTTGTACTTGGATTCATTACAGCGGAAATAGTTTCTTTATGGTTATCTAATGAAGATTGTAGAGTGACTGGAAAATACCCTTAAAAATGGAGAATATACAGGGACCACTTTGAAAACTGAGGAAGAAATGTAATGCCAGTCCTAAGAAAACATTTTCTTCATACCTGGCATTCATTCACAACAGCTGTGTGTGACATTATTTGTGTAAAAGGGCGTATGGTTATCTTCACACTCCTTGAAGTGGTTCTCTGTGCCAAAGGGCTGCTCAAAAATTCCTTTTGCTGCCAGTAGCCAAGGAGTTATTACCACATTCGGAAACTGCCAGGAAAGCTGGGTCCTGTCCTATTTCCCCTGGCCATTCTCTGTACTACTTGTGAGAAAGGGAAATTGTATCCCCCACCGCACCGGCTCAGCATCACTGCGGGTTCTCTCCACGCTGTGCTCATCTCCCCTGCATCCTGCTTTCTGCTGTTGGCATGCTGTGAAGCAACTGCAGTGCTCCGAAGCCTGTCTGTTGGATGTAGGTGAACATTTATTCACAGCTGTAAAATAAGCCTTGTAGAGACAAGTGTTAGACATGAGAGAGAGAGAGAGAGAGAGAGAGCCAAGTCCTCATTCTGGGTTAGTTAAAGGCTAGCTGTTTGTTACCATCTGAGAGCCCATAGTTTTGTCTTGGCTACCTTGCAATGATCATCCTGCCTGAAGCTGCTTCTTTTCTAGACAGACTTATACCAGGATCAGTATATGTAGCAAGAGATGCATTGGCCAAATTTATTTTGCTTATGCCAAACCAAAGTAAACAAGAATGGCCATAATTCTTACAAAGCAGAATTTTGGGACTGGCATCATGTCTCAAGATGAATTGCTACAGCTGTCTCAAAACATGTGACTTTGTAAAGAAGGAACATTTTTTCACATTAGCTGTACTGAGCTAATTGCCGTTCTCTTTACAGCAATAAAAATTTGCATTGTCTTGCTCACATCTGTGTTTTCTGAAGCACAGCATTCTTATGGTCTTCTAAGAACTCATACAATAATATAGCATTGAATTTCAGTAGTTGAGAAAGACAAGTCTCAAGCCCTACTAGTGTGAAACTCCCTTTACATAGAGATTTGACTGATGCATGGAATAACCTGTATTTGATGAAACTGCTCTTCAAGAGGGAGTGGGACAGACTGCACAGTGGGGCTTTTTGGCCATAAAGTCAGCTTGATGAAGGCAAGGTAAGGTGACAGATTGAATGGCACAACCAAACCCATTATTACTACTGCTTTTCTGGGTCAGAATACAAGTGCAGTAAAGACAACAAATGCTTTAACTGAATAGGAGATTACAGTAGTCCTGCCATAATCCCTTTTTTAAGAGGCAAGGGGAAGTGATTTTCCTTCTCCCCAGCAGGTAAGAAGACCATGTCTGCTAAGGCTGGGTGCAAAAGGGTGAACGTCATCTCTGAGAAAGTAGGCAGGAGTCAAGTTAATTTGCCAAATATGCTCAAATTAGAGCAGTCATTTGTCTTTGACTGAACAGATGGAAATAGTGAATGAAGACCATAGCCTTCAAATGTCATTGGGGAAAAAAAATCATCTAGAAACAGAAAGCCAATCTAGGAAAAGAAGCAGCATGAGAGCCCTAGGCCTCATGTTTGTTTAAAATTGGAGGACTGGTCAGACAACTATTTCAAGTGGATCTTGTACATGTGTATGTGACTGATGAAAAGTAATTCTCACAGCAAAGGTATTTTATTTCTAAGAAAAAACTGCCAGTATTTTTTCGTAAGTGACTAAGCTGTGGTCTGGGAAAAGAATCCATGACAGCAGTAGAATATTCCTGTACATTGTATTTAATTTCAATTGAATTAAAATGATGAATTAAAGTAACTGACACCATAACTTCTTTCATTGTTTTAGATTTTTTGACACAATTTCTTCCTGTGAGACTGCACACAAGGTTTGAATTGAGTTCACAAGTTCTTAGGTACCTCAGGTTTTCTACATACTTTGAAACATTTGAACCCATATTTTCATCTTAATATTTTCATTGCAATCAAATCAAGATAGTATCCAGACATGCAGATTGTCCAAATTAATGCATATTTTTAAATATTAAAATTGCTATGGAAGCTAATATGTACGTTAAGCACAAGGCTGGAAAAAACATGGGGCATAGTAAACAGAATCATAAAGAGGACAAGGAATTTGCAAATGAACAAGACAGGTGTGTCAAATTGGGAAGTATTGCACTGCAGGGAGTTTACACCTGAAGCTTTTGTGGAAATGGTCCTGAGATATTTTTTTTGTATAATACTTTCACTACTGATATCAGTAAATATTGTGAGTGTGCTTGTGAAATTTGCTCATATAGGCAGAACGACATCAATAATACAGAGAAGGAGTGGGACATCACATAGGAGATGGTGAATAACGGGTGTGGTAATTGAAAGGCAGTTAAATATTAGACGAGGGTCACTTATTAACATCAGTTTTCTACTATAAGGTCTCTTCCATTCCTGTGTATTTTTGCTTTTATTAATTTTGGATAGTCTATATTTTGTTTTGCCAGTGGTTAATTTTTCACATCACACCCATTAAACAAACGGTTTTTTAACACAACTGGAAAATGGTGAAATTATTTTTTTCCCTAAAAATAACTTCAAAACAGAATTACCTTAAATATGAAAAAAGTATTACTCACTGAACTGTAAACCCCCAAAAGCAAAAAATTTATAATGAAAGCTGAAAAATATTTCAGCTTTTATAACACCAGCAACCAACCTAAAAGGAGCTGAATCTTCTAAAACAGATGCTGTCTTGTGATGGAAGATAGATTGGCCTGTGAGCCTGAATAAACTTTGTCTCTAATTAGTATGCAAATCTCACCTGCTCCAGGGCTCTTCCTCTTTCAAAAACTATGATCTATTTAGTTTTTCTGTGTTTTCTGGTGAATAATCTCACCCAGGAGGGTTCTTTCTCATTCCAATTTTCTTCATACCTGTAATTTTCAAAGCGTGCTGTTAGGTCAATATTTTCTTCAAAGCATCAAGATGAGAAATGTTAGCATTTCAGAAATTAAAAGAAAAAAGTTGAAACAAATGCAGACATTTAATAATAAAAATATTTTTGATTAATCCTATAGGGCAAAATTCTCTTTTGCAATGCATACTTATATATATATATCTAAAATCCATACAAAAACTACAAAGAGGACTATAGATGTTGAAAATAAATTTCATTCATCTGGTAAGTGTTTGACTTGATTAGCAGAATATTTAATACCAGAATGTTAAATAAAATATAAAAATGCTTTTAAAATTCAGTCTTAGACTATTAAAAATAGTGATGGCTTTCAACAGAGGTAGGATCCCACTTAGTCAATGTCACTGACAGAAACCATGTCAGCATGTTATGAAGTATAGAAGATTTCTAAGTAGCTATAAAATTCTGAGACTCAAACCCAATTCCTCTTTGCTTCCCTTCCCTTTTTGCTGATACAATTCCCTGTGTCAACATGGAACATAAAAAAAGCATCTAAACAGCTGGACCTGGTTCAGGATGTGGATCTTTTGAGGGATATATTTATATAATCCGCCTTCAGACAACTCCTTCCAGGACTCTGCCTTCTAAATAAGCAGCCCTTTTTCTGCTCTCTAGATAGGAAAGTTAGTTTTCTAGGCTTTAATGGTCAAAATCTTCATAACCTGACTCCCTTCCACTATGCAAATAAGTCCCTGGGGCTAATGCATGTGCACCTACACACCTGTCTGTATACAGTCACATGATCAGGGCCTGTGATGACGATTCCTGCATGTTTAGAAGGCTCTCCAAGTGCAACGAATAAGACTGTACATTACACCTTATACTCTACATATTTAATGGTGTAAGCCCTCTTCCATGAAATGCATGAAGTGATTTAGCTACTCTTGTTCTATATGTGTAATTCCTCTTTGGTGGACTTGAAATAATGAAAAAGGAATTAAATATACCGGTATTTTATTTTCTAGCTATGTGCAGGGGGTATCCTTGGACAAGTCACATAGATGTAGACCCTGAAAAGTTTTCAAAGGCTCCGATTAATTCCAAAGCCATCTTTAAAGGTTTGGACTTTAATCTTTCTAGCCTTTGATTTCCTTCGCTCTAAAATGAAAATGTTACTATGCACATATCTCTGCAGCCCTTTGGAGACTCTTGGATGAAAGGTCCTGTAAAACTGTAAACCATGTTTTTATTATTTTCTTACTGGCCACTAAAGGGAATTTTGCATGGAATATATAAGCGTTTTGAACTACAAGGGTTTGCAGAGTTTATCAGAATCAAGAAATTTGCCCTACATATTTATGTAACTATTACAAAATAAAAGCACCAAAGATAAATAATGCATGGAAGTATTTAAACTTTTTCCCTACAATTTTCTTATTATTTGATCTGATTGGGTGGGCAGCGCTATTGAAGCTCTTCTGAGAAATGTCTCATTCTCCCAGGAATGGTGCTTCTCAGTAAAAGGTAACTATAGGGAATTGTTTTAGCATTAGGGAGTCACCTGATTCTACTTCAGCACTCACAGGTGGGACCAGCAATCTTATTTGCTAAAGACAATACACAGGAGTTTATTACAGGTGCCAAACTGTGAAATTGTCTGAGACAGAGAAGAGTAATAGGTCAAAGAGAAGCTATAAGCCCAAATAATCAAGAAAGAGAAAGTTCATGATCACTATGATTTTGATTTGGGGTATAAGAATGCGCAGAAGTTGGTGGAAGATTTGCTTTTAGCAACATATAAGTGTGAAGGAATCAGTCTGTGCTCTTCAGTGGCAGCCAGGTAGATGGCAGGTCCTTGGCTGCTGTAATCCACTAGCCTGGGGGAATGGGACTGGGGGAGCACATCCAGAGCAGTGTGTGCTGCCCTGGGGGCTCCTGCTGCTTCTGGTTGCACAAGTCCCTGCAGTGGAAGAGATTTATTTCTCCCATCTCACTATCTTGCTGGCAGGTTAGCTCGGTGCTGCCTGTTTACAGGGCCATTTTCCTGCTGTGCTCACCAGAAGACAAAGTCAAATTTGAATCAGAAAGATCTAGTTCATCAAGTCTTATTTTAAATACTTGGGTCTCTGCCTTCATTTCAAAGCCTTTCTCAGGCATGTTCAGTAGCTCTTCAGAGAAAATGAGGTTTTCTCAAGTTTGTATTTCAGTTGAGCTAAGATAAAGATTCTTGTCCAACTAATGCTAAAACCAGCATGAATCCCACCCAGCTCAGAAACAATGCACAACCCAGGCTGAGTATTGGGACTGGAAAAAGTCATGCTGCAAGCAAACATATTCACAAGTACTGATATACTTCTACTGAGCTGTCTAAAAATGTTTTGCAAACTCTTATTTTATCACTGGGAGTGAAACTCAAACATTTCCTATGAGACAGTGTCAATTTTAGTGGATGCATTGAAATTTATGTGAGAGTTATGGACTAAATATACTGTCCAGAAGGAGAAATACCTCTTTCAGTAAAATGGGAAAGAGGCCTCAGCTATGCTGAAAGAGGTGGAAACTCCAAGTGTCCCACCAGATTCAACTCTTGGTGTCAAAATAACTTAAGCCTCCAGATCTACAAGGAGCTATTTTAAAAATATTCATTTTAATATAGGATTTTGTTAATTTAAATAATTAATTTCTGGAAAAAACTAGATCTTGTAAGTAAAGTAATAGAGCAGAGATTTGTTAAAAAAGGAAGTTGAGGGTTTTTTTTCACAGTTCAGAATAATGATGGATCCAGCTAATAAGAAACCACGCCAAATCTCAACATTTTTGTGGCATTTTGAACAGTTTGGTACTTTTCATTATTTTGTTTCCTGGCTTAGTCCTGTGTTCCTGTTTGTCAAATAATTTGTATTATGGTAGTCTTTCATACAAAAAAAAAGGCTTATAAATTCAGGTCAGGGCAATGTGGATTTAAGGGAATCTAAAGGAAAACCAACAGGAACATTTCTATTGAAGGTCTAGGAATAATTTGCACTAATGCAGTAAAATTTTCACTGTGTAACTCAGGACTTAAAAAAAAGAGGCTGAAGTAAATTTACTTCTCAATTTAATGATGAGAAAGCAATATTCAAGAGAATGCAACAAGTTACCTTCTCGGTTCATTATTGCAAATATATCTAAGGACTTAACATTATTGGTTACAATTCTGACTCAGCGGATTAGGGTGAGTATGTTACCTTCGAAACCTCGCTAAAAGAAGTGAGACTCTTTGTACTTTGCTTCTTCCATTCCGGACTTCTTTTTTTCTTATTTCTCTCCAAAGGGTTAAGCTCAGAAGGAATGATAAAGTGACCACACATCCTGGCAGATTTCTGTTTCTTTCCCTTTCTGTCTCACAGATGATTGAGAGAGAGCTGCTCTTGAGGCAGGTTTCCCTGGCAGACATGAGACTAGAGCAGGTGTTAGCAACTAGACAGTGATGCATGTACTTTTTTTTATTATTATTCCTTTCTTTTAAATGCATTTTTTATCCTGAAACAAGTGTCTTTGTCTTCAGATGACAAATAATATCTTCTATCTAGCAAGCTGAGCCCTTGTCATCTCTAAGGATGCACAGTGGGTAGGGTGAGTTTAACCCACTCTTCATACATATTTAATTTTAATCTTCATTAATTTTCTATAGATAGGGAAGAAAAAGCGAAATCCCATTTTAAAACGGAAATTTCTGAATTTGTCAGTCATTTTGTGGAAGAATAAAATGAAAAGAAGAATTAAAATGCTTATAGGGAGTGTTCATTAGAATTACTTATACACAGGAAGAAATCAGAGCTAAGGATAATATTTGATGCAAAAGGAATGAGACAAAGTAGCAGGTTTTGGCACTTAAAAAGTGCTAAATCTACTTAATCTACAAAAAGTGCTTCAATCTACTTAATAAAAACCAGAATAAACTGGTTGTTGTTGAAGAGGGTTTATACAACTCCTTTGAAAATGGCATCAAAAAATTGTCACTTGGACAAAGTTTCAAAGAACAACATCCTTTCTGCTGCAACACACACCTGTACCCCATTTGTTCCTACCAAGGCCAGAAGGAGACCTGAAAATCACATGAATCTCATTTCTGTCAGCTAAAGGTATTATGTGAAGATGCGGGAGGGATTTTATCTGAAGGATACCACAGTTTCTGCTCTAAAGAAAACATTTGTCAAAAGCTTTGCAAGCCCTATAATTTTCCAGTTTCTGTTTGGGAAATGTTGAATTGAATATAAAAATTTAAACTTTCTCCAACAAATTCTCTTTAAAAAACCTACTTATATTTTTGTAAGTAATGTCCTGGTCTAATTTATTTGAAGTCTTTTCCCTGCGTACTCCTTGTTTTAGACGAACAATCAAAAGACCTGGCACATATTTTTAGCTTCATTCTTTTTCATTCTAGCCAAGTTCCACTCTGTGACACAAAACTGTTGAACAAAGAAGCATCATTTCAAATATTCACAAGGGAAGGAAATGTTGTTTTCCTTGTGTGGGCTTCTTTTTCGGTTTTGTTTTTGGATTTTTTGATGCTCTGGTTTGCTGTACAGCTATAATCTCTCCTGCTTTGTAGGGTGTGTGTAATAAATGGAGTTTGAAATTCCTTAAACACTTTAGCTTTGCTTCAGCTATTAATCTCAGCAGCCATTTATTGGTTTGTATGCTGCACAGCAATGGAGATTATCCTTTAATTAATTCCATTGAGGGGTTCAGCTGCCATCATCAACCACAATATGGTTTCATAAATTAATCTTTTTGGGTAAGTATAATGCAATCTATTATAACATTTGTATTAAAATACGAGTAATAAGACTAGAAATCCTGTGCAAGGAAAGGATATATATATGTGTATATCTCCCAAATGCAGTAATTAGTATTATATCAGTATAATAATATTAGTGATTAGCATATTACATTTTCATATTTCCAAACCATTTTAAATGTATTTCAGAATCCATCAGAAAATAAAAAGATAATGTTTTCTTAATTCCTACATAGGTGGCTGTCTTAAAAATGATGAAGTGACATCTTACATCTAGATATATTAAAAATATATCACGGATCTTTAGAGCTCTGCTTGAGATCTAACTTTCTCAGCAATTTGTTTGTACTATTGTAGCTTAATCGGTTATAGTAATGCATATTTGTATATGTGAACTTTTTGATATTATGAGTACATGAGGGAAAGCATGAAATATTGCCTAAAGTATTGCATAGTGTTTTGATCTCAGGAAGCTGAAAATGCTTGGCATGGGCACCTTTTCTGTAACAGGACTGATTATGCTAGAAGACCTGTTAAGTGGGATGTTTTCTCTAGCAGGAAACTAAACTGAGCTTAGCTGTTGCTTTGGTTCAAAACTAATTTGTGTGCTGATAGTGTTGGTGTCAGCACAACATGTTTGACTCCCAGGACAATGCTGGGAAATTTACTTTCTTTGATGCTGTTAAGAGCTAAGATTTCAGTCATACCTAAATTTTAATGGAGGTAGCAGGAACAGGTCGGGAGGTAAGATGGCTCTTTTACACTCACACAGGCTAAAGTCAGGAGCTGGGCAGATCTCAAATTTCAGATCAGTTCAAGCTGGCAAAATAAGGTATCATTATCAGTGCTGCTCTTTTCCTAAGAACTGCTTTCAGTAGGATTTCTTGCAGGTTGGCAACTTTATCTGTGCTAAGAAATTAACCAGAGTGCGTGTTCTCTCTAAAAGTCTTCATCTAGCATTATTATTTAAGTTAATTAATTAAGTAGAATACTCCAGACAATCTGCAGAAATAGCTTTATTAAGCCCTTGAGCACTGTAAGATACTGAGGAGCCTCTTTGTGGAGTTGATGTAAATCCTAATATTTCACTGATCTGAGCAAAGAAATGCAGAGTTTAAAATGGAAAAGACTTCTTTACTAATTATAACTTTTTGGTTATACAAATCAGAGATGATGAGCTATTTTTCATCTTAGTAGATAGACATTTCTGTGATTAACTAATTAGTAATTTGTGGTATGATTCCAGTATATAAGTTTACTTCTGGCATTGTAGGTCCAGTGTATCGATCAAGTTGTTCAAGGACAGAAGCAGAGTTCTGTGTTTGCTGAAATTTTATTTAATGTTCCGCTTTGAGAATTTGCAGTGGATAACAATAGAAATTGCAACTGCTCAGTGTCCCATAGGAGCTCACGTAACACTGTATTGCCTAGAGGCTTAAATCATCACTCAGGTTTGGCATTAAAGCAGACTCACACCAGCTATCCAGACTCTCCCTCGCACTCTGTGTGTCACTGATGTGGTTATGTTGTGAACAGTGGTGCACTGTGGCCGCAAAATCCTGTTCTAGTCAAAGCAGCCCTGGGAAGGCACATATGTGCCTAAGTAGCCAGCAGCAGAGACAGGGTGCTGCCAGGACGCGCTGCTTAGATGCAAACCTGCCAGCAAGAGCTGCCACTCAAATTGGCTCAGGAACTGATGCTACAGCTGTCATCACCCAGGCTGAATGTGCTTACTTAGCAGGAGATCCAGGGCATGAGGTTGTTCCCAAGAGCAGATCCATGGTTCTACTCCTTCACAGAATCCATTAGGTTGGAAAAGACCTCTGAGATCATCAAGTCCAATCTGTGATCTAACACCACAATGCCAACAAGACCATGGCACCCAGTGCCACATCCAGTCTTTCCTCAAACACCTCCAGGGACGGTGACCCCACCACCTCTGTGGGCAGCCCATGCCCATGTCTAAACACCCCTTCTGGGAAAAAATTCCTCCCAATGTTCAACCTAAGCATTCCCTGGTGCAGCTTAAGAGTGTGTCCTCTTGTCCTGTCACTAGTTGGCTTCCTCTGGTCGTTGGCATGATTTATTCCAGGAAAACAGCATGTGCAGTGGAAACATTTCCATCAGGACCTGTTTGATGCTTGTAGATGAAATGACCATCTTAATTTTTTTTTTTTTTAATAGACAAAATACAATTTGTGATCTGTGGGTTTTAAAATGGGAGTTAGTTTTAGGTTTTGTTGTTTCTGTTTTGTTTTGGGGTTTTGTAAATTATTTTTTTTCCAGTGTCATTGCTCCTCTTAGACCTCTCAGTTCATGAAAGGCAGCAAGGTTCTGCAAACTGTATTCTAGAAAAATGGTAATAACTGCTTTAAAAATTGAAAATTGCTCTCTAAGCATTGAATTTGTGATCATATTTCCATAATTTCTGTTTTACTCTTTGCAATAGCAGTTATAATTTTTTGACTCAGACTGCTCATATATTTTCAGTTAACATAATATGGTGATATGTTGAACTGAAAAAACACTGGATCTACTGATAAATTCGATTTGTATTGAACCCTTAATGCTAATATGTGGAGCAGGTCAGAAGTGTTGTCAGATTATCGTAATGACTCACAATAGCTGTGGAGTCATAATAATATATATGTATAAGTAGTTTACCATCTGCACTGACTATTAATATTAATTCATCTGATGACTGGATGAGAAGCAAACCCAATTCATTGAGTATGAGAAATTGGAAACATGGTTCAAAGCCTCCACAGTCAAATTGTCCAGGAAGAGACATGATACACCCAATTTATTATTGCTGGGTTTGTTACTTTCTTTAATTATTTAAAGAAAAACTTTGACAGTTTAATTATAGAGTATAGTTAGACTTTAGTGAACCTGTGTATTAGGGATTCTAGCCAATAAAAAAATAATAATTTCTTGTCTTATTTTAATCTGTAGAAATTCGTACATCTGAACAAAAGAATAGTCTTTTAAAAGCAAAAGCTGTTGCCTCAGAGGTTCATATCCTTACCTGTGATGGATTCTATAGCAGCTTGTTATCATTCTCATGTTGTAATATTGAGTGACTAATCAAATGAAAAATCTGATTGCTACCTGTAAGTCCCCATATAACATTCTATAATACAGAATTCTATATAAACACATTTCATTTAAATCTTCAAAACAAGGTACAAGTCACAGCTTAATTTTTTACTTAGGAACTTAAAAGGAAAAGAAAAGAACATTTTTCTTTGAGAACTGTTCAGTGACAAATTATGATAACTGGGAACATCATTACTGTTTGCATATCATTTTAAGTAGGCTCTTCACATGCTGTGGGGGTAGGGCACATGTTCCATTTTGCATGTGAGTCTGTTTGCCTCCCTAGTTCTTTTTACATCTGTCTTGGACCAGCTCTTTAATAGCAGAAATTGTCACTCATGTCACCATTCTCCCAGGGTTAAGCGTGGGAGCACCAAGAAGGACCCAGGAGTATCACTCACCATGTGACACCTGGCCTGTCACATCACATTGGTGGCATTGACTCATTGAAGCACTGGGGAGAGCTGTGTCTTCTCCTGCTGTATTCAATGAACACGAGCAGCAGTGTTGGGAATCTGGGCTGAGAGGCCGAAACACTTTTTCAACCCCACCACACAACTGGAAAAGGTAATTTGTGTCCTCCTACAGAAGACAATAGCCCTACATTGCCTCTTTCTGAATATGCATTTTATAAAACCAGAAACCTGAAAAATGAGGAAAGGGGAGTTTGGGTGCACACTAAGGTGCAATGCTTACCCTTCATCCCTGAGATGGGTACCAGGCAGCTGGAGGATGCCGATTTTGGTATGACGTGAGGATACGTGTGCCACAAGGGCACGTGGCATGAGGCACTGTGAGCAGAGTTAGGGCTGATCATCTGCTCCATCCACCGTGTTTTTAAAAAGTTTTTATTTGACTGATGCTTTAAACGTGTACAGTTTTCAACCAGTCAGTGTAGCATCACATTAATGGGCAAGGATTGATGAGATTATATTTTTCGGTTAAGACTGAAGTCGAGGCATGCCCGTAATTAGTCAAAGGCAGAGATGTTATGTGATTTTTAAATGCTTTTCCCCTTTCTTAAATCATACTCTAGCAATCTGTTTGAACAAGCAATCTATGACAGACCAAAAAGAAAAAAAACAGAATATCTGAAGTGTTTATACATGGTCTTTACCACCAGGCTGAGTTGTGTGATTCTTCTTTTTATGCTTCTTCTAGGCATCCTTTGACCATGCTGTCGCTACATCCCCTTAATTTTTTCTCATTTTCATCCAATTAAACCATTATGCCTTAAGAGCCAAGCTGCAAGTAAAAAGTCTGCTCCTTGTCATCTCATTCCTTTTGCCTTGCCTGGCACCACAGACAGCAGATCCAGCACGATTAGTCACTTGCCTTTAAAATTTTGTTCTTCCACTGCACTGCCCTCCACCCCCTCAAAACAAACCCAACAACAAACAACCACAACACTCCCCACCTCTCCCCCCAATTCTTAGTAAAAGGACATGCTGCGGACTAATTATAGAAATTAAAGACAGTTAAGAAATGTTTTAGTACAGTAAGAATTATGGCTTGAATTTTATGCCTGTGAAAAATATAGGTGAATGTGTCAATAGTAAGATTACTTGTAAAAACTATGTATCAGACTAAGATGGCTGCAAGCAGAGAACCTCAGCAGTATGGAGTACTTTTTGAAGAACACCAAATTATAGGAGAAGCTGTGTAAACATGGGTTTCACAGTATAGAAGCAGCTAGCTTTAAGCCCAGAAGAAAATTCAGAAGTATTTTTTTTATAT
Source organism: Mohoua ochrocephala (assembly GCA_013398855.1). NCBI lineage: Eukaryota > Metazoa > Chordata > Aves > Passeriformes > Acanthizidae > Mohoua > Mohoua ochrocephala. Next base: position 24,455 of record VZTA01026741.1, read on the forward strand.
TTTACTATCCAAGAGTTGTTTTTAAAATGAAGTAAGTTCTTGCAAGCAGTCTCCTTTCTTCAGAAGGTAATTGGTGGTTAATTTTGAGATCAGTCCTGTTTGTAGAATTTGACACAGGACAAAGAGCTCTGAGTCTGAGTAGGGCATGTACAGCCCTGCAGTTGCAAGGTGGGGGTGGGAGAACAGCCTGACCAGCCCTGGAAGCATGATATGCTTCACATCTAGAATATCGTACCTTTGTGAAGCAGTGGGAATGGTCTTTGTGCTGGATCAGGTGATGAAGTCTTGGTGCAGGGCGAAATTCAGGAGAGATGTTTATTCACTGCCTTTTTCCTGGCCTAAAAGCCAATACACAAAATGCAATCAATAAAAGGGCTGATTAATTATGCCTGACAGGAGCACCATAAGGAAGGCCTGAGTACAGCACAGTTGTAGGCAGGACTGATTGCCAGCATTACATCTGGGGAAGAATGAGGAAATGGGGACTAATGAGACCTCTACTAATGCCTCCTCCTGCCACCTCCATTGCACTGCCCAGCCTCGGTGGAAATAGAATGTTAATTAGACAACTGAGGAGCTGATTGTGATCAAGGATTTTGGAGCATTTTATCACACATTTACTACAACATACACTACATTTCTCAGCGTCATGGAAGATCAAGAGATACGAGAGCATCACGGACAGATGAAGTAATCGAAAAGCAAGGTGTTATATCCACATGGACAAATTGTACAATAAACATAAAATTAAAGCATCCAGATTTCCTAGATAATGGGGCTAACTATGGAAATTTTTTTGTTTTCAAAAAGGTTTATGTTTTCAAACAGGGTAATTATTGAAGTTCTGTTGAAATCAGTGCAATTATGTTGATTTACACAAGCACAAAATCAGACCTAAATAGAAAAACAGGAAAAGAAAAGCACTTCCTCCCCTCTCCTCCAACATTTAATCTTCTTTGAAATGTGAAAGGGTCCTCATGCAAAATGAAAGCAGATTTAGAAATGGTGAGAATATGTGAAAAAATAGATGGCTCCATGGATTTCTAGTAATGATTTCTCCCAACTATTGCACTGTCTTAGATAAAATAGAAGAAAAATTCTACCTGCACAGAAAAGATTCAGTAGCTCTCTAGACATTTAATTTTTAATAGATAGCAAGAAATCTAAAACAAGTAAAATCGAGAGCTGTGCAAAATGAGTTTCTGATGGCATGATGGTCTGTTTTGTGAACTACGCCATTTATCTTTATTTCTTTGTGGGTGATGCTCTCTGTGAATACTTCTGGTTTGGGCCATGATAAAAGTAGATACAGGAAGTCTGTATGATATAAAAAATGATTCTGCTTGACAAAATACTTTTGACGTTTTAAGAGGGTTACTGCTGAGCAATTTGCTCTGCTTTGTTACTCTCCCATGAAAGAGCTAATTTAGTCCAGTTAAAAGCCAGCTTTCTCATTGGCTCTGAAAAAAAATTAGTACTTCGTATGCAGTCCATATCCACAGCTTCCCTGGGAGCTCGCATTATTAACCAAACTCTGGTCCACTCCTTTTCAGGCGTGGAAAAGTGCTGGTGGAATATTTTCTAGCACCTATGTCTTCTCATAGAAGCACACTCTAAATCCACTTGCAGAGAGTTAATAAGCCACTGATATAAAAATCTGCATTTCAAATGCTAACAGTAATGCTGGTGATTACTTTTTTCCTTGCTGTTGGGTTTATCTGCTATATTTTTGAAATTCACTACGGGAAAAAAACAAACCAACAAAACCTATGCCAGCAGATCTATAGAAGGTATCCTCGTATAGGCTGGGGTAGAGTTAATTTTCTTCTTAGTAGCTGGTACAGTGCTGTGTTTTGGATTAAGGAAGAGAATAATGTTGATAACACACTCATGTTTTGGTTGTTGCTGAGCAGTAGTTACGCTAATTCAAGGACTTTCCAGTGTCTCATGCTCCATCAGTGAGGAGGAGTACCCAAAGTTGGAAGGGGGCACAACCAAGACAGCTCACCCAAGCTGGCCAAAGGGATATTTCATACTACAAAACATCAGGCTCGGTATATAAACCATGGGTTGGGTGGAAAGAGACTGCTCTCTGCTTGGAGACTGGGCACCGGTCAGCAGGTGGTGAGCTTTTCTATTGTGCAACACTTGTTTTTCTTGGGTTTTGTCTTGCTCCCGCTCCTTTTAATTATTATTATTATTAGTAGTAGTATTTGTTTATTTATTTATTTATCCTATTTTACTTTGTTCCAATTATTAAGTATTCTTATCTTAACCCATGAGTTTTACTTCTTTTTTGATTCTCCTCCCCATCCCACTAGGGATGGGGAAAGCTAGCGAGCAGCTACATGGTATTTAGCTGCCAGCCGGGCTTAAACCATGACAGAAGGAAAAAAAGGAGGTTTAGGTATCAACTATTCCAGTTAAGCTGCTAAAGGGAGACTTGTCAGTTTCGTTACCCTTTTCTGGACCCCCTCCAGCACCTCAATATCTTTTTGTAGTGAAGGGTCTGGAACTGGACAAAATTCTCAAGGCGTGTTCTCACCAGTGCCCGGTACAGAGGGACAATCACTGCCCTGGTCCTGCTGGCCACACTGTTGCTGACACAGGCCAGGATGTCATTGGCCTTCTGGGCCACCTGGGCACACCCTGGCACATGTTCAGCTGCTGTTGACCAGCACCCTCAGGTCCTTTTCCTCCAGGCAGCTTTCTGGAAAGTCTTCCCTAAGCCTGTAGAGTTGCATGGAGCCGTTGTGTTCCAAGTGCAGCCCTGGAACTTTGGCTTGTTGAACCTCATGTGATTGATTGGCCTTGGCTCGTTGATCCAGCCTATCCAGATCCCTCTGCTGAGCTTTATGATCCTCCAGGAGTGCAACACTTCCACTCAATCTGCATGTTGACTGAGGGTGATCTCAATCCCCTCATCCAGGTCATCAATAAAGATATTAAATAAAATTGGCCCCAAGACTGAGCCTTGGGAACACCACTTGTGACTGGCTGCCATCTGGATGTAATTCCCTTCACCACCACTCCCCGGGACTGTCCATCCAGCCAGTTTGTTACCCAGGAAAGGGTGCCCCTGTCCAAGCCATGAGCAGCTATGGCCCTTCCTTAAAGAGGAAAAATCAAGAGAAGGGCCTGGTATCTCTACAGTATGCAGGAAAAGGGAAAATAGAGCATACAGAATTTAGCACAGCACAGTTCAGGTTTCCAAGAGAGATTTTAACTGACAGAAATTATAATTATTTATTTAATTATATAAATGTTGTATTATAACAACCAATCCCCCAATTATTGTGTTTTGTCTTTTGTCCTCATCTCTTTTTAAAATAGACCATTTCTTTTAGCAGTTAATTTATTGGTTTGGTCTGGTTTGGTTTGGTTCTTCAGAGAATAGCAAGTCCATGCCCTGTTGATATGTCTGTAAGACTTAGTCTACTTGCCATCCTTCATTCTTATACTCTGATTATCAGGTTGCATTGCTGCTTTGCCAATAAACTGCATTCAGGCTCTCTGAGCATCCGGTCTCACTATCTACTAAGGTCACAGGGCTTATATAATGAAAAGACTGTTAGCTGAGATGATTATTTTGAAAGATTTTGTCTTACTGACTGTTGTTAAGATAGCCTAAAGCCTATCCATTAAAATGGATTTTTTACCTCTTTATTAGTGCAGCATAGTGCCATATCTTTAACACTTTGTGGGTGAGAAAATAAAGTGGGGTGTGATATTTCCATTTATCCTAGCCATTTCAGTTGTGCTACTGAAAAAAAAAAAGGATATCCTTGTAGCTGTTGGGAAAAATGGCTGTACAAACAAATGAAAAGGAATTTGTTTAGATTTTGTTCCCTTGCTTTCTTGAAAATCTCATTTTCCTAGACTGTCTTACATCTCTGGCTAGTACTGGATATTTTATTGTCATTTATGATGCTAATTTACAAAAACGGAAATTGTTTCATGTCCAAAGACATCTTTTTGTGACAAGTGTATATATTTGAATAGAGTTTTGTTTTGTTTTCTTCAACCAGAAAATTTTCCTTAAAATTAAATTTGATTACAAGTTTATTAGCATTTATTTTCCTTTAAGTATTTTCAACTAATGTGCTTTTAAACTCTGACATATGTTAAAAATACTTAAGTTTCCAGTTTATTTACAAAATGTCTGTGGGTTACAAGTGTCTCCCAACACATCTGCTGTTTAGGAAACAGCACACAGAGGATAGATTTGGCCTAATCTGCAGTCAGCTCTTGACTGTTGGATGAGTGTCTCAGAAGAGTAAGCTATCTAGGGTGCCTGTGATACAGATGCATGTCACTTAGTATCTAACAGTGCCATCAAATTAAGTAAGTTTCATTTAAGGTTTCAGCTATTAAGATTTCAGTTAAAGGATGCTTAATTTTAATCAAGTACTTGATCATATATCGTGAGGAAATACCTCCTTTTTCTTTTTTTCTTTATATTTTGTTAAGCATGGTAGAGAAAAAATCCAGAATGTTAAAAAAGACTGTATTTGGCAATGTTAGTGGACATAATGAAATACACTATAAATCACAAGTTTCAGTGGACTACACGGGAGACTATGACATTCCAACTAAAAATGCACAAGGAAAATGATAGGTAAGGCAGAACATCTTTAAGTGAGCTCATTTGCCGTTGCTCTTGAGAATTTTCAGTACTGTCTTTGTTTCAGCTGAATGGGGCTTTATTATTTTAATTAGCTTAATGTCTTTGGCAGAGAACTACTTTTGGAACAATACAGGAATAGGATGGGGATAAAATATAGGGAAATAGCACCTCAGCATCCCTGAATTAGCCCATCTGTAGAAATAACTGCTGATGTTAGGTATGCTTGACAGAAAGCTTGCAGCAGCACTGCTACGTTAGTTATCAGCCTAGATCTATATTCAGTGCATCTCTAGCATGATAAATAATTCCTTTTGAAAGAGAAAAGCCTGGATGTTTTTTAGAAAATCACTTATAAGCAATGGAAGTATCAAGCAGGATAATTGCAAGAAAGATTAAAATGAGCATAAAACGACTGTGGCAAGTTGCTTTCATTTTACTGGTAATGCCTTACTTAAAAATGGAGAATAACTTTATTCTTTGTAATGTACTCAAAGAACTTTTTCTCTAATATATTAGACATATTACTTCTAATTATTAGTCTCATCTAGATAGAGATTCTCTGCTGTGCCTTTCTGAAAAGCTCATGTAGAGCCGTTTTGCACTTCAAATAAGTCCAGTCTTTCCTATAGTGCAGGAGTCAAGGGTTTATCATGTGATGGAGCAGACTCTAAAGCAGTCTCCCCTGTGTATCAGCCGGAGTAATGCCTCTTCTTTGGCCTGTATGCAGACTTACAAAGAAAACACTGCAATTTCTCCTGGAAAAGTGAGCAGAGCCTATGGCAAGGCAGAGAGGCAGAAGCTTTGCTTAATTTGGGACTCGTGGCTGGTGCTGGGCTGATGTTGCTCATAGCCTAAAGCTTTCTGCTGGGATGCAGATGGAAATAAATGAGTGATGTGATCTTCCATAAGGCTTGTATTGGTCTTCTTGATGGGAAGGAGGAAGAAAAGTAGAAGATATATTGCACCGTTAGGAAACAATTTTTAAACACACGCTGACTTGCAGTCTTGTGTTTTTCACCCTCAAGTTACTGGATAATTCAATTCCAAGCATCATGACTTTTTGGTCAGTGGAAGGAAATTCACCAAAAACATGTTTTGGAAAATGACTGCTCTCATTTATCCTCCTTTTCACTTTCCAGCATTTAATTTGATTTGTAATCTTTATTTAAAGAACAATAAAGATGAGAATCTTGATGTATTGAAAGACTGATAAATTTGTGGTGAAAATCATTCTAGGAAAAAGAAGATACTCAGTGAGCTATTAAACTTATTTTTGGTAGGACTCAGCCTGTCAAACCTTCACATTTACACAAACAATGTCGGTAAGAGTGTAAAGAAAAAGCATTTTATACTGTGTCATGTTATGCACCTAATAAAAAAACCCTACAAATATTTGGAAGTTTATTGCAAGGTTGTATAATTAACCTTTTTTGCTTTTAGTCTTCCTTCATACTCCTTATGTTTCTGTGAATCATTAAGTTTGTGGCAACAGTGGGAGAGGTGGTTACACTGCATATGAAATCAGAAAAAAATGTTTGATAAAATGTAGATGGTGTTCTCAATACAAGTCAATTGTAATGCTGTTCCAGCCAAATGTTACTTTCCCCCTCCCCCCCCCAGCAGAATCATGTATAAGATGTGAAAGTATGGTTGTAACAATTGCTGTCACATAAACACGTGCCATTTTTCAACCATCACTGAAATCTCAATTATTACATTAGGTATTTTACCCTTCTAATTTAAAAATCCTTAAATATTGTGAACTTTTCATGGTGGGATATTTCCTACATAAGAGCTAGGGCACTGTCCCAAAGATCATCTTTCTTTTTCTATGCTGTTCGTTTACATTTCTGGGGGTCTGATTTTAGTTTTACTTCTGTTTGTCTCCACTGATTTCATTGAGATCACTATTTCTTCTATACGGAGAGTATTAAAAGATTTAAATATGATAAATAGCAGTAGAATCAGACTACATTAAAGCCTGTATTTTAATATTTGTACAAATAAAGGTACTGTTCTTTTCCTCGTCATTATCGTGCCCCATACACTGCGGAGTTCGTCAGTACTTTCTAAAACTCAGCATTTTTGGTGTGGCTTCATTTCTGATTATACCAACTCCTCCTTGCCTTTTTCTCTTCCATGATAGATTCAACTTGGGCCAACCTGTAAGAGGTTTATTATACTCATGAAAATGCAGCAGCATTACCTCCTTATACTGGAATTTATGTGCCAGAATTAAAAGAAACATTTGGAGGGCTATTTAAAATAGATATAAATATATCTGCCTTGATTAAAGAGAAGTAATTTAATTTAACAGAAACTGTTAAATAAACAGCATGTTGTATTAGGTGGCAGAGTTCTGATGCCAATGAGTGAGGTTGCCAGAAGCTTTCAATCATAAGTCTCTGTTTTCAGCTGCCGATAGCACTGCCAAATGTAAACCATCGTGGCTCTAATACTCTCTGCTGAATATATCCCTCAGATAATTTGTTAAAATTTTGACTAAAGTAAACTCTTCCTCAAGAAAGCTTAAGAATACAAATTCTATTCTCCTCATCATTCCCCCAGCTCCTGCCTCCCCCCTCTGCCCCCTACATTGTATTCTCCTGCCACACAGGAGGGATGAACAGGAGAAAGGGGAGAAAGGAAATGGCTGGACAGGACAGGAGCAAGAGGACCTGTGATAAAGAAAAACATCTAGGGGAAGAAAATAGAAATGAAATAAATATTCTTAAGGAAGATACAAGAGGTTGACTAGCAGCAGAGGAGGATAAGTGGCAGTTATGTTAGGGGCAGGAATAGGGGCTTGCGTGGTATAAGACAGAGAAGTAAATGTATGGGTAAGAAAAGGCAGACAGGAGTCAGCAGAGGCAACAGGAGTTTAGGAGCTACAGTGGGAGAAGAAATACATGGGAGGTCAGGCTAAAGGAAAGACTGACAGGAAACTTGGTGCAGGATATTTAAAAACTACAGAATATATTTTTTTCCTTAAGATATCAAAATTAATTACATCATTCATGTGTATCTACTTTCCCTTATTTATAAAATAGCAGAGAAATTTAAGTGTGCCTTCATTCCCTGAAGGATAGGACCAGCTAGAGGCTAACGGTGTTACCAGTGTTGTCACTGGTTTAGCATGAATATCCTTTCTGAGTACACAAAGGGGTCATCATCTTTCAGCAGTGCTATATGGTTAATTGGTTTTTGTAAAGCCTTATTATTGCACTGCCTCTGAACTGTGCCAAAAGGACCCTAAGGCTGCAACTAAAGGACCCAGAAATTATGTAACACCTGAAAATTAAGGTTACTCAGGCAACCTGAACTATCACTCTAAGCATGTATTTATTTTGATCCAGTCTTTCACCCTACCACAACCACGACCACCACATGCTATTTTCTATCCCTTATCTCCATTCACCCCTGGATCTTTATAGGTCAAAAGGTCTTCTCCTCTGCCCTTGTCACATTCTTTGTTGGGACTGGAAACTCAGGTCTGCTTTGTGGTGGTGGGGATTAAAGACTTCCAACTGGTTTTCAGTAACTGGTTTTCACAGTGAGCCTTTTTCTTGCTCGCATCTGAAGATCTGTGTGTGAAAATACAATTATATGCCTACCTTGCTGCTTAATGGGTTTTGATAAATGTCATTGATCAAGTACAGCATTATGCTTTGCTTTCTGCCTCAGATTTTTTTTAAATATTACTTTACCCTATAAGTCAGTAGCAGAGAAATTTAGTGATAAACAATTCTGTATCTCTATTACTGTGCTACTAAGATACTACAAAGAAGTATTTTTTCAGATTCAGATGGAAATATATAGTCCAAATAGAACACTACCCAGATTATGAGAATTTCACTGACTTCATCAAAGACATTAAAATTACCAAAGCACTGAAAACACATTATACTAAAATGTTTTGAGCTCTGTTGTTAGAGTCCTGGGCCATCCACAACAATGGAAGATGATTGTTGTTCATTGTTTAACTGCACCTGCTGGTCCATTTCTGTTGGGAAGGAGAGGAGGAAGAGCCACGTAGAGGAAAGCATAATGTGTGTGATGCTATGGGAGATGCTCCCCCAGACAGATGTGCTTCTGCACAGGAAATTTTTGTGAAAATCATGCCAAGATCTTGTGTGTTAGGTTACTTTTAGCTGAATCAATCTTAGGCCCTTTTCTAGAAGGCATCAACACACAGGCACTGGAATATGTCCCTGAGTGTTCCATTGCATTTTTCCACCAAAGTTATTTCGCAAAAATGTCTTCTCCCAGTAAGTTAAACCACCACAGTCTTAGCAGGGATTGTAATGCTGTCTGTTCCCACCTGTGGCTAGTATTTAACTGAAAATCATTTGCTATATGATGATAAAACCATCATCGTACAATGAAACCCTTTGTAGGAATCAGTGTCCTTGCCAAAAGTCAAGTAAATCAACATTTTTAGCAAAATCAGCACATATATTACAGTCATCCACATTAACAAAATTAAGGCTATATGAGTTTAGAGTAAAGCAACCCTTCTGATAGCTTGTTATATAGTAAAATTGTTGTGGCTGTGACAGTGAAAGAATACAAAAATGACAACATTTCTTCCTACAAGCATCTTTAAATAGTTGCCTTCTGTCTTCTTGACATCAGCTTGTGTCACTCCTAGTTTTAATATGCATGCAAAAATAGCATATTTTCCCTACCTCACTAGCACAACTGTCTAAAACTCTGAAAATGAAAGCGACACTGGTATTATTTTTGAAGAGGTAAATTAAGATGAAGGACAAATATGTGTGAATTTATTACATCTCATATGCCTGAGCATATGCTAAAATAACTTGAAATCATGTTAAATACCTTCAAGCTGGAGCCAGATCAGAACTAATTCCCATTTATCGTGTTAGTAACTGAGATTTTTAACATTTTATGGAAGGGCAGAATTTTTGAATAGTAGTAGCTTCCAAATTCTTTCTGTTGCAATGTTTAATTCATTTGAATTTGCTTTTTTATCGTGCGAGATGCATATTGTTTAAAGAATAAGGATAAGGAATGCCTGCAGAAATAGCTGGAGAGAGACAAGAGAGTTCACTGAATTCTTGAATACCTCAGAAATACTATAAATTTATTATTTATATTTTATTTTTAAAAATCTTTGGTATCAATGTGATTGCAAGTGCAGGTGGGTTGCAGATGTCTTTCCCCCATAGAGCTGATCACACAGGACAAGTGCCAGGTGTTGACTCACCTCAAAAAGCATACTACAGATCTCTCCACAGCGAAATCTGTAGTGACCCTCTCCAAATAGATGCTGCATTTGGAGTCTTCTTGCACCCACTGGACAGCAAGACAGATTTATTTCTCCGTGAGAGGATGAAGTTCAGGTCACACCAGCCCAAAGACAGCAGGCTCCTGGGCATACTGATAAATTTAATCTCGTTTGGCCCATTATAAAGGCACGTCACAAGACTTTAGTACTGAAGGCGTAGAACTAGGGAAGACTCTGAAGCTTATCCTGAGGTTGTTAATGCACAATGACTGATCTAAATGGTATTTGTACTGAAAGAGTTCACAGGCCTTTGGTCCCAAAATCTTCCTATTGTTTGTGTTCCTTAAGAGATGTATTCTTCACGTTCACACAAAAGAAAGCATCTCACACTGCAAGAGAAAGAAAAATCTTTTTTGCCAAGTGAGATCCATTTAACAAAATATTAGATAAAGAATTTGCAAAGCTGCTGGTGAGGTGAAGAGTGACTCATTGAAGTGATAAAGAAATGACAAAAAGGAAAAACTAGCCAGTGTTAAAGAAGGTCGCCCCATGTTATTTCTCTGGAAGAAGAGAACTATCTGTTCTGAAAGCTTCATGAATCATAGAACTTAATATATATTCTATAGCACATTTTTGGATGGAAGAATCATGCCATCTTTCATGCAGTGATCTGTAATTTATGAAGGCATTGCATGATGATGTCAGATGCTGTTTTCCTGTAGCTCTTAGACAGACACATAGGTAGTGTATCTGAAAACAACTCACCCTCTCTAGCTCAACAACAAATGGTTTGTGCTGTCTTAGAACTCCTCTTCTGCTGTCTGTCAGGGCTAAGAAGGAAAATCACAACGGATCATGCAGGAGAGGAGAAAGAATGAGCTCGGAAATGGGCAGGAATAATCAGGAGGAACAGAATCATAATTAACAAACAAAATTGTTTGTCATCACTTGGACAATTATACCTCTCAAAACTGTGTTTCTCAAAGTAATTGGATAATTTTTATCCAATAATTTATATTCACTTTGTAAGAATTTTGCATAAAATGAGAAAATTATTTTGGATGAGTGAAACCTGATTGTTTTGAAATAAATATTCAAGAGATACAGCTACCGCTCTAGGAAAAATCAGCTAGAGTGGGATTTTTCTAAAGATTTAGCAACAAAGTTGGTGATACAAAATATGTTCTATCTCTGATTTCCCTAAATTTCTCTCAAAAAATAACATGAAAATTGCTGCATGTAAAGAATGCTTCGTGTTTCTCAGAAGTCACCATCCATTTTCCAAGGGAGACAGTATGGAAATTGCAAATTGGAATTAGATGTGAAAGAAAAAGAAGAGACTCAAAGCCATAATATTAACATCCTTTCTTTTACGGAGCTGAGAGTGAATGAAATGTCCTTTTTAGCAAGCCAGGAAGAAACATTTGGTATTTTGGGCATGGAACTCTTCAAATTCATATATACCTACTGGCAGAGATGTTGTGTGCATACAAGAGTCCTAAATGGGTAACTCATTTTGTTCTTAGCAAATTTCAATACTTTTTTACCTTCTATAGTTGGCATTTCTGCTTGAGAATTGGATAATAAATTTTAATAATATTTTACTGGTTTACTGGTTTTATTTGACAGGAAATGTAGTAAAGGGGGTGACAAAGCAGAATTTTTTCAGTACAATAAGTCTGACATTACAGAGCAGTTTGATTTCATTATACAAGGCACCTCTGACTTTGAAATTTAATGAATTCTTCTCCATCTAATGCATTCTGTCCAATCTTAAACTGATAACCGCAGAACACAATTTTCCTTCCCTTGGTGATGTGGAAATAAGCATATATAATCATCCAGACACTCAGTGATTGCGTACCCAAACCAAATTTTCTGAAGCCTACTATGGGTTCCTGTAATGGAGCAGTGGTCTCTCTGAGCCTTGGCAACTTTCTGAGACATAAACCAGAGTTCTGACAAAGTGAACTGTGATTGAATGATAATGAGTGCCCCAAGATTAGTTTTCGACCTGTTCCATGGCCCCAGTTTAAACTATTTTTAAAGGACCCCACATCTCTATGGAAGACCTGTGGATGTTTCTTGTTTGCAATGAGCTCTGACTACACTGCTTCCTGGTATTAATGCCAAATTTCTTCTCACATTTGAACTACAGAATTAACTGGGAAATGTCATAACTACTTGAAACATTTCTCTTTGTAGCAGAGATTTCTCCCAATGGGATTTTCATAAGTAGTTGAAGTCAATTAAATGCTTGGTATAAAAATAACAAAAAATCTTTAAAAACAGTGTAAAGGTGTTTGGAACTCACCTTCCACAGCCAGTAGATAATGCCAATCAGTGGCAATTTCTTCCTCTGAGCCTCTGCGAGGGAGAAAATTAGCATCACTAAGCTGAACACCTTACCTAGATTTTTTACACATTTTGAGCTTCCTGTCGGCAGTCTGGATTTTTAATTTAAAAGACTTAATAAATGCTGAAATTTTTTCAAAAAGACCCAAGGATGACCCTTGTTCTATGCTAAAAGTTCCTGGAGCTACCTGCTAGAGGAGTGATTTCAAATGTCCAGACCTACAGAGAGATTAAGTAGACTCTCTTCTGTTCCAGCATCTCATTTTTTCAGCACATGAATATGCATGCAGATAGAAGCAAAATTAACTGTGTCATTAAAACAATTAATTGAGACTACATGCCAAAAAAAGAAAGTAACTCCATAGTGGTTACAGGGAAAAATAGGTCACTTTGGCCAGCAGGTTCAGTTTTCATTTCTGACCTAATTAAAAAATACTTTGCTGAGGATAACTGTTACTTGCAGATTAGCAATCCAGTATCATATGTCTTTCAATTAATTATTTATGAAGGATATTTCTATTCTAGGTCATACAACATAGGATAAATCTCAGCTTCGGTGACATGTTAACGAGCAATGCCAAAACATGTATTGATTCATTACTTTCATTCAATGACTTGGAAATGTTTAATACTCCTAAAGTATTAGGAATGCTCCACCATCCCTCCATGCTCAAATTTCTAATATGTTTTAAAGAAGGAGCTCGAAACTAGGGATCAATATTTTTATAGGCTTTAATAAGAAGCTGAGTAACTTTTCAAGGTTAAATATGACTGACTAGATTATAACATGGAAAACGTTCTTTTTAATTTTATATTTACTCAACAAGAAATTACTTACACTCTATGGGTTATAACAAAAACATTATAGGATTAAAACTGGCAAGCGTACAGTGGTGCTATTGCACAGATACTTTTGCTTTTGTTGAATGTCTTGAGAGAATGCCTTCCAACTGGATAACTGGAAAATGTTGGCATTAGAAATAAAATCATTTGATATTTATGGTACTTTCATTTTTACCCCCACTGTGTATAATTTTAGTGAGGGCGCTTAGTTATTAACATGTTAATAATATTTTTCCCATATACCCTTAGATATGCATTGTCTCCTCTTAAAATTATTCTATAATAATTTACATTCTGTTGGCATAAAGCACCGATACCTAATAGAATTGTCGATTGACTTCTTAGAGCAATGAACAATGACAGAATTTTATATTTCTAATAAAGATGAAGGAATAGTTTTCGTGTGAGTGTGTTTTTCATCCTCTTCTTAATTTCACTATTGAAGTGAATGGAAAAAACCCTTATTTTATAAAAGTGGATTGGTGGTACAAAGTTTCAAGTGATTATTTTCTAGAAGACCAGCAAAAAAGTAGCAAACAAAACACCATAAATTAAAGTACCCATATAATGGAATTTCTTGGACATATTTAATGCACCAAAAATAAATTTGTAACAATTTTACAACTTTTTCTGTTGACTACCTAAAAAGCTTATCTTCAAATGGGTCTTTTGATCATTGTTTTAGTTACTGTTAGAAGTTTTTTCTTTTCACTGTTTCTTGTGCTGAAATTTGCAAGTACAGTTTTAGCCTTGCTGGAACTTTTTTACAAACTTTCTTGGGTTTTTGTGTTCTGTAGGACCTGAGGAGTTGTATGGATTTTATTCTTAATCAACATAAGTAATGAATCAGGCTAATCTCTGCCCTAAATTTGTGAAACCTGGAAGTGTAGAAGGTGAGGAAATAACTCAAGACCCATCTGGAATCACCTACCCCTGTCAGCCAGTTTTCCCTCAAGAGTGGGGCTGTCACAGGAATCTAGCCCTAAAATAGCATTTGATATTGCCACATTGCTCTCACCAGAAATATTTTATAAGGCAGGTACCACAAGCAAGAATGATTTCACAGTCATAGATGTGCACCTAGATCTCACGTATCTCCAAATAAAGAGTTTGAGTTAACGCTGAACAAAAAGTCTGTCACAGGAAGAAAATGCCCCATGGCCAGCTGTCACTGCAGCAAAAGTCACTGCAGGCCAAGTATTAACACCAGGACTGCAATTTGCACAGGAAAACTTGGTTTAAAATGGTGAAACCTTTGCAACCAAGTAAGCAGTATTTATTTCTTTAGTACTGACAGTCTTGCTAAAAGTTAATCAAGATGTTGTTCCTAGCTCTAGTAAATCATCTTTCCTGAAACTTAGGTTTCAAAAGATGACTGTATTTGTCATTTTCTTATAATCAGCATCATATATCTATATCTAATCTATATCTCTATTTGTATATACAATTTAAAATTTATCTGTTTATAACAAAATTTGATCTTGATCGTTACATTTGTGGCTAAGCACACTTTTATTTAGTTTTGGGGTTTTTTATTAAAATCAGCTATTATTAATTTAATTGCTTATAAAATCAGAATAAAATCAAGATGTTCAGTATCTCTATTTTCATAGCTTTCAGCAGCAAAAAATCCCTCATAATTCACAATTTTTTCTCATAATCACAATGTATTTGTTTGGTGACATTTTTCTATTTTTTCATTGGTTTGCATTTTTGTAGTAAATTAGATAAAATGTTTTTCATTTACACTTATTCATTTGAAACTGAAGGACAAATAGAGGAAACAAATACAGGGAAGTTTGGGGAGTATTATGGGGCATACTTTTAAAAACAAACAACAATTGCAACAAACAAACAAACAAACCCCCCAAACAAAGCACAGTGGGAGAAAATGGAACCAATTTGCACCCATTTGCTCAGGGCTGTTCCAGGTTGCGCCTTGGAAAGCTCAGAGGATGGAGCCGGCAGAGCCTCCAGCCCTGCCCCGCTGTGAGAAAGCCTTACCAGCAGCTCCCTGGCTCCGCTGCGAGAGAGGAGCAGATGCTGGAAGAGGGGAAGGACAATACTTTGTTACAGAACTGTGTTACAGAGATGTGTTGAAGGCCATAGGTAGGAGCCCTGAGCGCTCTCTGTTTGGCTCCTCATACATGGTAGGGACAGATCCTGAAGGTGTTTTGGAGTGAAAATGCAGGACCCAATGGAAGAAATTTTGTCTCAGAAGAAAAGGTTGACTTAAGCATTATACTACCACCTATAGTAGTGGCAAATAGCTGTTTTCAAGGGCAGTGTCTCCTGGTTTTCTCTAATGGAAACAATACAATTATTATGTAAAAGAATTATGTTCTGGACATTAAGACTAGACCTGCAAGACTTAATAAGTTAGATTAAAGAGCTAATCAAGATGAAATTTATGACCTGGTGGCCGTTTCATCACTGACTTATAAAGCACTTTCCATTGCATCTGCGATGTATAGACCAAAATTCCACAGAATATTTGTGGTGGATTGATTTACAAAAATATCTAAAGTGATCAACTTTATGAAGCAAAGAGAAAACTTACCAGGTTTGTTATCAATTAAAAGGACAAGCTCAGTTATGAAATCTTAATTTATTCTGGGAGTAAGCAAACTTTTTAGGTTTTGCCCTTTTAGCATTATTTTAGCCATGCTACTTAACTTCTTGTGCAATTAAAAACCACATTTTGTCAATAACAGATAGATTCAGGTCATTAAGTTTTAATTAATAGCACAGACTTATTTGCAATGGTTGAATACCATCAAAGTGACTTCTTATATCTACTGAACACGTATCAGACTCTAATTATTATTTTTATGTAAAGAAATTTAGCACATTTAGGCAATACAATTTCATCATTATGTCATCTTTACAATATTATTTTAAAAATATGAGTGGTCACCAATTAAAAAGTATTTGTTTATTGATAATTTTCGTGGAAGTAGTGATGATACATAACAGTACAACTTAAATATAGCACAGCAGTGAAGACCATTTACTTCAACAAAATCTAATTAATAAAAATAAGTATGCAATAAAGGATCAAAGTAAGAATGTTTACCTGAAAGACAACAAATAGCTCCTGCGAATTTGCATGGAGTTACACTAAATTATAGTATATTCACATACCTATGAATCTATGAGAAAGTTTGATTCCAAACCTATAAAAATATTTTTATATTCTGCAAGAGTTTTATGCACAAAACTGTATTCAGGTACTGGACTTTGAACACACTTTACTGACCAATAGGATTGGTTTTGTGCTTAATTTTCAAGACCACTCTAGTAGCTTTTTAGAATTTAGACACATGAATAAATATGTTCAGAATTCAGCTGAAAAATTACACAAACACAGCCTATACTTTTATATTAGAGCAGGTTTTCAATCTTTGTGACTTAAATTCTTATGTATAAGATGAAAATGTTAGTTAAGAAGAAATCCATCTAGACAATCTTCTAGAGCGTTAGTATATTCTTCTACATTGAATGGTTTTGGCTGTTGTATAAAATGTTTGCTGTCACTTAGAACAATAGTGGAAGCCACTTGCTGCCCTGTGTATGAATAGAGAGGTAATATTATAATTTTACAGCTAGCTAAAAACCCAGTAAAAGTCACCTTTATTTTGTCACTCTTTTCCTTCTCTAGTGTGATCTTGTGTTGAGAATTAAGTAGTCTATCAAATTTATTAGAAATCTGTTTATAAGGAAACAAGACTTTATAAAATAATTGACTGAGTTTGGTAGCAATTAATATTTTTTAGCTTTATGTAGGGTAAGTTCAGTATTTCAATAAACTGATTTATTTAATAGTTCAGTTCTGGAGTTAAAGGTAGAAAAAGGAAAACATCTATCATGGAAATGAATATGTTTTTGTTGAAATCATTTATTAAAATTCAGACCCAGAGAGGGAGCGTACTTGTCCTTTTATAATTAATGTTGTCAGCATCACAGCATAATATAGGCTCCATCATAATCTGAGCTCTCATTAGAGTTATGCTTGAAAAATATTGGATTCAATGAATAGGAATTCAAAACTTGAAGCTGTTTGAGATTTCTTGGACATTGAAATGCACTCTGCAGGAAAAAAACACCACCTTTTCTAGAAGTAAGTTTCTTGCCATTTAAATTACGCTGTAAAATATAAAAGGAACAATAGCTGAAATAACTTTCTAAGGTTTAGGATACTTAAGGTTCTGTTCTTCCATTTTAGAAACAGCAGTTGTGTCATTTTTCATTATTGGTTGTTTATGGTTCCAATTCCTCAGGCTCCAGACTCTGTTGCCATAACTTTCAGGACTATTTTGCTAAGAGTCTTAGCATAAGATATGAGGCATTGTTATCCAAGAATAAGTCATAGCTTTGGCTTATTCTTGGAGGAAATGAATGGTAGTAAAACAAAGGAAAGGACATGAAATGGATCCTGATGGCCAATGTTTTCTAAATCCCTGAGGCTGGGTCTAAGTATGAAATGTGAGCTCAGGGCCCCTGTGAGACTTGGCTCTGTGCAGGCACCCTCTGGTGCACCCATGTGTCAAAAGAAAACAGGGCATTGGGCTACCTGCACTGAGCCACTGCACAGCCTGGCAGCTCTGGGGGCAGAACATTTGAAATTCAGCCAAGTGCTGAAGGTCCACAACTTACCAAGCAGACATAGACTAAGTGATTGAGGTGAGGTCTGTTGCACAGAACTGTAATGTGCTGAGTAACTGTTCCCTAGGCAGCGTTTGGGAAGAGTTAAACACAGGGCTGAATTAAGCCAAAGAGGTCATTAAGAGCAGCAGCCTCCAGCCAGTACAGGACACTGAATGTTAAGGATGGAGAGCTGCAGGTCTCACAGCTTCCCCTGGTTAGGTGTCTCAAAGAAAGGCATGAGAAAAACCTTTCAAGAGAAATGCTCCCTGTTTTGTGGGGCTTCCCACTGGGACAGATGCCAAGAGAGAAGAACATATCTTCATTTCTCTCCTAAGCCTCATTCAGAATTTTTGGTAGTCAGTCTCTGAATTCAGGAACTGCAGCTGAGGAAAAGTACAACTATTGCATTTTATTAAATAACTTTTGACACAAAGCAATGAACTGGAATTTCAGAATAGAAAAAAGTAGAATTAAATGAAATAGCATAGCATAGCATAGCATAGCTCAAGTTGGAAGGACATCTAAAGATCATCTGATCCAAACTTTCGCAGGATGGGTGGCCTAGATATTGGCCCAGTACTGGCAGGGGACTCATACTTACCTCATCCTATCTAAGGACACTGGCCATATGTGCTTGGGAAAAATAATTATTATGCCCATATTGCTATTGCTGGGGTTTTTTTTTATTGTTGAGGATTTTCATTCCTCTGTCTTTTAAAACACACAATTTTCTTTTGATGGAGTTTCTGGGAATCAGGGGAACTGTGCTTTCTGGCTACAGGTATGCGGGATATGTGAAGGCTGTAAGCATTTCTGGGGGTTTTCACGTTGAAACTAGATCTGATTCCAGTTCTTGTGTAACAGAGAAGCAGCACTCATTTGATGACTGCTCTGAGTACAGATCCCTATATTCAGTCACACTCATATTCAGATTAGAGGTGTTCAAGGACTTAATTTTTAGAAGTACTTAGACAGAAGTGAGACCAATAGCTAAATGCTTAAACTATCTGATTATATTACATTTGTAATTCCCACATGTGTCCAATCCATGTCAGTTGCCCCTTATGTGCTAGTATATATCTGATTTCATCTGTGGGTGCTTGGATACCTGTAGTCTGACTGCACATGTCCCTTTTTTTCTTTGGTGTTTTGCCTCAGTTTTAGAAATTGTTCTGATGTGGGGTGTCAAGAAACTTTGAAGAGCCAGGCTGCACATAAGGAGAGCTGCTTTCAAAACCCTACCGCAGCTGGAGGTTCCGTTTCATTTTGAATTGTGAAATTCTAGTTTTCTTTGTAATCACACTAGGTATTTGTTGTTGATGTTATCTTGTGGTAGTGTCCCACAATATGTTAGCCTGGTGTTCTGTGACTCGAAAGTATGTCTGCTGCAATGGCTGGGGCGTGGGAGACTCAAACATGCAGATACTACTCTGCATGTGCAAAAAAAAGAAAAATGCCTGCTGATCTTTCAAGTAATATGATAATATATTCTAGATACAGAAGGCAAGATTAACTCTTAGAAAGAAATTCAACAGTATCTTAAATTAATAGAAATACAATCTCCAGACTTTAATATTTAATGCACAACAACATTCTCCACTGGTAATACAGCAGTGATAATGAACTGCAATAACAAATATATAATTTTTTTCCCCCTACTGATAAACCTTTACAAGAAAGGTTGCAATCTCTCTCTGCCTCTTATTCGCTCTTCCTTTTGTAGCATGTCATGTAGTATGCATAAACTCTATTTAGAGAGATAATTTGCCACAAAATTTTTCACAATGTAAAAGGTTACTTATTCACGGAAAGTCAAGCATTAAGGCAGAAAATGCCTGTTTGAATGAGATTTTTTTGTTCTTTTTTGTATAGTGTCATATTCTCTGCAGTACGGGAGGAAGTAAATGGTGTTAGAAGCAGTAAAACTAATTTCTTATTATTGCTGTAATACCGACCTTGGCCTTTTGTGAAAGAGCCCCCCATTTAAAATAAAAAAAAAGAAAAAAGAGGAAAGTGAATATACTGTTCAGATTAGAAAACAAATGCTTAAGAGATACTTAGGGACTAGTAAAGAGGACTCTTAATTTCCTGTGTTTTTCTGTCCTCTAAATGGAGTTTTGAAGTATAATATTATACACAGCCACTGGGAATTTCAGACCCATGGAACTCTCTACCTTGTTTCAGGCAGTAGAAATAAATGCTGGTGATATTACAGAAAAAATGTTAAAACCACAAGCTCTCATATTAAACTCACAAACCATTATGTGACATATCAGTATGTAAGAAAACAAGAAAAATAGAAAATAATTTTTTAAAACCCCCACGCTTATAATGCCCTAAATACAACATTGCACAGGAAAATATGCCCAAAACTGAAAGACACTCATCTTCCAAGGAAGTACACTGTGTTTTCCTGCGATTTGTAACTCATTGAAAGGACTGGAGGTAGTCCCATGTGGTCAGTTGTGCGAATGTCATGGGTTTATCTCGAATGACTCAGAGGACTTACATCAACAAGGAAAAAAACCAAGACAGTGTAAGAATGCAGAAGGGTATAGTATCTCCCTCTGTCCCCAGGTATAACTGCAGAGTTGAAAACACCAAAGGGAAACAAATGTGTAATTCTGACAGACATGAGAAGGTTAGTGCTTTTTTATATGCACATTTTCAGGCTGAGGACAAGAACCTTATTTCACCACTGGTCTAGCTGAGAAAATTATTAGCAACTATATATTTCATATGTTTTATGTCAGCCTTCAGCACTTCACCAGCCTATTAAAGAAGAGAAATCTTTCAGGGAAGAAAGCTGCAGAAAAACAGCATATGGAGAGCCATTCAAGGAGTAGAAATAGCCTAAATAGAGGTGAGTTTCACAGCACAGATTAAAATACTCAAGTCATAATGTCTGCATATAGGATCTAATGTATTTCCCTGAACATAGGTATCTGGCCAGCAATTTTGGAGCTATGAGGGAGCTGCACGCTTCTGGAACTGGACTAGTATACAAGAGGGATGCTCCAGGATGTCTCTGATGGTACTATATACCTATGTTTGACCAAATTAATCTTCTAGAAAGTGTCAACATAAAAAACATTTGTCTAAACCATCATTATACCTAATGGCAATCAATCATTGACAAAATTTACGTCTGCTGTAAGTCGATGACAGTATATGTGTAAGTCTTGCTGTCTGTGTTTAATGAGTACTTAGAAACATAGGATATAAACAAGAACCTATATGTAGGCACCTAATTTAAGTGTCTTCATTCACGAGCTGAATCCCTTTACCCTTTATCTGTGGAGATTTATATAAAGTACTGCTTGTATCAGAATGTGAAATTCAAGATTTCAATGACACAGACAAAAAAGGACTTAAGAGAGTCCTGAATTAACAAATCTCCATATCTAAAAGAGCTATCCATCAAGTTAATAGAGGTCTAATGATGTGATTTTATTCTTTTAATCGAATGCAAAACATATAATGTGGACTTAATTTGGATTAAAAAAAATCAAACAGCAAATAATTATTCAAGTTCAACATAACATTTCAAATATAAGTGTGAGATCAAATCTAATGTTAAGTGACCTCTGATTTTCATGTAAGGAAAACATGTGTGCAACTGTTTTTATTTACAATGATAGATTTTTATGAATGACCCATTTAAACAAAAGCTTCTTGAAAGTTTAAAAAAAATGGAAGAATGTAATGATGTTTATAAAAAATTTTGTCAGGAAATTTCTGGTGTTTAGGAAATTTACAAGTGACCCCAAACAACTGATTGGGAAGTTTAATTTCACATGAAATACAGAAGAATTAAGTGTATGTTTCAGAGCTGCTCATTTCAGACTCTCATTTTCCATTCCAGATATCTTGCTAACAGTCGCAGTTCTGGGGCGTCTCACCCAGATCAGTGCTTTAACCCTTAGGTTAAAGGTTGAAATGACTGAGCCTTACTTAGGTCTCAAGCATGTCACACACTTTTGTTCTAGTCAGTATGAAGGATAAAGCATGATCCAGCATGAATACACCTATAAAAGAAAAAACCAACCAAACAAACAACTGAATTGCACCAAAAACTTTTCCTTTTTTTTAATAGAAAGGCAAAATAAAATTGATAAAAAATGCAGTCAATAAGAGCAATTTGCCATTGTAACATAATTTTGCATTAATGAAATACCTTCATTGTGGATATACTTTTCCTTTCTCCCTATGGAAGCTGCTGTACTTCATGAAAGTACTTTAATTTTCACTGAATGAAAGGGAGAGGGCCTGACACTATCCACAAGACAAATGGAGTAGCAGCTTTGAGTATCACAAATCAAATTTTATGCTTGTGGCTACCATACAGTGCTGGGGTGAAAACAGACAAGTTTGGGTTTCCCACTGCGCAACAGGAGAGTGCCTGTTCTGAGGTGCTTCTTTGGCTCATCCTATTTCCCAGTTCCCAGGCTTTGGTGCTGGAAAACTAGAACTGAAAGCGGCATTCCATTGAAATGGGAGTGGATGTTCGAAGTGACAAGGTGGCAAAAAATTTCTGGACTCTTCTGTTTCCACTGCTCTGGCAAACCTCTAAATCATACCCAAAGGGCAACATTTGCAGCAGCAGAGCCGCTTTGTTCCCCCAACTGAATCATTGCTCATTAGCCTTATCTTTAGTAACAATTATCATTTCTCATGCTGTGCAGGCCCAGTGAATCTTAGGTAACGTGGCTTCAGGCTGGGTACAGGACTTATGCACACAGCCTGTGGTAGATTTATTAAGTACAAGAGGATGAATCTCAAGGGCAACACATAGAAACCTGAGCAAGTCTCTTTTACGGATTCCTTTTTAATGTTATCATTTTAATGGACCATTTTTCATATCGAGTCATAAATTTCCAAAAGATTATTTAATTAAAAAATAAGAATTAGATCATATATGGGATTTTAGTGCCCACTTAGGCAATCTGGAGCAGTCATATTGTCTCACGTCAGTTATAAAGTTCATAAATTTGCAGGACAACATGGGTATGGAAAAGCAGGGTGAGGCATTTTCACCTATGGAAGTACTAGGGTTACCAGCTGTTATATAGCTGCTTTTGCTTTGAAAACTATGGTGCCTCTTGGTACTGCTATAAAAATGACCAAGGTTTTCCACTTGATAATTCATTCTGATTAGCTATTTTGCTTTGAAATAACTTTTGTTATTGAATTTACCAGGCTGTTTTTATTACTACCATTAACAACCAATCCCATTCTTTCCTTCTCTTGTTCTTAATGTTTTTTCTTAAAAACCTACACCAGAGCAAAAGAATTTAAACCCCGTATAACTTTTAAAAAGTTTAAATTTAGAAATATAAAATAGAAAGTTCAAGAAAATATTTGTAAAAAAGATGAGCAATCACTTTCTGATAAATTCTCTGACTGGGATAGTGACACAATGTTGGCCAACATTTATAGATTAATGCAGTAACTTTTCTTTCCAATTTGTTGCAGCTGGTCAGGTGGCACCAGTTTCCTGCCTAGCATTGTTAACATTGATTTTCATAGGTCAAAAATATGCAAATTTTAAAAAAATCTTCAAAATCCTTTAAAATAGACTAATTTAGATGGCAGAATAAATACTGATACTGAACCTGTGATAGTTTATATTTATTATATTTCAGTGTTGATATTTCATGTTGTCTGGAAAAGAAATAGCAGAAACCTGTGTGACAAAATATGACTGGCAGTTATGCGCTGAGGATGAAAAAGTAATTCTACATATATGAATTCTTTCTGTTCTGGCGAACATGTGAACTTGTGATAGAGAATATATTCAATCCAATTCAAAGTAAAGGATGGATTGGTACAAAGATTAGTGAGAAGGGTAGAAATTTAGTTGTTAGCTTTTTTTTCAACACAGAGTTGTTTCTGAATATAATTACATGGATAAAGAAAATCTGACTTTGAACAAGTGATGGATTTGAATTTTTTTTTTTAATGATCCCGATTGTCATTTTTTGGAAATTCCATTCCTGAAATAGGAGTTCTCTTCTGCGAATAAAGAGAGCCGTATTTTACCATGGAGAGTTACCACCAGGTTATTTGAAGCACTGGGAATTGTTTGTATTTCTGTTATGAAAATGGTTCTGAAACTATCACCTTAAAAAGATGTAGAGACTAACTTACTAATAACCACCTTCAACAGCTGGTCAGACGAGAAGGTTGTATGAGAGCAGGAGAAATCTCCAAGGAAAATTTTAGCCAACTCTGACTTTTTACTCCTAGAATCTTCTCAGGATAGTAACAGAACTGCGTGAATTGCAGGCAGCCCACTGGCCCTCAGGAACAGCGGAGCACAGCAGAAGGGTTTATTCTGCTCCTCATCTTGACATAGTTTTTAGTATGACAACCAGGCAAAATACATTAACCATTATTTTAATATAGAAATGAGTAAAGAAAATTATGCTTAGATATGCACAAGGGTCCTAACTGGGATACTCAGGTAGCATGAGACTTGTGTTGATAAAAGTCAGAGGTCATAATATTCCTCTGCCTCAGTTTCTCTGTTTTTTTCCAGTGAAAGACATGATCTTTATTTATTACTCCTCAAAACTGTTACAATAAAGACTTGACTAGTAATTACAGATGACTATGAACAGCTAAAGGATTAAATAAATATGACTTTTTTTTTTCCTTGCATCAAATGCAGTTGGTACAATAAATGTATTATGGGCTTAGTCCATGCTATTATAACTTTAGAAGCCACAATAGCGTGCCTTACTGGCTTGATAAATATACCCGGGTAGCTAAATTCAAACTCTTTTTCTGATTAATGTGTAGAGGTCCATAGTTTCCCTTAAGCTTTCTGGTTGTTTGTCAGCACAGAGCTTTCATGGGGTTAACTCACAGAGTAAAATTTTTCTTAACACTGACTTGGGAGCAGCATCAGCTCCCAGGTAAGCACATTTTCTCCATTAAACCCCTAGACCTCCCTTTATGCTCGAGATTAAGCAGAATCTCCTTTCTACTGGGGCTAATAATTCCTTTTTATCTAGAGGTAAATGAAACTCAAACACAATAAATACCACAGGCAAAACAATGCAAAGCTGGCTTATTCGTATGTTTATAGCCTCATACAAATGGATAAGTCTGCACAGTTTTTAATTACTTCTGTTATTAAACCTCCTTATAGAAGCAATAACGGTTTTTGAAGAAAGGAACCAATGTTTAGCATTTCACAGCAAAAATAACCTTCATCAATCACCTGACTTTTCTCAGCTTGCCTTGAGGTTATTTCAAAGAAAAAAGTCAGTGGGCAAAACTTGGAAATCTCAGATGTCTCCTAGTTTTATTCCTAACTCAATACTTAAGGTACCTAGAATGATTTCTGGATTCAGCTGACCATTTTCTGTGCAAGCAAAGAGAAAACGGGGAAAAAAAAGTGAAAAGTATCACAGTAAATCTGCAAGACTTTTTCACCTTTTAGTTTTAGGTTTCTTTGCTTTATTGGGAGGACAAGGCTTTAAGTTTGCCTCCTCCCTGTGAAAGGTAAAAACTGCATTTGATAGCAGCCAGGGAAGCCCCAAAAGGGCTTGGCATGCTATGTGCTATGCCCTCTTGTGCTATGCTAGATGAAATTCCTCCTCTGATTCAGAAAAGACCTTCAGTTATCTTTACACCTTGCAGATGACTATTGAAAAGAAGGGAGATCATGAGGGTGATGGCCAGAGACAGTAATCTTACTAACAAGGTATGTAGAAGGAGCCAGACCTTCACACTAATATGAAGACTTTTATTAGATATATAGTACTGCATTAAGGAGTATCACCAATTTAACCCATAGACCATATTCCAGGCAAACTTTCATACAGTTCTCTATGTACACATCAGTCAGCAGAAATCACGAGTCTCAGTTTATGCACTTTGCCATATTAGTTTAGGACTTCATATTTAAAGTAGGAGAGCAGTTATGTACATTCTTTACAAATTCATTAGAATTTCATTCTTACGCACTGAGTTCTAAACTGTCTATCCAGACCAAAAATGTTCAATTTTATTTCTACACATATTTGTAGGACACATGTTGGGGTTTTTTGGTACGCAAGGTAATACTGATGTTACTTAAATTGTGTATCTGTTGAAATGCAGGTAATAACTAATCAGCAGCTAATATTTGTTAAGAAGTACTATTCCTCCTTTCTTTGACCTAAAGGAATTCTCTCAGTGAATGCGCTAACTTAAGGAGCTTTTAACGGAGAAAAATCCATTAGAGCAGACTGTAGTTAAGTATACGTTTGGCAGCAAAGATGGTGCACATGATGGTTAGGAGAATCTGCCACACAGATCCCTACAGACTTATCCACAAAACTGCTGAAACAATGGAAATTCTGTCATTATGGAGCAATTTGGGCTCTGCTCCAAATGAGAGAATTCCTTTCAAAGTGTGCATACTGCAACTGTATTAAGTTGATTATATTTTAAGTAATTTAGGTGCTTGCTTAAAGTTGCTTGCTCAAAGTTAGCAGTGCCACAGGAAAAGTGAGAGAAGATTAGTGAGAGAAGAAGGGGACTGGGACTTCCAAGGTAAAATGAGCAGCTCAGGAAAGGAAACTGCTGTGCCAGGGAGTGGCCCACAGGGAGTTCTCCAGAATCAGCTTTAATTAATGTTCCAGTCCACAACCCTTTTACAAAAGCTGAGATCTGATAGAGATTGGTAATAGCATAATGCTATCCTTTATCATTTTAACTCAAAGGAATACATCATAAATGAAATGAATGACATAGAAGACTGGAGTAATAGAAATGGCCCAAAGTATCATAGCATAAAAAGGCAAGGCCAGGAATGTATGGTTACTTAATATAACCTCTAATCATAAAGTAGGTAATAGATTACTGAGCAAGAGAGGGACCTCAGGGCAATCCCAGAAATAATATCAGACGAGAATATTTTGCAGCTATGGAAAAGACGAGTATATAACCAAAATTTATCAGATATGTTTTCAACAGAGCAAGGGTACAACTACACAGTACAGCAAAGCCTCCTCTTAAAGACAATAGCTTTGCTTAGGAAATGTGATTTCAAATGGGAATAAGGGCAGAGAAGGGCGGCAAAACTGATGATAGGGAGACAGAACACATGGTACTTTGTGAGTGTGAAAGGCATTGTTTCATTTAGCCAAAAAACCTGGAGGCTGTGAAGGGAGAGAAATGCTCAGTACAGTTAGAAGAGTATATGTAAACTCTAAGAAAAGAAAAAAAAAAAAGAAAAGAAAAGAAAACTGTCTGGTTTTGTCTTGGCAGTACAACAAATGCATTTAAAATGGCACAGAATAATTTCTAATGAGAATTTAGATACTGGATCATTAAAGCATTGAGGTTCAGGAAATACTCACAAAAGAGATGGAAGAAAAAGCCAAACCTAAGTTGCTTCCACAGTGCTACAGGTGACACCTGCAAGAGATGGCACTTGTTTTTTCTTGTGACCAGCAGGAACTTGGGTGTACTTTGGGGGGCAGACATTTTCATCTCGATGTGAGAACAAGTAGTTGGGGACTTGATCCACAGATGACAAACTCATTTGTATTAAGTATCACTTGGGTTCGTTTCTCGCATATTTTAACAGGGATTGAGAAGAAATTTATGTGGAGGTCAATCAGGTTAAAACTTAAACTTCCCATTTTCTTTCTTCAGAGTATCAAACATGGGATATTTTCATTAAGTTTTGCAAGCTGGAGACACTGCACTGCGGCAAAATTGAAAGATGGTCACAGGCCTATTAGCCAAAAATGGCAAGATGATCCTGGCATGGCCAGACTAATATCTGGAAATGTCTGGAAATTTCTGGAAATTTAAGGCAGTCTCAACAAAAGAAAATAGTACATTGAGGCTTCAGTGGCTACTACAGTAAAATAAGTCTCCAGTGTTTTTCCTTTCTACACATTTTTAGCTGGTAAATTTACCACTCAGTGACAGTTTACTTCCTCAGACATAAAAGTCAATGTCAAAAAATGCCATTTGAAATTTTTGAGAGTCTGTTATAACTGCCTTTTAAATTTCCTTGATTAGCACAGAAAATATGGAACAGCTATTAAACTGCTGTTCCCCTAATAAACATTAATTATAAGACAGCAGGTGATTAATCACTGATAATGAGCTATAGATGACTTTTAATGGTCAGCTAATAGTGTCATGGGCCTTTAATGCTGAAAATAATTAAAATTAATATCAGATTGTATGGTGAGTACACATGCTAAAATGTGCTTACAGTTCAAAAAGCAGGCACCCAAATATAGAAGGAATATCTTTCCCTGTGACCGTGACACTTTTTAGCCCAGCACTCTAGGCACGTGCAGGAGGGAAAATATTAATTATTGGTTTAAGGACTGTTTTAGACAGGGCTTGGGCTTGGATTATAATTTATGGCTGTTGTTTTTCCCCCTGAATGTAGAAGTCTTAACCAGAATTTTGCAGTTATTCTCCTTTGTTGTTGTTCCTGGCACAAGGAATCTTGAATTATAGCATGGAGAGTGAATCCATAATGCAAAAGAAATCTTTTCCACCACTTTTTCACTTCTGGAACAGCCTATAGATTATTACTAAGGCATTCCCATGAAAATAGAGATGTGACTTGCAGTCACAAACCCATCAACATTTTGCTCCTTAATATTGTTCAGAATGGAACAAGGTGGTTGTTTTTACTTCCTGTCCCGTGGGTTCATGTCAACATCCTGGCATTCCCTTGTCTGCTTGCTGGAAACAAACTCTGCCCTTGTACTTCTGGAAAGTTCTCTCTAGCCTGAGAGGTGCTCAGCATGGATTGCTTTGCTTCCTTAGGGCTACATTTTCTCCCAGTATAGGTCTAAGCTTTGTATTCAAACAGTTTTTATCCATAGTAACCGGTTCCTTCAATATGTTGTATCCCAAACTGTGTTTGGCATTGTTGGGAAGGTGTAAATTTGCCATGTCAGAAAGCGTGTGAATGATCATACAGCACAGGCAAATGTGGGATGGTGCTTGAGCCCATGTCCCGCCTCTCTTCACTTTCTATTGTAGGTAAAGTCTTTGGTGCCTAACTTATGTCATTACAGATTCTGGAATCAGGATCTATGTATTTGAGTTTACTAGGATGGTGTCAAAACACATTTTTTTCAAGGACTCTCTTCCCCATTAGTGGTCAAATCAAGAATCCTAATGTTACAGCCCTATAGAGAATCAATTTGCTGATTGTTATAAAATTCGAGAGAATTTGGGTAATAAAGTTTTACAAATTTTGGTGGTTTTCTTTTTTTTGGTATGTAAAAGCCATCAACAAGTATTGAGTTTTATATGTCAAATGCAGAAGAATCAGTTCATCAAGGTGGGAACAGATGTGAATTCAAAATCTAAATAATCTTGGTTTTGCAATAATATTCATACTTTATGCTGTCCTTTTTTATTTTTTTCAGTACCTGTCAGTATGCCATATTGTCTTGCCATGTGTTAAGTCCTGATCAGTCAAACATTTACACAGGTAAACAGCTTTACATATGTCACCAGACAAAATTAAACAAATTTGTCTGCCCACATGAGTGGCTGATTTTATTTGCAAGCTTTTCTGAGACCTCACATGAGATTGCAAGGTCTTGGCATCTGATAACAGCAATCAGGAATCTCTGAGTTTTAGTCTAAGTTTACACCAGGGTTATTTCATTCACATTGCTGGTGGAGCTAATTTCACTTTGCTTTTTGAATTAGCAAAATACTCTTGGTAACTGTAAATGAGCAACTTGAAAAGGTCAGAAATTAACTGAGGAAGGGGAAGGGAAAGAGAAAAAGAAAATCTGGGAGCAGAGATGCAAGGAAGAAGAAGGAGGAGTGAAGAAAAAGAAAAATATGAAGAAAATCAATATAAGACACTAGGATAGGAAAGAGCAGAACATAAAACCAGGAAAGAACAGATGTAGAAAGATGAGATCAAGAGAAACCACCTTTTAAGTTGTCATGGATTAAATTCCTCTGCTTTGTTGTTTTTTTTTTTTTTTTTTTAACTCAATGGTTTTTTTATTTTTCACTAGATTTAAAAAAAAAAAAGGAAAATAAAGATTTTTTTTTTATAACTCAATGGATTGTTTATATTTCACTAGATTTAAAAAAAAAAAAGGTAAATGAAGTATTTTTTTAAAATTTAATATCACCATTCAGCTGACAGTGTTCACAGTTTCAGCTGATGTCCTAAAAGTCAAATTATGAAATTATAATCTTGCACTTCAATATGCCTTGAAAATTTTGGAGGGTAATACCCCAGCAATAAGAAAAGGAGGAATTTTTGTAAGTCATAATTGTACATAAATGATAGAAAATCAACCATGACCTTTCTTCAGCAAAAGTACTATTTTCAAGGCTGAATATTTGGCAATATGACATCTATTATTATTATTGACATTAATAATATGTGTAATTATTGTTTTTTAATTAAAAATTATTCCTTACAAGGACATATGGGTAATTTGAAATTTTCAGGTAAATTGACGCACTTTCATATGAATTTGCTGCCAGATTTTCAATAAAATAAACACAACTTTCCAACTACTTGTAGTCATTAAAGAGCAGAAGACAGTCTTTGGAAAAGTTGCACGGTGAAGCACCCATCAGGCTGGCCACATTCCAGTGTAGAAAATTACATTCTGCTTCCTGACAATTGCCTCTTCTATTTCAAACATCAAGGCCTGTTTTTTACCTACTGTCCTAGATATTAGACTTGTGGCTAAGCTGGAACATGTTGCTAAATCCATCACATGCTTATCTACCTTGCTGGATTGTCACCCTGATCATTTATTAATTCTGTTAAAGAAGTGTCCCCGTTTTAATCAGTGTGATGGCAATTTAACTTCTGTACAAAATACAAGAAAGTATTACACATAAAATCCAGACCAGAATTTCAAAAGCTAATCATTCAGGAAAATGACACTCTAGGTTTCTTGTGTTAATTAGTCCTCTGTCTCAATGCACATTTTTGTATGCTGTGAAACACATTTAAACAAAACCAGAGGACACTCTTCCTTTGAACAGTTGAGTACTTGCATAGTTTTAGGCATGTGCAAAACCTCATCAACTTTGAGCTGCAGATATACAAATTGCATTTTTTATTTATAAAAGGGAAGGATGAGAATTTTAAAAGCTCAAATTACTTGATTGGCCTTCTGCCAACACTGAAGCTGGAGAAGATTTACAATAATGTTGCACCCTTTCACAAATACCTTAATTGCAAAGGCAACTGATTAGAGCATCCTTAACTGTTTCTAAAGACAGTCATGTTGAAACAGAACCTAAGTCTTATCAAGTAATAAGGTGAATGTCAGTGGAAGAGATAATGCGTATGTGCAAGACGATACTGTAATCAGCGATCCCAGAGCTCAAGAAGCAGCAGCTACAGCGGTTCATGAAAGCACTGTGGGATCCTGCAGGAGAAATGGCAAAGTATAACAAGATCACTGCCATTTTAGTAATAGGGCTGCAATTAGGACAGGATTGCTTTTTCCTTGTTTTGCCCTGTAATTACATATAACAGCCTTGATAAGATTAAGTGCTGTGATAAAGTCTGCATTTTTGCTTAGCTGAAAATAGGAACTGTACGTGTTTTTAGATAAGCAGATAATTTAAAATCTCGTCATCAAGCTCATGTGTCAGGACTTATTCAAAGATTGAAATCAGTCAGATTCTGTTTCACGTTCAGGCATATAATTTTTGCAATGGAAAGAGACATAATGCTTCCATAGCAACACATTAAAAACATCAAGTCCATGCCTTGAGAGCTACTGACATTAGTTTAACATGAATGCTCAACTATTTTTATGAATAAAGGTTGCTTCATATATATGTGTGTGTGTGTGTGTGTGTGTGTAAACATGCAAGTACATCTGGTATTTCTTACTGATGATTAAGTGAAACTTACTCTAGATACCAGTGAAGCTAAAGAAACCCCCCCGCCCTGTCTCACATATTGTACAAAATCTATTAATAGATGGACATTTAATAGCTGTACAAGTGTATCTTAATGAACCTTAGGATGGTATAGCTTTCCTTGTAATTGCTGACAACTATGTTGCTTTACGTTTAAGATCATGCATGCTTATCAGAGATGCCATTGACTTGTACTTGTTCTGTTTATTGATTACTTAATTAGTTTCCAAGATAGCTAATCAGGGACAAATTCAAGTGTTTAAGCATCTCTTGCTGTGTCTTACTTTGAGCACAAAATGGTGGAGCAGCTGTTTCACTTGGAGAAATAAATTAACCTGACTGACCTGAACTAGTTTAAATCACGGCATAGGGTACAACGTTGGTATAACAATACGAAAGCAGTTTGGGGGAAGCTGGTCATCCTCCAAAAACTTGCTGGAAAGAAGGCTTTATCGGCTTCCCAAATGATAACGCAAAGATCATTTTTCCTTTTCCTTCCACACTATTGTTTACTAAATGTGGCCTTTAACAGTCAGGATAAAAAGGCCTTTGCTCACAACAACCACGTCTAGGGATTTCTCTATCACAGAAATAAAATCAAGCAAATGTCAACATTCTTAGTAGCGAACATTGTAGATCACTGGTGAAACGGGTATATAATTGACTGTGGGAGGGTGGTGTCTGTCTCAAAAATTTAAACACTGAGCTTAAGCTCACAGTGTTTTGTTTTGACAAGCTTAAATTATTTGTCTTTAGTTTGCTCTTTTCAAGTGGTACTGACTATCTATCTTGAATAAAATTTCAGAAAATATTGGGAAAAAGAGCAGTTTCAAACCAAAAATTCTTTTTTTTTTGCTTAAAACTTGATATGAAATTTATAGGTTTTCTGAGAGACTGTGTTCCTTAATTAATTGTTCAGCATACTTGATGCAAATTCCCATTATTTGGGCTTATTGAATCTGCTGTATTAAGCAAAGGACTTGGTGTAAAAAACAATTCTTCTCAGGTTTTAATGAAGTATTTGATATTAATTTAAGAACAAACTTTTACTGTTACATAACTTTTTACACAGAATTCATCATAGAATCAAAGAATCATAGAATGGTTTGGATGGGAAGAGGACCCTGAAGATCATCTAGTTCCAACCTCACTGCCATGGGCAGGGACAGCTCCCACTAGACCAGCTTGCTTAGAGCCCCATCCAGTCTGGTCTTGAACTCATGCCTTCCTGTGGCCTCTGACAGTTTTCCCAGGTGTTCAATGTACTTTTTTGCAACTCTTTTTGAAAGATGATCAGAAAAGCACAGCACATTAGCAGGGATCTGTCCAAGCGTAACAAGTGTTTTTTAGACCTTTTCCCAACATAGACTGAAGAGTCCAGTACTCAAGAGTATGTCTTTATTATCTGAGAAACTGTTCTGCTATGATACCCACAGCTGTTTAATATGAGAACAGAACAAGAGTGCTCAAGGCTCCTACCGTATCTTGTAGGCAAGAGAGATGATAAGATTCGCTTGGCAATCAATCTCACATTTTAACTCAAAGGACACTAAACCAAGAGAGAACTTTAATAGAAGTCTCTGGAGAGGAAAAGTGGGGGAAAATAGAAGAAAAAAAATTCTGAAAATCTTTACCAAAAATAAATTGTCACAAGTGAGACTTTGAAATAAGGAATATTTTAACTGTTGCCATAAAATCTATATGTCACATTTATTCTCAACAAATAAACCAGCCTATGTTTAACTTAGAACTATATTATTTCTTTTTTTATAATGCAACATGCAAGCTCATCTATATGTTATTTAGTAATTGATTGATACTAAAATATTGATTCCTATGTTAATCACTATTCCAAAAAATGACAAACTTGGAAGAAAGCATGCCTGAATTTGGTGCTTGAAAGAGGCTCTGCCTTCTAATTATCACTCACCAGTATTTTGCCTAATATTCTGATATCAGTCAGAATATAGTATCAATAGTATTCATGATTTTGAAAGTCTTTAGTTGAGTAATGACATTTTTTTGTTGAGTTCGACTTTTCCTGAACTATTTTTGCAACTGCAACCAGTAAAGATCCAGACTTATTTCTTTGTGTTTGCATGAAAAAAAAAATCAGCATTGTTTACTAAATTATTTTGTTTATGTTATTATGTTATTATGTTTATTAATTCAACATTCCTATTAAAATACTTAACCAGGATGGGTAAATCCTTTATATGGGGAATTTTATGATTTAACAAATCTTGAGGTTGTTTTATTATTTGAAATCAAATTTAATTTGGAAAACTTATTAGACTGAATTCAACAGCTCTTAGAATAAAAATGTTTGGCTGTTTTTATTTGCCTACAGCAACAGAAGTGAAGTCAAGGTGCTTCCAGTGAATACCTCTAGTGTCTTGATTTCTTCACCTACTGCTTCTTTAAAATGAACAGGAATAATAATTTCATAAATATTGAGCTTAAATTCAAATAAACATAACTGAATGTGGGATATGGAGCAGAAGAAATTCAGTAAATACTGCCATTACACTGTTTTTTTACCTGGTTTCTTTTTATTTCAAAAGAAGCATTATCCTATAACTAGCAGAAGAGGAAGGTATTCTTAAAATCATATCTTTGAAGAAACCAAAAGTGAAATGTCTCCTGAAGAAAAACAGAATATGCGTTGATGTTTCAACAAAGTAATCTGCTAAAAAATTTTGTTGATAAAACACAGAGAACACAGAAACATGGTGGCATTGAAGTCTGACAAAGAAAAAGAAATAATGTGGAAACTTAAGAATATCTACTAATAGAATCAGAAAATTGGAAGAGTGTAAGATTTGCTTGTTAGTATTTCTGTGACTTGCATAGCCAGATCTTGTAGTAATTTGAGGACATATAATACAATAGTCAGAGCAGGGTCATTATAATCCTCTTGCAAACCCTAACTATAGACCAAAAGAGTAAAAATGACTCGTGGCAATCATTTGTTCTCCCAAGTATACAGTGCATACAAAGCATCATTTACTGTCAACACCAAGAGATTTCACAACACGGCAAGGCAAGAGACTACAGGTTATCATGCGGCTGTTCAAAAGCCACTGGATCTAAAGCATGAATTTAATGAGTCTACTTGTAGTAAACATCAGGTCCCAGATCGGAATAAAACAAACCTAGAAACAAGTAGAGTTTAGAAAAATTCAAACTAGTAACTGGGATGTAGATGAACATTTGATCATTTTATTACTATGGCTCAACAATTATTTTCCAGAATGGCATCTAGCCAAAACATTGATTTCTAAAAATAACCTGCTACCGCTTCATTTCTTGATGCAATGATATCACACACTAAAGAGATGTTCTGAAAAGCTGAAAAATAGCTATTTGTTTAAATGCCAGTCTAAGATGCTCAGTGTTAGCTAAAGGAACGTCAGTAGTTCACTTAACTTCATGAGGTTCTTCAAAACTACAAGCTTAAAATGGACAAAAAAATGGCTTATTTAATAAAGATCCAACATTTAATTACAGCCAGTCTCAAATCACCTTAACCTGAGACCTTTTTTTTGCCCAGCCTTAAAAGAGATACATTCCTACTGCATGGATAGACATTTCAGAAGTGCATGACTTTCTGTTCTCCCTAGTGCCACTCAGGAATCACACAGAGGTGACAATAGCAGGAGTGCTTCAGAAAACTTCAGGAACAGCCAAGAGCAGTTGCTGGAGTCTTCAGAAGCACAAGGAGCAGCAGGGTAATGTTGTCTCCCTCCATTTGCCAAGAGCATTTCAAAGATGATGCTCTTTATCCTTGGAAATGTCAGGATTTGTGGATTGCCAACATAGCAAGCTCATGGTTTAGCAAAAGTCTTTCAATGTAGCATATTTTAATTTCAAATCTATCCCAGGTTTCCTGTCCCTGGTAGTGGATGCATACATAGATTAGATTGCACTGCAAGACATACTTCATGTACGTCTGGTTTTAATTGCAAAACTGGCTTTATTGGTGAGCAG
This sequence comes from Mohoua ochrocephala, assembly GCA_013398855.1. NCBI lineage: Eukaryota > Metazoa > Chordata > Aves > Passeriformes > Acanthizidae > Mohoua > Mohoua ochrocephala. The sequence continues at coordinate 60,070 of VZTA01026741.1, forward strand.
CTTTTCTCAGTATGATAGTTATCAACTCCACAGCTTCTAGAACATCATAATATCTTTTATTTAAGGTAAAAACAATCCACTAAAAGCAGATGGCTTGAATATTTATTAGACTTGATAATTTAAAATTCTTCAGTCTACGCCTGAACAACTATATGATACCCTTCTAACTCCTGAAATCATTGAATTTTAAATATTCAAGTATATTTCTTTGCTCAGTGGAATTTTTAGAAAGCTAAAAAGCAAACATCTATTTGCAATTTGGTCATGTTTTGCAAAGATTTAAAACTGAGGAAGAGCAGAATGAAAAAGAAAAAATCAGATGTTAATGTGGTTTCTTTAAAATCCCAACCTTTTTTTTCCCCTTTGCTTTTCTACAGTGATGCAAACAATTAGAAATCCACTTTGGTTTTCATCAAGCAGAAATCATTCTCATGCTAAATTTAGCTTTTCTTAGTAGAATTTAAAATCCTGGGTTTTTTTACTGGAGCATATTAGATGTTTATTCTTTTATGGACATGCACCAAAAATGCATTTTCTTAGTTAAGAAATGAATCTCAGGGAAAAAAAAAACCCTGAACTTTATTGAGAACGGTACCCTGTTGTACTTTTAGTTACTGCAGTAGATATATCTGGAAGACATTGTTTTCAAAACTGAATTCCATGAAAGTATTAAACTGTCCAGCTTGCTGTGTCTGAAAACATAAATGTTTCCAGAGTCATGAACATAAATGTTGGTTTCTGTATGTTTGGAATGAAAAAAATGAAAACTGTTCATAAATTCTAAAAGCTTTTAGCGACCTGCATTTAATGCAATTCCATATGTTGCTTGCCAGGTGAAAGGAGAACACTGAAGTGTCAACATGAAAAGAAAAATCTCCTTCCCTTCTTCAGTCTGCTTAACAAGAAATGCAGGGACAGCAGAACTGGCGCTTGTGTACAGGTGGTCCTGAGGCTGTTCCAGTCCAACTTGAGGGCTGCTCAGCAGCTGCTGCTCAGAGGGTTCCACAGCACACCGCTGATGCTGCTTAAACAGCATTAACTTTAGCCCAGTTACCATGCACTGAGCTGTGCTAAAAATATGATGCTGCAGAGAAAAACTGATTTTTGGCTGTTAAAGCCTGTCCTCCTTTATGCTGAGAAAGCTCAGCCGAATACCCACGGAGATGCTTCTGAGGTCTATTAGGAAGGAACAGCATGGAGCTTGCAGTCTCATCAAAGATACTGTATCAGATCAGTGCTACATAACAAATTACCACAGTCTTAAATGGTGAGGAAAAAACAGCATGAATAAGGGAGGCTGATATAATTAATGTTTCCACTTTAATAGTTATCATTTGGAGAATTTTAGTTTCACAGTAGGTAAATAGCTCAAAGAAATACTTCTATTGGGTATCGTATTTTACTGTTGACTTATAGACAGTTGTTTGATAAATCAAGTTCCAGCATTGATAATGATACTCAGAAGTATAAATATGCCACGTCTGATCTTTCTTCCTTGTCAGAGAACTATTTTTCTCTGTGTTATACTCACTGACTTTTGAAAAACTTGTTGGTTTCTGTGGAGTCCAACTAACATCCAACCTTCTTGACAATATGTTGGGGTTTGGGGAGTTTGTGTTTTGGTTTAGGGTTTTTTTGGTTTGGTTTGATTTGGTTTGGGTTGGGCTGGGTTGGTTTGGGTTTTTTGGGGGGTTGCTTTGTTTTGTTCAAACAGGAACATAAGAACAATCAGTTTAAAGATCAAAAATGTTCCTTTCTTAGTCTCTGCTTATGAAAATGCCCACTTGTTATGCTGCAGGCACTTCTGCCTGGGATTCTTTCAAAGAAATCCTCCCATTCATACCACCTGTGTGACAGGGGGCATGCTTTAGTCATGCCAGACTCTTTTGAGAGACAGGACAAGAGCAGTGGGCACAAACCGAGAAATGTGAAATTCCATCTGAACACAAGAAAAAGCTTTTTCACTGTGAAGGTGTTTAAATACTGTTATAGTTTGTCCAGAGAGGTTATGGAGTTTCCTTGGAGATATTCAAAAGCCATCTGGACATGGACCTGGGCAAATTATCTAGCTGACCCTTGTGTACTAGATGATCTCAAGAGGTCCCTTCCAACCACAACAATTCTGTGGCTGGAACTCTAACTCCATGTTGTGATAAACAAAAGTGCATCTTCCAGGAATTGAAACAGTTCAGTGTGTACTTGCTCGGAATTGCTGCGCCACAACCATCACGCAGCAGCTATTTCATCTTGGTGCCATTCTACTCACACCTGAAAATTTGCTCTCTTGTGAAGCCACATTTCTATGTGGACTTTACGAGCAGCTGAAATACACAGCGGTATTTGTGTTGAAATACAAACATGGGTGCAAACTGATGTCAAGCAGTATTAATCTGATTTTTACAATTTTTGAAAGACGCCTACAGTGTATGTGCCAGGGATCCCCAAGAGGCCAGTTGATCCATGAGGGAGGATGAGCTGGGAGCTGAGAGGAGGTATGGCATGGGTAGGGCAGTGCTCTCCCTCATGATGCACCTGGGCGGAGTGGTGACAGACAGGATCTATAGACAGTCCCAGAAAAGGTGAGGTGACAAGTCAAGCCCAAGGTGAGCCCAAGGAAACCCTCAGGAAGGGAGAAAAGACAACTTACAGTGTAGGTGAAAGGTCTGTCCAGGAAACCTACAAACCAGGACATCAGGAGGCAGGTCTGAGCTCAGGGACACCTACAACTTAACTCAAGGCAGGTCTTCATCTCCAGGTGTGAGCTTGAACAAAACCCCTGTGCCCATGGGCAGAGGGGATAGATGCCAACAGTAAATGGTGCTTTTTTTTTACTGTTTGTGTTGTATCAATGATCTGAAACAATTTTCATTAAACCAATTATTTTTGTAATTGTGTTTGATGCTTATAGTCAAAAGTATTTATCAATCATTAATACAACATGTTCATCCTTTTCATTAGTTTTCTTTCCTCCTTTATATGCTATGAAGTGATTTTTACTTTTTCTCTTGGTAGCTGGCAGTTCTATTGCACGTACAGGATTTTAAAGAAAAATCCATGTATTTCTTTGTTAGTTCTTTCCCTTATTATTATGATTGTTATTTTGAAGCACAAAAGAAAAGAGGTAGGAATGAACTGCTTCTCTGTTTAAAGAATCTTCTTTAAACTTCTTAGAATCCCACGCAAAAAAAAAAGCCTTGGAAATAAGAGGTAGTGTATGAAAATAAGCAAAAATCAGATAATGAAACACACCATAATTTTCTACACAGACAGCAAGAGTGTAATAGGAGTGTGAGTCTAAATCTTGTTCAATTAAAAAAGACCTTTCACTGATTTTGTTGTCCCAAATAGTTCACAGGGCCAATTCACACACCGAGGCGAGGTATTTCTATTTTTTATTCTACTTTGCACAAAATAGGGAGCTCAGTGGTAACCCAAAAAAGACTGATTCCCTGATCATCAAAACCTTACACCATTTATACATTATAACAAAAAAGGCATCAGCTTTCATTGCTTACAGATTACACAACTTTTTTATTAATTAGTATTCAACCCCCCATTTGCTGGTTGTTTCTCATGCTAATTAGTGTGCATGTGCAGTTCTTTCCTTCATTTGAGTCTCGGGTCTGTTTTGGGTAGGTGGTCAATGAGTCCCAGCCTCCTGGATTGCTGGAATTACCTTTCCCCCAGTTTCTGCTCAGTTCTGCTGACCTCAGTCCGGGTGGCTCTCGTCCAGAGAGCCCATTCATCTTGGGATTTTCTTCACTTTTCCTTGAAACAAAAGATTAGCCAAGGCTACAACATCAATGACGCAATTGCTTAATCACAACTGTCTAGATAGAGATAGTAATGAATAACTAAAAAACAAATTGCAAAGTTTGTTTAAAGTATTGAGGGGTTCAGATCTCGAGGGGCTTAATATCAACTTTAGTAGACATAGGTCATGACCTGGTGCACACAATGTAAACAAAGAAGGAAGAGTGTGTTGTAAAAAGAGACATGTAGATATACAGGGTCCAATTAATCCTTAGATGTGAACTAAAACTGGCAGGTTTTAGCCTCTTTAGCCTCTTTTTACTCTGATTTTTTATTAGAAATAAATAATTTTTTTCCACTAAACCAGCTTTTCAAGGGCTCTTATTCTAGTTGTCACGCAGTTTAAATACACAATGAACATTCATTACAGCAACATTAATCTGGCAGACATTACACTTCAAATAATGGCTGCCTGCCTTAGTTCCTGTTTTCTCCTTTTTAAGCATTAATTACATATGTCAACAACAATCAGTTTAGAGTAAGATAATTGCAGGTATGGAAAAAGGTTACTCTTTGCAAATACATACTTGAAAGACAACGTCTTCATAGTATTAGGATTTTATTTACTTCAAGAGCTTCGAGAATTTGTTGGCCACCCCTGAGTTTAACTATATAAACAAAAAAGGACTGTCCATCATAATTTTTTTTTTTTTGTATATGTCTGTCACAATAACTAACAGATTCATTTGGGGATCTTTTCATAGCAAACAAGACATACAGATGTTTTTTGGTGATTTGGAACAAAGTTATAGATACAGATATTTAGATATTTATAGAGATAAAGATATAGATACTTATTTCACTCCAATATATTAAATGAACTACTCAATAGTATGCCTTTTTGAAGAGGCATCTAGCATTTTTTTTCAGGCTGTCTCAATTACAATAATTTTGATAAAAGTTTCTAATCCCAATACCATTGCTCATGTATTTCACTGCATAAATGCTGAGCATTCTGTTAGCTGTAGATCCTGTGTATTTTTCAGGGTCCAGAAGCATGCCCCCATCCACAAACTTGGCACGGCTTATTTTTTTAAACACTTCTTGTTTTAATTTCCCTTACTTAAAAAGTCAAATCAAGCGTGTCTTTGTCATCCAAGAGAGATTTATATAAATCTTGTTAAAAACGAGAAGTGTTTTTTGATGCAGCTTTTCATTATTTTGACGGACAGAAGGCCTCTCCAAATATCTTATCCTTTTGCAAATTAAAAATCTTCGTGAGCTATTCCTAATGGATGTAACGGAGAACAGATTATTATTTTGAAGTGATAATAAAGTTTTACATGCTAGAAGACTGCTTTCCTGTCACCTCTTCATCTCCTTCACAGTGGACTTTTCCAGTTTCTTCAATTTTTCTTCTCAGATCATGTTTTATAATCTTCTGATAATTTCACATACCTGTGGTTAGTATTAACCTCTTAGATCCTTCCAGTTTCCCTTTGGTCTTAGATTTTCCAAGACTCATCTCCTGAATGAAGCTTCTCCAACATCTAGGAGAATGTTCTCTGTTCCTTATAAAATATTTCTTTAAACCTGTCAGAGTGACATTGATTTATCTTGAAACAATAGCATGATGCTATTTGTGTGCCAATACGTAGTTTGTGGGCCAGTATAACTTCTAGGTAATTTTTTTGCTGTACTGCTGCATACCTACATTTCTCCAAATATTTAACCGTATGCTCCTTAGAGCTGACTTTTTGCTCTTTTTCAGCTCAGCCCCTTGTACAACATGGTAGGTCTCTGGAAAGGAGAGCATGAATAGTTATAGAGCAAACATAGTGTTCTCTATATAGAGGAAAACAGGTAATAAACAGGTAAATAAAAAGGTTAACTGTTAATTTAAAAAAAAAAAAAGGAAAAAGAAAATAAAATACGTGAGACAAAGTTTGCTTCAGAGTATCAGAACTGCCTCAAAGCATAATTATATTTTTTTTACCAAAGTAAATGATTACAGTTTGAAACATTTGTGATTATACTTATGATAATGCATAAAATATTTTTTTCTTGCATACACTGAGCTCAGGCTAAATGCCAGGAAAAACCACAGGGAAAACTTTTTGAACATTTGAACTGTAAGATATTCAAAGTAAAAAATGGTAAGATATGAGAGCTCTTTCAGCAGCTGACTACATTATACATCACCAGTACAAGTTTTATATCACATAGAATTTCTAGAGCCTTTTTTTTTTCCTAGACCATTTTACTCAAATATTAACTATAGAGGGAGGAACATATATTGCTATAAATTACTTTTTTGTCTGCATGTGTCTCCACCCTGTCTGTGGTGTATTTGGGGCATCTGGAAAAGGCTGTTTGAAAAGTTTCTCGTATGATAACTTGCATTGAAATATCTGAAGCTGACAATGAACTGAAGAACAGAGTAAGCTAAAATGGATAGCAAACATTAAGCTCAAATGTACAGCAACCTCCTCATGTAAGCTGCTTAAAGCATATAAATACATGGCAGCTCATTATTAAGACCTTATCCAATTTAAAATTAGGAAAGAATTTTTTAAAAAGAGAAGGACTTTTTATCTACTCATGTAATCTACCAATGCAGTGCATTAATAAAACATCCAGTACTTTCAGGAAAGGTAGATAATTAGTTGTTGGCACTTAGCTGCTAATGACAATTGTAAAGGATATATTCTCAATTTATATTTTATGCAGGTACTAATGGTTAAAGTTAGAAGCATAATTAGCATAGGAGGATATGATGATTCATGCTGTTATTGATATTATTGCAGTCAACTTTATGCTTCCATGCCAAAATTGTCATATTGATTATTATTTTGGCTAATGGTATGCAACCCTTACATGAGATTTCTGTCTAGACAGTAACAACTTTTATGAAATATTTACCAACAGTCTCCATGGCCCAGGATTTTTCTTGAAACTTAGTTTTTCTTGCTTATTTTCACTTTAAAGACTGACAGCTACTGAAAATGCAGTGTGATTTTCTGATCTGGAGACCTTGAATAATCTTCTCCTAGAGGCTCTATTCTTCTGAATGTTATTTTCAATATGCAGAGTATATTAAGGAATGGAAGAATTTTAGCATATTATGTTTATTAATCATAAAGAGGGTGCAGGGTAGTGGGGGCCGTAAAGTACATTTCGCATAAGCAGAAATCTAGCTGGAAAAAAAACCCACTTAAACCAGACGTCTTGAATAGAAAGAACGCATTTTCTTTTTTCTAATATATTTATTCCATCAGACCTGAGGAATTAAGAGCTAGATAATCTTTCATATAAGGAATATCTGTGCAGAGAGCACTAAAACCTGTCAAATTCTAAACAGGTTTTATTTTCAATAAAAAACTGCCTATCCATGTAGATAAATATTATAATGGTGATCCACCACAGTCATCTTTCTGGAAATGGGAGGTCCAGAGGATAAGAACACGCTCCGTACTTCTGGGATGATCTAATTCAAGTGTGATGCACAGGGGTTACGATTAGAAGCACATAGAGGAAAAGAGAGAGAAATGCACATCCTGACATCTGAGGCAACTGATTGGAATCTAAAATAAGGGAATGTCAAGACTGTAGACAATTTTTCAAAGAATCTTCATTCTTTTATAACACATCTATCTGTCCATGTGATGATATTTGGACACAAAAATGCTGTTATGTTGGCATCTAGTTTGCATAGGCTGCTGGACCCATATTTGAACTGAGCCCATATCCTTGATTTTCAGTGGAAGGAAGCCCAGATACAATGCAGGGAAGGAAACCCAATAACAGGAATTCACACTATGCTCACACGCTGTCCAGAAAAAATAAGCAATCAGAACTTAATATGGCTTATGAACCACATCTGCCCCGACTGTTAGATGTAGATGTTGATTAAGGAACTGGTAAATGGAGCAATAATTCACTACGGCTAGGAAATAAATTATGGTATGTGGAATACTGGAGATTTTCTTCAACTACTTAGGGAAAAAAAAATAAAAAAGACAAAGCAATCTATTTTCAGGAGCAGAAAAAAGAATATTTAAGTGTTTCTTTATTCATTCAAGGTAAACTGTGCCCAGGTAAAGTTTCTTGCAAGAATGAAAATAGCAAGAAGGTATTTTATATGTGCATTTGAGCCAAAGAAAACATCTTTCATTCTCACATTGTATGAGATATTGCTAGCACAGTGTTTGTAAGCATTTGCTACAATTGAAAATGCCAGCTGCATCAATACCCACCAGTGTGCTCAGTAGTTACGAGAATCCACGTGAGTGTGACTTGCCTTGCATATGCTTTTGGGAAGGTCTATTTGAATTGGTAACCTCACGCACACACAAACACATGCATTAGAGGGAACAAACATATTTTCTATCTATTGTTCATCATTTGTCATTCTTCGTTTTTAAAAAGTTTAAATCATCCAGTGAAGGCACCAGCATTGCTATGTGCCAAAGGAGACCAATAATAGAATGTAATGACCAACAAAAAAGCTGAATTGAGTGACATTCAAACACCTCATAGAATTAAATATTTTATTTACTGAATACTTGCTATGACCACACAGCGTGTTTTAACAGTTTATTGACAAAAAGAAAGGATATCATTGCAATACTGGGGGGTTGCTTTCTTTTGGGGTTTGGGGATTTGTGTTTGTTTTTAATATTTAAATTGTCTTTATAATTTAGACCACAGCCTTTCTAGGTCAAAAAGTTTTCCTCACATCAAAAACATTCAGCCACTGTTAATACTAAAGAAATAATAACAATAATCAAAGCTCAAAGAGGGACAAAGTCAATTGTAGAGTTGTAGAGAAACATCTTGTTACAACACTATGTCTAACTACAGGAAGAGAAGTCCTCGCAGTGGAACATGAATGCTGAAGCACAGGAGAGGGTCTGAAGTCACAAGTCATAGGACTGAGATATTTGCAGACATAAACCAGCTTTATGCTGCAACCAGGCCTAAAACAAATAGAAAATGCTAAGCATTTGAATTCTAGTTGTAGCCAAATGGAGACATTTTAAAAATAAGTGAGATAATTGTTTTTTTCTTATTTCAAGCAGACCTTTATCAAATTAGCTTCCAAAAAACCTGTAGACCTACCAAGCTGATATTTGGTTTAGTTGCTACAGCCTTCTTCCTAGTATTTAAAAAAACAACTAGCAAAGGACTGAACTTCCCAATCCCACCAGAATTGCTTTAAAATAACAGGGTGGTGGGGAATCCAGTTTTATGCATGTCTTGTTTTATGAAATAAAAATAAGCCATAACCTTTCTGCTAGGAATCAGTAACAAAGAAGGATATGTTGAGAATAGCTAGAGGATCTCCTATGAATTTAATCAATAAATGTGTTTCAACCTTTACTTGGAAACCCGGAAAAACTAAGTACCTCTGCTGGGCAGTCATGAAAGCTGATGTTTTCTCCTCTTGTGAGCTCTCAGTCTGGAACAAAAACCTTATTGATGGAAAAGGTAAAGAAAATGGATTTTGGAAATAATAGCCAAGGATACTAACAAATAAAAGAGATTTATTAACAGCCTTGCAGTTTCTTGGGCAGTAGGTTTTTTTCTCTGTATTCCCATTTGTCAGGTGGGGCAAAAAAATAAAAGACCTTTCATGCAAATTGACTGGAAAAAATTAGCTTTTGATTTAGAATTTTTGTTAATTCAGTCTCAGTTCAAATGAAATTGACCCACACCCCTCCTTTAAAATAAAAAAAATGTCATGTTAAATTTTGCTTTCTAAGACAGGTAGCTTAAAATTACTGAAACAGGCATTTCCAAAATCAGATGAGTTTACCTCATCTTTTATGGATGCAGTGTCATCTCAGCTGCACTGCTGGGGCACATATGCCTTTAGATCCATAGATGCAGCGGGTCCGAGGACCCTTGGCAGGATCTGTTTCAGAGACACAGGATTACAGATGTCTCTTCAGGCTGAAAAATTTCAGGTTCTTCAGCCTCTTATATCATCTCAAACCATCCTTGTAGCTCTCCACCAGGCTTGTTCCAGTTTGGTTGTTCTAGTTTGTACCGGAGAATTGCAGCTTGGGCACAGTACTCCAGTTGTAGCTTCATAAGCACAGAAAAAAGGGGAATAATCAGCTCCATTTACCTCCCCCAAACATCAGTATAAAGGAGGACCTTATCCAGGCTGGTATGAATTTGTTGCTTCCTTCTGCAATCTGGCCTCTAGTGTGCAATTTAAGTCCTTACCAGACCCCTACAAGTCTTCCATGTGTAACAAAAGTACTCATTATCCAAATATTAAATAATTAAGTTTTTTTTAAACTAATAGTTTTTGCCTTTAGAATGCTTCAGGCTCTCACTTCCTCTGTGACCTGTTCAAGACTAAGCAGCCAAGGTCTCTCCACAACATCACTGAAGATCTAAGCAGGCCCTATACTGCCCCATATTCTCAAATAAATGTGTGTTTTGTGTCTTCTCCTTACTGGAAATCTGTAATCTTGAATCTCTTTTTACAGAAAAGCTAGCAATTAATATATATTGAGAAACTATTTATTAATTTTGCCCCTAGCAGCAGTACCCAAACAGAACAAACACAATTTTGACCACCCTTCTGGGAAAGACGAAGGCTTTAAGATAAAATAGTCCATACAACTTTTAAAATGAAGAACCTTTCTGAAGATTATCTGTCTGTGTAGCTATTGTACCTGGATGCATATAATTTATGTCATTCCCTTTTGCCTATATGATGCAGGTCTGGGATAAGTGTGAGAGGGTTTTGATAACTTTTCAGTACATTGCAAGAAAAAGAAATATGACAGAATAACACATGTGATAAATTAAATTTGACATGTTTTTTATCTATATAAAATGGATTCTGAACAGCTGGTAATTGCAAATATTTTAGCAGTCATTTTTGATGCGGAATATTGCTTCTGTGTTCAACATTAATGAGATGTGAGTTGTACTTCATCAAATTGACAGTTCTCAGGGTTTTTTTGATGAGCACGTGACACATTACCCAGAACAGCGCCTAATGGATACATTTACCTGTGAAGAGAAGAAGAAATTCTTAGTTTCATTACCTGCTAGTGACTTACTTTGGCCATGCATTGCAAAGCTCTGGAAACAAATTTATGGGTAGACATAAATACAATCAATAGAAAAACTTTGGGTAAAAAGAAATGGAAAAAAATATTCAAAATAATAATAAAAAAGCGCGCATTTTTATTTAAGGAACAGGAAATAAAATTCACACTTTAAAAAGAGTGGGTTGACATAGAATCTATTGAAGAATTCAGGAACATTTTTCTTTATTGAATGAGTAGGATTTCCTCTTCTGTAAGACTTTTTGCTGCTGTATTTATTTTATTGATTCTATATTGTTGTTATTGAAAAAAGAAGCTGTGATGATACATGAAAGTAGCTGTTGCCTCATTGGAATTTTCAGAGGGAAGTCAGAGGGATTATTCAAATATTTAATGTTATTCACCCACATAAGCAGCATTATTATCTTTGATTTCACCGTGAAAGGAATACTGTTCATACTCAAGTCTAGGGAGATGAATAAAAAGACATCCCCAATTGCCCCAGTCAGATGCATATATGATTTTGAATAGATCTGCATAAGGTCGGTGGGTGAGCTTTCATGTCTCAGCATTACAGTTCTTGGGGTTTTTTAATGTTTTTTTAATTGTGAGTCATGGTTGAATGTGCACACCCTAGCATGTAAAATTAATCTTGCCATCCTTACCTGTATCAGGCGGCTAAGACTTTGAATTTCTTCTTCTGGTGGTGAATCTGAAAAACAGTGAGGAAAATCCCAATAGGAGAAATGGGACAACAGAGTAGGGATTTATAAATCGATTTGTCAACACTGCTGGTGGAAGCTGAAAAGGTAAACATTTGATGTAATTTCATGCTCCTAATTTCCAAAAGTAAAAGCATAATAATATGTAGGTATGCACACACTATCAAGTGAAATTGGGAGTTTTGTATGGTGGGTCATGATCACCGTATAGCAAGCTGGTAAATGACCAGCTGCTAGGTTTGACACTCTGCAGTGCCAAACTCCAATGGAATGAAATGGAGGGATTTTGAAGAATTTACTTTGGTTTCTTACAAAAAAAAAGAATTTCCGTACTTCTAATTTCTCTGAACTTCATTACAATGTAATTATTAGAACTGTAAATAAGAAAGAAGGATTATGTCAGAGGGATTCATTTGCTGAAAACAAAAATTAGGATGTACTATAAAAATGCAAGGGACTCAGATAGGAACAACTGGATGTCCTTTAGCACTGAAGTAAAAGAGTTTGGATAAAACTCAATAGTGAAACCCCCAAATATTCTATTTCATTTTCTTTAATTTCTTCTTTCCCTTTTCCTACCTTTTATTTTCCTATGTTCTTGGTCACACACCTGCTTTAGAAGATCTGTGTACATTACTTGATCACAGGTCAGAAGCTGGATCCAAGTATTTTCCGCCTTCTCCTGTGTTCAGAATGTAACCATAGATGAGGGCAGCCTGTACCCAAGGATTCCACAGGGCAGTCCAGGAGTTAACTTTATTGCCATCCAAATGTACTACAACTGTTTAAAATTGCGCCTGCAGGTTCTGGTGCTGAGTGGGACAAGCTGCTGCGTGTTCCTCAAAGCCCCTGCACGGGGTCTCGGGCGAGGTCAGCACCTCTGCTAGCTAGCTGTCCCCACTCATGGCCGCTGTGGGCCTTGCACCTCCCTGCGAATGATGGTAAGGCGCCCCAGAGGTGGAGAGGTGGCCCTCGGGCTGGCCGCCATTGGTTTTATTAAGCAGACCCCCCGGGAAAGGAGAGGATCCACATGGCGACCTAGGAACCAAGAGCAGGGGACTTCCGTTTGGCTGGGGGTTATAAGGGACACCCGAGGGGGCGGGGTGATACAGAACAGCCAATAGGGAGAGAGGGAGAGAGGGGCGGGTATTACAAACCAACCAATGGGAGCAAGGGGGCAGGCATAGGGATTTGGTTACAGCTTACAGGGTACATGAATATGCATGATGGATGGGCGAGGCTTTCTCCTGAAAACCGAGAAGGGATTTTCTTTGACCAAATCATGGTCTAATATCTTTTTCGACCTCCCCTTCCCAGCTCACCGCAACATACAACTATCCAAATATGAAAAAAAAACCCCACTATGTTAACCTCTATAAGTACATTATTTCTAAGGTAGATAAAGGATTGGTAGTGCTGCAGTGTTGACAATTCCAGAAACTCAAGTTTATAGTGTAGATATTCCAAACAGTATTAATATACAGCAGAACTATCTCGGGCATTTTAGCCAAAGTGAAATCTGATCCTGTTGTCCACATATCCATTAAGGAATTAAAAAGATCGTTAACAGCAGTGCTAGTACGTATAAAAATATATTCATTTCAGAGAGGCATTGGAAGGAGTCTCCTGAAAATTATTGCCATCAGGTTTTGGATTAGTTTCCTCAAACGAGTTATGAGGAGCCTGAACATGTTACAAAACGGATCACTGGCTGCTGGTGACAGCAGAGCCTATGGTATTCTATCATCCAGAAAATCCCTTTGGTTTAGATATTCTTCATTAAAGGATGTTTGCACAGAAAAAAAAGGAAGCCATGTGTTACAGAATATGGGGATAATAATTTATTTGGCATTGATGGACTTAATATTATTGACTGATTCAAGTTCTAGGTATAGACATTCCAACTGTATTTTTTAAATTTTTTGTATTCAGTAGTCCAGCTCATCAAGCACAGTCTTGTTAAGTCCATAGTATCTATTTATTTTTTATCAATAACCTTGGGGAAAGAAAAAAAAGTTATATTGGAAAAAAACCCAAATATATCTCTCTATGAAAAATAACAATAATAAACAAAATTCTTTCTCACTCATACAACTCTTTATTCTTCTTTTCTTTCTGGAAAAATCCAATGCTACATAATAAAATAGGACTGGGAAGTCTTCCTTGTCATTTCAGGCAATTGCCTTATTTACAGTAACACCATCATAAGAATCACTAAGATAAGTGACGGGAAAAAATTCTGAAGCTGAAAGATCACGGGAAAAATTGAATAGTGCTGAAAGCAGAATAGTACCTTAGTAGCCATCGGGCCTGTGAATCAAACCACAACACCACAATAACGTGATAGCGAGGTGAATGTAAGCTCTCAGGATCTCATTTCTAATTTAGGACCAAATAAATGGAAAGCAGGTATGCTTTAAACTTGCTAGATACCAGTCTAGGTCGCCACAAATCTGAAATCTTGACACATTTGCAAACATTCGCTGTCATATAAAATGGGGAAAACCCCTGACTTGCTTTAAGTCTCTTGGTCTCAGTTTACCTTATGTGAAATTTCTCTCTGACTTCTACATCTTCATAAAGGTGTTAAGGACAAAAAAAGGCACTGGAGACCTTTCTTTACTTTTGATGACAACATTGAAAATGATTTTTTAATACCACAACACTGAATTTAATTCCCAAGACTGAGAACTTCCTTCCAAGGAAGAGAGACACAATTCCAAAGCTCATTGTGTTTTTAAAATACATTCTGATTAATGGGCACAGTTCCACCCCATGAAGACCTGACTTAAATCTGTGAGGACAGGTTTTAGAAAACCTCTGCAGGAGTTGATGAGTGCAGGTAATTATTTTCTAAGTCTAACATCTCTTCAAGCATTCTTCTTGTTGAACCCAGATTCATTTTTTAAGCAAATGGCAATGCTAGGAAGATTTTACAGATTTCTGCTGTAAGTATAGGAGAGAAAAAAATTATAAATGCAATTTTAATTTCTGTATCAATAACTCTATTTTAAAAAGGTTTAAGGAGCATAAATATTTGATTCTGCTCCTCAAATGAATGCAGTTAAATAAGCAGTAACAATAATTATTCTGTTTCTGAGCGCTGATTTGGAGGACCTCAACAGATTACAGAGCACAGTTGCAGACTGAAAGGTGAAATATATGAGTTTTAATGAATCACAAGAATCTGCTGTAGCATTCCTTCAATTACAATAAAATTCCGGAACTTGTTTTTTTTTTTAAATAAAATAAAAAAATAACCTTCCAAAGTCATGATTTTTTTTTTTAATGGTTATATAATGAATGTTTTGATCGGTCACTTGATGTGAGTTTGCAACATGTATTTTGCTTACAGCTCAGCCACAAACTTTAACCATAAACTTCAGACATTAATCCATTCAAACTGAAAAAAAAAATTCCAGTAATTTGCAGATCTTTGTGCTACAAATTTTAAGAGAAATAATATATCATGAGACATCATAAAATTAAGTCTCATGGCAGTGCTGCACTGTTTGGGAACTTTTTCACTTTAGGAGGTTGGCAGACTCCAGATGAGGCACAGTTGTACTTCTCTGGATCTGTGCTGTAGGAAAACACCTTATGGTTGTGATTTTAGTGCTACTTGCATTTAGCGCTTTATGAAGCAAAAATGAAAACCAGGAAAAAGGAAATATTGAAATTTCAACTCTGAACATTTCAGACTTTCTGCTGTTATGTTGATAAAAGTTTAGAAATTTAAATAATTTGGTGGAAAATTTTTCTCTCAGTTCAGAATGATTGTGTGATCCCAGCCCTGCATAGTGCTGTGATCCTGATATTTTGGCTGAAGTTAGCAAGAACAGTAAAACTCAACATTTTTCCCTACAGGAAAATGATATACATAACATATATATTACACAATGTTCCTCTGAAAAATGTTAAGCAATCCCTATATCCTCTCTCTTGCTCTATTTCTTATGCTTTTAAACACAAGTGTTACAGAAATACACACAGAGAAAGAAAATTTCAGTCCCAGAACCTAGAATTTTGTGAATCCTGTTAGGAAGGCACATATACAATCTCAAGTTTTGCAAGTGTAGCAATGAAAGATGATTTACAGAATGTTTAAAAAGTCATTTGATATGCCTACATTGTACTCCCACAAAGTTTTTCTTCAGGATACATTATTCAGTGAAACGGATAACGACATGCTATAGAACACCAAAACCTAGTTAGTAATTCTGTATGACTAAACAGACAAAAATAAAAATATACATGATTCTGGATGTATCAGTACTCACCTTTCAATAGGGTCATAGAAACAACCAGGTAGTAGTGTTTGGGTTACTACTTATGGCCATATGGTTACTTCACAGATATACTCTCTTAAAATACTATGACAATGGTTTTCTTTGTATTCTAATTTATGTGTAGGTTGAACTAGACATCCTCAAATAGAATTTAATCCAGTTTTTTTTTTTTCCTCTCTGTGTGTTCTACTTGCTATATCTTTATGTCATAGCCCATTCTTTAAAAATGAAAGTTCACTATGTCATTTTGCCTGCGTCTATTAGCTTCACTGCAGTCCTGCCTGTTTTATCTGCAAAAATGTAGCTCCTCCTCAGGGTTTCCAGCCAGATGGACTGCTGCTAGTACATCGAACTGCCAGCCAAGAGAGCTCATTTCTGACAGGCACAAATAAGGGTTGGAAAAGGAATTTTCAGATACAGAAACCAAACAGTCTTTTTAACAGTGCTGTTTTTCCCACACATTGTCTTAAAAACTAGGAGTCCATTCTTCTTTAATTTGCTTGGGAGACTCATAAATAGAATGCCAGAAGAATGAGGTTTATATTTTAAGTAGTCTATTGAAAATGTAGTTATTTCTCTGACTGCTTACAAACTTTTTTTTCTCTATAAAATCTGAAATTTATGAAATATGATTTTCCTTGCTTTTGCATTCTTATCAAAATAATTGCATCTGCATCATATTCTGCTCATTACCATCTTTTATGCATCCTAATTACTTATTTTTAAGGTTACTGGCCTAATTTTGAATGTGAGAGAACAATTATTTTTCTAGAATGATCAGCTGCGGGGGTGGGGGAGATTGCTGTTTTCTTGTTTTTTCTCTAACTTCTTCCAGAAATAAATATTTTAAATGTTTCAGACAAAATTTACCGTTTTAACTAATAAACCTTTACTTTGTCTTTCAGAGGACAGGAATAATGTCCTTATAGATTTTAGACTTTTGCCTTTTAACTGAAAAAGTTGTGTTGGTGATGTGCAGTACTCACATTTTTTCTCTTTTCTAAGAAGTTTAAGAAGGCATCACTCTATTCTTAAGTAGCTTAAGGGATGGAAGTCAAATTAGAGGAGATATGGAGAAGAGTAAACTTTTTTCTTAGCACATAACGTCTTTCCTATTTTGAGCACAATCCCAGTAGAATGTACGTATTTCAAGGCTTAGTAGTTTGACACTCAAATCAACAATATTGCTCTTTCTCTAAGAAGCATCCCATTGTTTTTGTACCTAGACAGCTGAATAAGGACAAGAATCAATATCTAGAAGGAGCATATGACTGCACATTCTCTTCATGGTGTGGTCTCAGGAGTAAAATGTACTTGCTGATATACTGTTATTGGTTGGCCATATGTTCTGCTTCTGTTTATGTAGAAATAAACATCCTGGATGTGCATTGACATTTGAAAGTTACATTCCCACTTACATGTAACATATGCATTTCAGTCAAGTTATTTATTCAGAGCATTTAGCACATTCTCATTCTTAAGATGCAAAAAAAGGATCCAGATTGTAATTTGATTCCCAGCATTGTTTTTGCCTCTTTCTCTATGCATAATTATTTTATAATGATGAGAAAGACTGACACTGAATCCTAAAATAATGAAAGTCAGTGTAAAATTACTATCAGAAATGATATGCTTTGCATTAAAGTTGCAGAAGATCAAATGTAGCAGAAGTGTGGAAACAGGCAAAACTTTTCTTAGAATTAAATGAACTACAAGATGACTTGTCATGAACCTCTGTCATCATGAGTCATAACAGAATCATGTAGAGGTCAGGCCAATATTAATGTAACTTAATAGACAGGCAGGACTGATGGCTCGGAATGCCAAATAAATGACAACATACCAAAAATGGACATTAAATCACTGTTTTGTAGAGTGGAGATAAATCCCTGTAGTAGGAAGGTCTGTCAAAAAGATTGTGACTAGTATACTAAAGATTTGAGAGGGAAGTTTATGGTCAAGATAATGCCAAAGGTTTGCCCTGTAAAAATAAACAAGGAATTTGAGTTAAGACAGCAAATAAAAACTATTCCAGATTTAATTGTTCTTAAAAAAATCAAGTAGTGCTTGGACTGGAGAGATGTAATTCGTCTTTTACCCCACCTGATCCTATCAGCTTCTCTCGAGAATAGATGCAGGGCATTCACTAAAATTTTTAATGGATCTATCTGTGTAATATATTTTTGTTAAAATGATCACAAGTAACTAACGTTAGAGTTAGAGATAAAAGACAAAAAAACCCGACGTTTAAGTTGACTTTTGGCTCAAGGTGTTAATTTCTGATACAGGTGAAATTGGAATTTTTTGCTGCTTTCCATAGTTACATAGAAAACTGGTAGGCAAATAATTCACTTACAGGTATTGCTGTATGGGAGAGTTTCCTGCAACTGTATGATTTGACACAGGTAAAAATTATATAAAATAAGTTAAAAAAAGAAAAGGGAAAAAAAAGATACTGAGAGAAGGAGCCTAAAGAAAGTTCATGGAGTCATTGTTATTGGCAAACTTTTCTGACAGTAGATGTTGAATATAAATACTTCGTGTTAAGTGTTCCACTCACAGAGATTGTGTGAGTCTAGAAAATGAAGTAGAGGATATAAGCAAATGAGGAATGGTAGATTCTTGAGGAGAACCTACACTTCCATATCTTGGCTTAAAAGAAAAGGAAGGTGTTATGACTGAACTGAAGCAGGAACATTTGTAAAGAAGTTAGGACCTGAGGAGGTCTGCGGACAGGTGAGGTAGCATGTGAAAACAAATGAGGTGAAGAAGATACTGATAGTAGGAAGAGACTGTGCACATAGAAATAGAATAGATGAAAACTAAACAAGACAATAGAGAAATTACTGTTAACAACATGAGAAGACTTTGGGATAGTTCTGTTAAAACTTTCAGAGAACTAGTTGCTTTTTGGCACTGTTTTTAATTTTTATATAAGTGTTTTTCCATATTAAACAGTAAATATTTAAGTAATATGATGATTGCAGCTCATGCTGATCCAAAATATAAAAAACAACCATGACTGACAGAGCCAGATGGAGTAAAAATTAACAAATGGAAAAATTTACAACTGTAAATAGTAAAAAAAAAAAAAATCCAAACAAATAATGGTAAAAAAGCAGATTGTAGAATTTATATTTATAGGTTAGAAAACAGTGAAGAAAATATAACAGAGTACTGCTAAAACTGTTGTGGATGTTCCTTTTTCAGGTGTCCAAGTGGATACACATTAACAACCTCTTATTAATAGTAAGCACTATATATATACATGTAACTGTCATAAGCTTTAAACACCTTTTCTGATTAGTTATTTGAAATTGAGGCCACTGTATTTTCCAAATACATTCTGACAGTCTTAGCTTGTATTTCTTAGCAGGAAAATTATCACCAGAATTCAAGGAAACAAAAGCTGAAATATTGAAATCTGTGTATTTGTTCAGGCAGTTTAAGACAAGAGGAAAATTTCCAACCTAAAAGTTTAAGACTGATAAATATCAACTAGGAGGAAATAGGGGGAGACTCCTTACAGAAAAAGCACTTGTTAATCCTACATCACTTTGCCTGACAATACATATTTCAGAGCATATATTTTAGCAGTTGAACTAGTGGGTCATTTAAGAATGCAACTTATCAGTCAAGAGATGCTCTTTTCCTTACTGCCCAATGTTCCTACAGATAGTGTCAGGTATATCATCTGCTGAAGCACCGTGCTTCTTCTACTCTCTTGTTATTGGCAATAAAGGAAGCAAAATGAGAACAGAAAATCACTGCCGCGTCTGCCTTACTGTGCCAGTTTCTCACAGGCTGAAATCTGAGCCTGGCTGGAACTACCTGTATGTTCAAAATATATCTAGTGGGGTGCTGAATCAATTTTCTTTTGTTTCCAAAGCAGACGTTCTTTTCAAATTCATCAGATGAATGTGTTACACCTGAATTATCTCAATATACCACCAATCCAATTACACATCCAACATTTTCTGAGTGAGAAAACACCCAGTGATGCCCCAAGGAACAGTGATGTGCTCAGAGTGCAACTGAGACACACAGGTTGTATACAACAGATGGTACTGAGCATGTGTTTTAGGCAGAGCTGCATGACATTTACTCTATAAGTGCTACTTTTTCTTAATATATTTCCTTGGTGTTTTCACAACATTGTCAAGTTTCATTCAAAAGCTGGAGAATGTTCTCTTCAGACAAGAAGTCTGGGAAGGAGCCCTCTTTGGCAGGAGTCACTTTTTCCTCTCCAGTTGTGCATTAACACACTGTGGAGGCATTTCTGAGTGGTAGTTTGGAAATTAGAACTTCATATTTCTCAGTAATAAGGCATGAGTGGAAAACAAGAAAAAGTTGAAGGAAAAACAGTCTACCAAATTCTGTGCAGGAAATTGCTTTGCTAGTTGCCCACTAAAAACACTTCTAAGTGTGACATCTTAGCTCAGACACCTATGAAAGATTTCCCAGTACACAGAATAAGTAAATCATTACTTTCTGAAATCATCAATGCATTTAAGAAACTTTTCAGGTGGTGAAGGCAAAGGACATTCAACACCCAAGCCAGATCTTTACTGTTTGTGAACAGCAGGTACCTCTGCAGTGTCAGGTACAAATGGGCTATTTAGCAATCTTGTCACACCTGCACTTATAGCCCTCTGAGTTTACAGCAGGTATGTTAATGTGAATATAGTCTCTCCTGCTTTATGTTGATGCACAGTCTGCTTTGTATACATACTGAGGGGATTTTAAATTTGAGTTTTGGGGAAGATCGCCTTTTAAGGGTAGGAATTGTGACAAATGTCAGGAAAACTTGAGAAGTGTAGTGAGCAGAGCATGGTCACAGCAATCCTTGACCTTCCAATAAGTCATCTTGCACAACATTTTCATTGTTGCATGTGTGTTTCTTGCCAACATTTCACAAAAACACTTATGTCTGAAACAGCTCCCTAGCGTGGAGATATATCAAGCTCCATTAAAAATGAAGCCAGCTGTACTGTTTATAGGTGTATTAGATTTTTTAATTTTTTTTTTTTTAATAAAGTTTTATGTGATAGATGGGAAAACGTGGTCTTTTACAACAGATATTTCTGAGAGTAGTCATTGTCAGGGAGTTAAAAGCAAAGAGTTTGGAGTTTGTGGAACTTTTTTCTTCAAGCTTTAGATTCTTCCTCTTATGTTGTTTCATACTTGTAGGTTTCACTACTAAAACCAAAAAAAAATTCCTCCTCTGGAGAACTGGAAAAGGCAAAGAAGAAATCTAAAATCCAGTGGCAAAACTAAACCCCAAAATCCTTTCTGAAATTAAAATACCTTGCAAGCAAGGACATCGTCATTGAACTCCGATGAACACACTGTGAGCACAGAAAAAAGCTTATTCTTCTAACTTTGTGCCATTCAAGAGTTAGGAAATACTCCAGTCACTTCTCTCCTATGCTCTCCACAACTTTTGATCAGCACCACAACCAGAAGTGGTCTGAGTGGGACAGATCTGCCTGGGGGACAGGAGCCGACGTGCATCCAGCCCCATCTCTGCAGTCTTCCCAGGCTGCCACTCTCTTGCTTTTCCAAGAAAGGATGACAAGGCATCTCACTAAGGTCTGCAATTTTTTCCTCAGAAGGAAATTTCAGTTTTCAGACAAAACCTTCAATCATAGGAATCAAAAAGTTTTATATAACTTCAAGGGCTAGCTTCTTTCTCTGAGAGAAACTCTTTTCCCTTACTAAGGTAATTCAGGATTAAACAAAGCACTGTCCCAGATGAATCTGATAAGCAATCAGAAGTAAGTCCACAAATATCTTATTGCAATCTAGTACCGCCTTTTTCTTTTACTTCCTTTGAGAACTAAGTAATTGTCACCAGGGCTTGGGTTGAAAAAAAAATTTATTCTATCCTTCCAGTGAGTGTGGAAAAATGGTTGAAAAAGTAGGTTTTTAAAGCTGATTTTGTGGATTAGCTTTTTGCAGAACCAAGGTGGGAGGACTTGATGCTTCAGTTGAAATACTGGTGGCCATGCCCACTAGAGAATTTTTTTTCTGTACAAGCCCTCTTAGCTGACATCAGTTCCTTATTCCCATTAGTTGGCTCATTTGTTTTCCCTTCTAACCCAGAGGTTTGTTGTTTGGGGGTTTTTTAAAGATTAATGCAATTATAACAAGAATTTTCTGTGTTTAAATAGTTCTTACACTAACTTGATGTAGTTAATATTTCCTGTATTTCCTTTCTCTAAAAAGAAAACCAACAAAAAAAAAAACAGAAAAAAAGGAGGCCCTCTGATGGCTATATTAGTATGTCACTACATAGTAGACTCTGTCATTCCTACACACAATTAAAAAAAAAAAAATCCCAGGTTGTTTAACCTTGTTTAAATCATGACAGCAAATGAGGTTAATTTAAATTAACTGCATACTGCTATAAATTAGTAAATAAGACAGTCAATTAACCGAATTAAATCTTATTGGAAATTGGCTGCTGCCATCTGGAAATTTTTTATTAGACTTTATGGCTGGCATGACCTTTAGAGTGCAACTGGCAGGGTTTTTTATTTCTCTAAGAAATGCTTGACTTAGAAGAATGAAGTATTTGTAAAACATTTTTAGTATTCCTGTACTTGAGGGATAATTGTAGTGGGATATAAAATATTCCTGTCAGTGAAGAGGAAGTTGAATAGGTATGGAGTTTCTTACTGCAAAATCTGAGTTACTTGTCTACGTACTGGAATCCGTTTTTCTGTGGTTGCTTTTTTCCCTTTTATATTAATGATACAGTCTTCTAATACACTGTGGAATCTATTATAGTAAGATTGGCCTTTATCAGTCAATCTCTTAGATGTGTAATTTTTAAAAATTTCCTATCCTTTAAACATCCAGAAAAATCAGAGTCATGAGTAGTGATGTTCTAAGGTATCATTTCCCCGGTACCAAAGCAATTCTCTATACGGGCAGCTTCAAAGAGTACTGTCTAGTTGTGTTTAATACATGTACATGCTTTCCCTGCAGGAAAAGAGCAGGGTGATGCCATCCTGAGGGATAACTTGCTTAGTGCTCGCTGGGGGGGTCACTGCACTCTGCTTTGTGTGTATAACTTCAGGGCAGCTAAAGTGCCTGTGTTACCGCATGACGTTGCCCTTACCTTTAGCTGGTGGGAGCTTTTGCAGCTTTCTGGCTTCATACAGGCTGCTTAACCTGCTGCCCGTGTCAGTTTGTAGACATGAACTTATATCGAGGTAAAGTCTCCTTTTCCTGGTAGCCCTGCTTCCACAGGGACTTTAGTGGCAAGTGATAGACTGCCCAGGGAGATTGCCCAGAAACTTTGTGGAGTCTCCATCCTTGGAGACATACAAAAGCCATCTGGACACAAACCTGGCAACTGACTGCAGCTGGCCCTGAATGAGCAGAGGGGGTGGTGTGGACATGATGATCTTAAGAGGTCGCTTCCAGCCTCAGATACTGTGTGATTCTATCCTTAAATAACCCATGCTCATGGCCACAGTAACTCTGTATTTGTTGTCTCCAAGCGCCTTCTCTCTCATAACAAAAGGTCACATTCTTCAACTCAATCAGGTGACAGACCCTTGCAAAGAAATAATGATAGGAAATATTTGCCAAACTCCCAAGCTGTTGACCTAAGCCCTGGCCTTTTGCCTGGCTCTTAGAAGCCCCTGGGATAAAATTATTTGCTTCAAGTCATAAACTGCTTTTGCCTCTGTCAAGAAATGTGCTACATGATGCTTGACTAATGCACAGTAAAGCTGTCACTGCACTACACCCATATGCATGAACAGACGGGCTGAGGTGCCCAGATGCCACAGAACTGGTCATATGGCTCGGAAGTTCCCTTAACTGGAGGAAGAGTTCTGTTTTTTTCAAGCTGAAGAGAACGGCAGAAATATACAAACACAAGTAGGGAGGTTTTTTTTTTGGTTTCTGGTTTGTTGGTTTGTTTTCGGGGTTTTTTTTACCCCCCAGAGATCTGCCAGAACCAATTTGGGAAAAGAAGGGATTTGGGGAAAAAGGGCACTATTGCGACATGGGTAACAAATCTTTCTTTGCATACATATGTTTCATATATAGGCGCTATCAAAGCTCAGAATAGTTTTACCACATTTAATGATTTAGCCTTACATGTTCAAGAAATGTGCTTTTTTTGTTATTTACAGTGGTATCTTATGCTGTGCTCACTTCCCTAAAATAATTGCCATGCATTGCTTAGATCTCCAGCTTTTCATATTTAGAGAATTTACTTGTACAAATCATGGTTAGTTTAACAATTATTTCGAATGCATCAAATAAACTAAAAACCTGTGTTGAGCAAGATTTTGATAGTGACTGAGATCCAGAGTGGAAGAGTCTCTAACTTGCCTTTCCTATCTGGGTCCTGCCAGTTTGGCAGCTGCTGACAACAGGTAGAATTCATGCCACAGACCCTGGAAATGTATCTGCTACCAGAGTTATGACCTGGGGGATTTTTACACGATGCTGAGAGAAATGAAGAGCTCCACTTTAGAAAAATTTTATGCCCTCCTGGAGGGCAACAAGTGGCTGAATGATCAGGGAGAGAAAATATGCTGGAAGGCTTTCATGTGATCTCTTCTATGAGGAGGCAAGGGTATGCTAGAACAGCTTTGATCCTTAGGTATCTATTTTTTCCTCAATTCCACATGGTTGCCAGCATATTGAAACAGAAACTTGGTCTAGAGGCACTCATGGTGCTGAGATGTCCTAACTGTATTACTTCTTAGAGCGGAAAGACTCAGACTTCTGCTAAAACTTCAGAGGTCAGATTTGTCTTAGTCCTTTTTAGTTGAGAGGCTCAGTATCTAGGGAGCCTTCAAGAGTGAAATAATGTGGGGAAAAAAGTTGGATATAATGGTAGAAAAGTTTGGTTGAAATGAGGTAGGGATCCATTTCCTTGCATGAGTTAGGTAATATAAAAGCATAAATATTGAGTGCCTGCTACAGGGACGACTAAAGGCATGCCCTGCCTCAATCACAAGGCAGAGTGGGGCGATGAGATGCTATGGTTAATGTGTGCTCTGCTGTTTTCACACTTCTGATATTACTTTCTAAACCAGTTTTCCAATGCATGTTCTCACAACTTAATTTTGTGTTCATTTTAAAAGGTAGGGTGGTGTTTTATTTCCAGCTTTTTTCACAACAGAATTTTTATTTCATTAACTTCCAGATAATAATTTTTATTTGTGATAAATATCAGAGAAGAGGTTTTTGAATTGTGCTACACCACTGAAATTAATAATTGGAGATAACAATAATTTATGCCACTTTCTTGCCAGTGAAAACTAGGTATCAATCTTATGCTCTTGCACACTCTGTAATGGACTAAAATATTAGCTATTCTTTTTCAAAGACATGCTTCGATACATAAATCACACTATATTAAGAGTAGTGTGAAAGTACACTTATTGTGATTATAATTAAATCCAACGTGTATTAGAAAAGTGCATCCAAAGCTTATAAATTCTTACTGCAATTACCTCTGCCAGGGGCTTCTAATTTCTCTTGGTCTCAAATTGTAACATTTGTTTGTTTCTAATTGTAACAGTACTCCTGCTTGCTTCAGAATTTTGCCTAATCACCTGATCTGATAGATCTGTGGAACTGGATAATTTGTACATCGACCTCCATGCTTGTGGGAGCATTAAAAAGCAGTAAATACATTATCTGTCTCTTCAGCTCTACTTGTGCTTTACAGTCCCTATGATGCTGTATCAGAGCTCCAAAATATGAAACTACCAGACAGTCATTAATTCCTAAAGGCTGGATATGCTAATAGGGTGTATTAAATATTTGACTTTAGTGGCTGCTATATGAGCTTTGTCCTTGTTCTTGTTACTAAATTCGACTAATATTAAGTTTTAACGTGTTTCTCTAAAATATATATACATCATAAAAGAGTTTATAGCAAGGGCTGGGTTTTGGAGATGGATGAAACCGTAATATGTACTGAGCACAGGTAAGTTGTTTACTTCTAAACTAGACTGTCCTTTGCAATTGGAATTGAGCTTCTCAGCTGAGTGGGATTCTCTGTGTTCAGGAACCTTGAAGTAACATCTTCAATAACAATTTATTCTTCAGTGAAAAATTGCATGAAGTCATTCAGATTCTTAACCTCCTAAAGTATAACATTCCAGCCTTATTAGTATTTCTTTGAACACATTCGGTAGTACATTGCTGTAAAGGACAAATTTTTGCTGTCTTCCTCTTTTCTATCTTTTTCTATTGATATTTATCATAAAGTTGCAGTTTCTGTGTTGCAAATAGTTCAGTGTGAAAACAAAAATAAAATAATTTACTGGCTTGGGCTTTTTTCTTGTCAGAACTGGGGAAACCAAAGTCTGTTTGTTGGAATAGGTATAGAAAGGCTTTTAATATGAGATGGGAGCTCTTTGGTTTTTCAAAGGAAACTCTGACTACTTTCTACAGAAGGCAGTTCCTGACTCATCTTTTTCTATAGAGCTGTGACTCCTCCCCTTTAGTCAAGGAAGAGATTATAAAACATTTTGCATCTCAATTTAGTTATCAACAAAAGATGACATCATGAGTCTCATGAGGCTTTCATACACTTTTTAGAGTTATGGTATAGCAAACAGGATGAAAATCTTCCAAAGCAGAGATAAAAATTGCCATCTTCTGTGGTGTGATGGGGAAAATTCATTGGAGACCCAAACTATATTTCCATTAGGAAGCACTTAGTGGATCTTTTTACTCTCTAAAATTAAATTTTGCTTGATTTGACTTCTGAAAAATCAAGAAGAAAAACAGCCTGTCAATGTTGAATGTATCTGTCTGGGAGAAGACTTGAAAATGAGAAGTTGAGGTCATCTATGAAAGTGTTTGGGAAGCCAAGACAATCTTACTGGCGATTATACTCTACAGAGACAAAAAAACCCCCGATGGCAATTAGTTAATTTTCTCCTGTGTTCATGTGGAACTTTATTCTAGGAAAAGTGGTTAAGCAATTTAGCTTCTTTGTATTGCATGATGTTTCAGAACAGCTTGCCCAATATACAGAATTCTTTCTTATAAAGAAAGAATAATTTCTTTCTTATTTAACAAGTGGATACATTATATAGAAGGTAAGTTACTGAAGGTAGATAGGAAAGAAATCTTTAGATCATTTTAGATACTAAAGAGGACAAATATAATTTGTAAATCTACTTAATTATCACTTAATAGTCTTTGAGAGACTAATTAACCTTTATTGTATGTATCAGAATTGCAAATACATAGTTTGTATAGTTTGAGATAACTGAGGGTTAAAATGAGTGCTATGAGTGGCATTTTAAATATAGGGTGAAATAATCTGTTGTTTAGAGTGTTCTTCAGCATTTAAATTTTTCAAAACCCTTGTATTTTATGCCTGTATTATCTCAGTATAGCTTTTTCTGTGAGCTCTTGTCTGACTGAAGTTGTATGAAGGGGAACAGGCATGTTTTGATAAGTAACCCTCGTGCCATATCTGTATCTCAGTGCAGTACACAGCAAGTTTTGCTTTCTTTCCATATTGTAATTTGTTTGTCATAAACTTCATGAAATATCAAGAGAGACTATTACAGTTGACAGACACAAGTGCTGCACTACTGACTTAAATGGATTTGTGCCTGCCTACATCCATCATAAGTTTGGTTGTCTTCCAAAATATTTTTTCTGTTGGAAATGGCAATTTCAGCCTGTTCCACCAGTAATGTTGCTAGAATTAATGGTGGCATTATGCAGTGAAATGTAACTGGTCAAATTATTCCAATTGTTTCTTTCATTAGATGACCTTATTTTTGTTTATATTTCAATGTTTCTGTTTTATGAAGAATGCAGGGGGTTTTGAAATTATTTGAATACAGAAAAAAAATCAAACCTTTCTGTTTTAATGGTGTTACCCAATTGTCATTTCTATGTTGATATGCATAAACACTGCAGCTTCAAACAACATTTTCCTAACCGGTCATTTTGGCAATATTGTTTTCCCTGTGCTGCATCAGATGTTAAATTGCTAAATTTCAAGGCCCTTCGTAATATCACTCCTACCTGCTTATTTCCCATTTGGTGTCAAATGCCTCACTCTTGCTCCCAGGTGACTCCTGATGTCAGCATCCCACGACGGATTTCAGCAAGCCCTCCTTTGTTGTGCACTGTCCCTCATGCTTGAGAAGAGATTTCAGTAAATGCCCGTGGGGCTACTTTACGATCGCCTTCAAATCCCTGCTTCCCTCCCCTTTGCTCGGATGCCTGCATGGATCATGCCGACAGCCAGGCTGGTGATGTGTTGTGACTACTGCCAATATGGTCCCACATTTTCTGTGCGCTCCCCTGTCTGCATCCATCTGTTCTCCCTCCTCTCGCACTCAGGATGCGCTTATGTGCCTGTCACTGTTGCGGGGGGAACGGCAGGAGAACTGAAGTCACTTGGCATTAGCTAATGAGGACACGGGGAGCCGGGAGCTCAGCGTGGGGGTCCTCGCCAGGTCCTGGGGTGCAGCACAGCTCTAGCCCTGGCTGTAGGAGCAGACACTCCTCCCCAGCCGCGCTTCCTACGTGTGTATGTGGAGATCCTGCCCCATGCTCAGGGTCCCATCCTGAACCTGGCCCTCTTCAGATTGCTCTCACACAGCTTTAAAAACCTAACTCTTATGAGACAGTCATCTGAAATTTAGCAAGTGGTAGAGAAAACAGAAGGGAATATATATTTTTTTAATGTTAAATTGCTACTAAATTTCTGATCAATCAGATAGAGACACACAAAGTGAAAAGGACATGCAACTCCAATATCTATCAAACAGAAATCAGGTGTTCTCAAATCCATGCTAGCAATGTCAACTAAAAACTGAAAAAAACCAACACCATGTGTTGGTGCTGAAAAATAGTATCTCAGTAAATGATTAAAGATAATTTCACTAAATCAGCAACATTTTGACATAACGAAAATTGTTGATTTTTAAAAAGTTGCATGCAAATACAAACAGAACAGATATTAAATAGATGGCACAGCAGCCAGGTTCTACATCAGCAGAGATATTTTAATATGTACTGTTCTGGGCAGGATGTCTCGTCTGTGATCCCAGCATAGTTGAGTCTACTTTGTGAGCCTCAATTAGTCATGTTTATTGCCTCATAATTTCAGACCACAAAGTAATCCTGTATGTTCTCGGAAGTTAGGTGTTTTTATGTGTTTTTACCTGTAAATAGGAGGCCTAAGCAGCTATTTAATATCAACATGATATGGATTTATTTTAAAGATTTGAGGAGTAGATATTTTAAACCCACAGAGTTTATATGACTCTCCTTAATCACATAAGCATTGAACTTTGGATGGACAAAGTTTACAGAATTTCAGTTTCAGAGGGCTGGATTCAAGGCTTTCTTAAGAGTCAGTTGGACCATATTTTGTTCGTAAGGTTTTGAAAATATTGTGAAATGTTTCTTTTGCTTAGTCTCTAGAAAAGGACGATTTTTATTTGAAAATTGTTCTTGATCTTCAGAGTAATTTCACCTCGTATTGGACAATTAGTTTTTATAGAATTTTTTTATTTATAGGAGACAACGACTAATTTCTAATTCGGTAGACAGATAGCTTTGAGGGTTTCAGGCTCTTCCTGTCTAGATTAAACAAAACTTACAAACAAAACTAACTAGAACTCCCCAAAACACTCCCTTCCCCAAATTTAATACTTGAGTGCAATTAAATATTCTGGGTCTTCTCTGGTGAGGATAAGAATACTTTTTTCCTCTTGCATAATTCTGAGGTCTTCTGATGCTGGTATCATGACTATCTCAAGTAGGAATGAAGTTGCAGTCAAGTTGTTTCAAATGAGAGCTAGGCAAGACAATAGAAAAAAATGTTCTCCAGAAAGATTGTAAAATATCTAGACAACTGAAGTGTTGCATAAATTCAATATATAACCCTTCTTAGCAAGAATTATAAGAGGAATCTCTTTCAAGATCATTAGTCTGAAATCTCAATGTTACTGCTACTGGTGTTATTGTCAATTAGTAACTCGTGACATATGGTGGTAGCATCATTAGAGATAATAATAGTTAAGACTTATACAATACTTGCAGTTCTGCAGTGCCGACTCAACTGGGCCAAGACAACGCACCTGACAGAGTTGAGCATTCTGCCTTGGAAAATAAAGCCCAGTGACGTGTAGGGTTATGGGCCTTTGCCTTAATCTGGCAGCAATATCGCCATTACTGATGTGCTGGTTTCCGCAGCTGCTTTTTAAAGTAACATTTTAGAACAATGATGATCGTAGGTACTGCAAAACTTCAAGCTCTTAAAATAAAAGCAAGTTTTGAATGACTTCTCCAATATTTTTCAGTGGGATGTGGAGGTTTATCTTATTAGTTGCAGGGCTTTTGGGGAAAAGTAATGTATTAGGAGGAAGATTAGAACACTAGTAACAAGAGGGAGACCTGAATATGTCTGACTACAGACATAAGTACTTTCCAGGAATTCTTATTAAATATGAACTATGCCTGGAGTTAAAGACATAACTCACTAAAGTCAGTGGTTTAAAATGGAGAAGTCTCTCTAAACTGAGGTGGTAAAAGAAGCAATATCAGTAGAGGAAACAGAGTGACTTGTAAAAAGGCTCTTCTCAGATGGTCCCTGCTTGCCCATCCCTCAGTCCTTGTCTCAGAACAAGTACAACCAAGAGGTTTTTTTTTTTCCAAGGGATAATACATCCTGGTGCTTAGCCGATTTCACTGTCACATTGGGAATACTTACTTACACATGTCATCTTATCTCTTCTGCACTTTAATTAGCAAACATAAACTTCAATAGTCCATAATAGTAGCATTTAACACCCATTTTACTACTTAGTCTCTCTCACTTTTTTAATTAAGTGCTTTCTCCTAGCAAGTACACAACCTGCATATAATAGTCTACAAAGACTTTGTTTCTCTGTAGTGCCTAGAAATAACAGTAACAACTCCAGCTATTATTACAAATGACACGATGATCTCAAAATGAATTTTTGGGATACTGGACACATGTAAATGTGGAAACATGAAACTAAAGAGCAAGGTTTTTAAAATCTGTTAATGTATTTGGTTTTCTTTTAAACAAAAGGGATTTTTGAGAAAATTAGCTGTACATAATCTTCAGAAAAAGAATCAGTACTTGTTTGACTTCGGATAGCCCCATAAACTTTTCCCCTCTTTCCTGTTACTTACCAAAAATCTCCAGAAGTGGTTCATAACTAGACATTATAAATTCAAACATTAAACACACATTTCCATTTAAATTTTTCTTTTTTCCTCACAAGCTTGTTAACTCTTACAAGATTTACTTGATTTTAAGGGCCTCCAAGACTCATTTGAGCTAATGTGAGTTTTTCCATTGAGTTCTGTCAAAGTTCAGATGGTCTTGCACACTTAATTAATATGAGAAGATACTTATATTTTTTTGATAACTTAGTCATGCTGAGGGCATAAGCATATACTGCTAATATGATTTTCAATACAATAGTCGTTGGCATAATATAGATGGTATTACTCTAAGACTGAAAAACATCATCTACAATGTCTGAATGAAAAATCAGTCTGCGCAGTTCTGAACCTCTGTATTCAGCAATGCTCTGTTATAATGCTTTTTCGGAGGAAACACATGCCTAGAAAAACAAGATTAAAAGGGAACTTGAGAAACTTCTCAAGATGATCATAGCAGGAAAAAAATACCCAGTTTCAAATGGTCACTGCAGCTTCCTGAAAGCATCCTAGTGAGTGGAAAAGTTTCAGTTACTTAAAACAAGGGGATGTGGTCAGTTTTGGAAGGGACACATCTGAGTAGAAGTGTTGGGGAGAACTGGCCTGCTGCTGCAGTCTGAGGTGGTTCTGACCATGGATAGACCAGGTCAGCTCAAAAGCATTACAGTCTCCTAGGACTGACAGCTCCACCGAAGCCCCATATCCGAACAAGTCTTCAGATGATGCAGGATTTTTCATAGTGTTGTGGCTAAAGATTTACCTCTAGAATTCCTGATGGGCCAAACCCACACATTAGTAATATTTGTTTTCTATTGACATTTGTCATTCTCATGAATATTTTTGTTAACTCCTCTGTCTCTTTCTGCTTTTGTTGGACTGATGATGGTACCTTAAATGCTGCTTTACAGATACAAACAGATCAAACTTCTTGTTTAAAGTTTGTGCTTATGCACTTCTTGTGCATAAAGAACCCTTTATAGATTATATTAACAGATAATTAAGTAGCCTTATCAAAATCGGTATAGTTTTTTTTTTTTTTTACTTGGACCTCACAACTAGGAACCTTTTCATTTTGGGATTTCTAACAGTATGCATTCTGCTGCTTCTGGCCTGTATTGATTTCAATTGGGTAACCATTTGTTGTGCGAGATAACTGTGTATTCAGAAGATATTCAGGAGTGTGAATAGTAAAGCAATTCAGTAATCACGAAAAAGCTTTCATTCAGGGAAAAAATGCTGTGGTCTTGCCTCTAGTCTTGCTGTGGTTTTGCAAGTTAGGGTTTAGGAATATCTTCAAAACTGTAGCTAAAAATCAGTATCAGTTTGCTAATAACTTGCAATACCAATCTTTTAAAATATTTATACATTAATATTTTAAAAGTCAAACTTGATTCTAAACAATTCTTTTTTAGTGAAGAGTAGATTAAAGGAGAGATGAAAAAGTCTCGATACACTTGAAGGAAAAATGACTGTTCAGTTTGTGTAATACCTGGTCTGACTTCCCACACAACAGCTTTGCCAACGTAATAAGTGAGGAGAAGGTGCTTTAGTGTTCAAAAGATGAGGTGTGGACAGTCCTGGTCTGGATTTGGGCAGTCAAGGAGGGAACACAGACAGTTCACTTCCCACAAGGTTTTTCTCCAGAAGACATCATCATAAACCAGTGACTGACAGAGGGAAGGAATTTTTCCTTCTTCTCCTTTTTCCTTCCTTACCCCAAGTTCCACATCACAAACATGGATCTGTACTAGTATCCGAAAACACAAACTGTCTGGACACACAGCAAAAACTATCCTCATGCTAATCAATCCAATGATTTGGAAGATCTAATCTTGCTCTACCATGGTAGCTTGAAGAAAGAATCTGTGCTTTTGGGCACTATACTCATCCTTGAATTATTATCTTTACTCACCCTAAATACACTACCTGCTATTTCCCACACATTAACAAATTTTAAACCTTTGGGGCCAGAGCACTTTTTATAACTCTGTCTAATTTAAAAGGCTGTAACCCAATCTGAAAAAAAATCCCAAAAAACAAGCAACAACTGACTGAATGCACACAGAGCTAGTTCATAGGAATAGTCTACATGAAGCTGACAAAACATTTTTCACTTGTAAAATTTAAATATACTGTAAATGTCCCTGAAATGTGGGGAGATATATTTTAAAAGTTATTCATTAAAAAAAAAATTTGTAAGACTTTTTTCCCCCCAGAAAAAAACTCAAAGGATTATTTTAGGGGTTTTTGCATGTGACTAGACAACACAGCAAAAACTGTTCATGTGATGCCCGTGGAAAAAACTAGTTCCTACAGCTTGTCTTTCTTTATGGACTGTTATTGAAGCCATTTTCTTCAAGGGTTTGATCACTGCCGATTCAAAAATCTTAATTATAAAATTAATTTTTTCATTGCAATTTTTAAAAGACTTGACGTAGATTGGCATTTCACAAACTTGAAGTGACAGTTTCTGTAACACTTTCAGTACCACCATGAATAATTGTGTTCCAACTAGTTATTTCCACAGAAGCGCCTGTGTCATTCATTTGGGAGGAATTCAGTTCTGCATGATGTCATTGAGAAAATGTAATTTTTTAAAATAACACTCTGTCTTTAATATTAACAGGTAAGGGCTCTTATTTTCTGTCATGTTAAACTGTTGTCTAAAGGAAATCCCAGGTCTTCTCTCCAGTTCTTACAAATTCTTTTTTTCCTTCCTCAATGATACTTTATTCAATAAATTACAATAAAATTCTAATAGCAGAAGTTCAAATAGAAGGATAGAGAGATTATGTTCTAAGAATTTATCCATAATTTACTGAAGATTTTGCACCTAGCCCCCCCCTTCTCTGATCCATAAATTGTTTAAGAACACAAAATCTGACAGCAGCACAATAAGCTAGTCTTATGATAAATTGAGAATTATGGTAACTTGAGTGTTATTTCATGTCCCATTTTATCTTAAAATACTTTTATGTCTCCAAATTCAAGGAAATATAGATATCCCAATTTTCAACTTGACACTCGTTTAACTTATTATAATTTTAGATCTCTTCAGATTGCTTTTATGCAATTACGAGAGAACTTACAAGATTTTCACATTAAGCTTCGAGCCGAACATGTACAAGATGCACCACTCATTTCCAGAGCGGTTTGACCTTACTGCAATCACACAATCCTCGAATCATTTAAGTTGGAAAAAAAGGCTGTTATCATCAAGTCCAACAGTTAACCCAACAAGGCTGTGTTCACCACTGAACCATATCCCCAAGTGCCACATCCATGTCTTTCGAATGTTCCCAGGGATGAATCCTTCACTTCCTGAGCAACATATTCCAATGTCTAAAATGTGCAAATTCCAATGCCTGAAATCCCAGCATTTGTGAAACAGGCATTTCTGATGGGTCCCTTCTCTTGTTGCTTCAGCTTCAGGGATGACGCAGCAGTGCTGAGTTTCTCTGACTTCCTGGTGTGTTTCTGGTCGCTCTGTGTGAATGATGCTGGATGCACAAATGTTGCCCTGCTCTCTGTAGTAAGCACTGTCCAGTGGGTCCATGGGCTCAGAGCTGTAGGTGTTCTGAGTAGAGTTGCCTTTGAAGTTCATCTGGTTTTTTTCTAACCAGCTCCTAAAGTGAGACACAGGACCATTATGTGCCCAAGGATTAACTTCTCATCATCTAAAGTGCTATATTTTATAGGGTGAATTTAAATTCCCAATGTTAAGCAATAATTTAAATCAGAATGCAATATACCTTGCCTTTAAGAATTTTTTTTTTTCAATAGTCTTGATTATTTTTCTTTAGCAGCAATAATGAAAAAAAAAAAAAGCCATTTTAAACCACAGCGCATTGTAGCCCAGTACAGTGCTGGAACTGGGTACACCACTGCTTTCAAATGACCACGAAACAATAGCATGTCATAGAAGGAAAAAATGCTTTCACCTGAAGAATTTATTCTTTCATCTAATGCCAGCTAAATTCCAGCTAAAAGTACAGAAGCTGCAGCTTTTATGTGCCGCCACACATACACACACACCTGTGACAAACATGCGTACACACACACTGGATACACGTATTCTTTTTATCAGATGTGAAATACCATCACTCACTCCACTAGAAACGCAAAGTTTTAAGTGTTGCAATTAGCTTAGGGATCAAGGCAAGTACTTAAATCCTTAAATCCGAGAACAGTGACATTTTTCCAGAACACTGTGCTTCTATGTCAATGGTCTAGATGCATATAACATATACTATGTTCTCCTTTCCAATGATTTAGTTAGTTAAAAATACAATATTTTTCTATGTGTAACTATAGAAGAAGCACTTGACCTATATTACTTTAGGTGGAATTTCTGAAGATCTTGTTAATATTATACAGTTACTTTCAAAACGTAAAGTCTATTCTAAAAAAAATTATTTAAAACAGAACTGGCAATATATTTTAATCAATTCCACCTAGCCATGTTCTTGCTGAATATTAACGTGTATCATTCTGCTGCTGAATCAAAGTCATTCTTAGAGAAAACTATTTCATCTTTTTGAAACACTTGAATAACAGAAATCATTATGCTAAGTACATACAGATTCAGCCTGCTGAATATAGGCCTATAGAGAGGATCAAACACTTTACCTGTCTCAAAAATAGGCCAGGTATTTCGGTTTTGATAGCTGTAGATTATCAGAGTTCCCTTTCATTTGTTGACGTGTTTCCCTGTGGTGTGCATTACAGAGAGAAAATTGAGATTAATGAAAATAGCTCAGATATTCAGAAAAGGTGAAGTAGCAAGGAAAGAGATGCTGAGTTGTACTTTCTTGAGTAGCAATGTGTATATGCTCATAAAGCAAATAATATAGCTCAGAACTAAATTGAATCTGAAATATGTTGAATAAATACACTGGAATTATAATGTTTAGTAAAGAACTTCACTGTACGGACATTTTTAAAAAGCTTATACAGAATAGTGTACTTAGTGCATGGTTTTCTTTCCAAAGAGAAAGGCAACAGAACCAAAATAACACATTTTGAAGGCAGTTGAGCCTCATGAAACAAAGCATCAGTTTCTAAATTTTTCCATTTATATACATGTGTATATGTGTGTATATGCAAAAGGACACAATATTGTGAATCTCGTTCTTGAAAATTAAACAGCAGTTACTCCAGCTGATGAAAGGGTAAAAATTATGAGCATTTTTATTTTACTGTATCTTTCAGTCTCACTACATTATGGAAACTCCTAATTTTGATTCACCCAAATGGCTTTCTGATGCTTAAAAATTCATGGAAATGATTTTCAAAAACTTTGAGTGCATCCACTCCATTTGAGTGGATGCAATTTTCATTAGGTGAATTGATTTTTGTTTTAATTGCTTTTATTTTTTTTTCCTAATCTTAACAAAATTAGGCTCAGGATATATGATTAATGTACAATTTATACAGTAAACCTGTGTTGGAATTTTTTAAACCCTAGGATGATAGGTAATAATTCCTTAATACTTTTCCTATCTCTAATTATTAGTTAGATTTGTTCTTCGGTGTATGTCTTTTTAACCAATAGAAAATACAACAAAATCTAAGTATCAATGTCATAGGCAGCCTTTCCCAATTCCATTCATACTTGATGACTGGATTCCAGTACCCTGTTCATAAAATTCCTTGTTGATTGCCACTCATATATTATGTAATACAGATCTAGCTAAGTGGTTCATGTCAAAAGTTACACTCATACTGTGCAAACAGCATAAATTATTCTCACTTGTAAATATGCATCTTTTTCCACCAGCTAGTATATAACTTCTTGAATTTAAATCTGCCTTAAATTAGCCAGCACTAAATGTTGGTCTCCTCAGGTAATAATAATGATTTTATTAGGATAAAATATAAAATACATAGAAACCTGTGAGATTACAGTTATCTCCATTTATTAGTTCTAGTCTCTAATTCTCTAAAGAAAAAGGGGTTGGTGGAATAGAACTGTTACAGTATCCCCAGTAGGACACCAGTAGTCTGAAGAATTCAAGGGGTTTTGGGTTTTGCTTTAAGATGATAAATAATAAAGTGAAAAAAAAATCTTGTGGGTTTTTGGTTTTTTTTTGGGGGGGGGGGGGGTGGGGGTTTTTGTTTGTTTGAGGGGTTTTGTGTTGTTTTGGGTTTTTTTATCTGTTTGTTTTTTGGGGTTTTTTTGTTTGGTTTGGTTTGGGGTTTTTTTGTATGCACAACCTAAATAAGATGGCTGAGAAGCAACTGGGAGCTATATGACCAAAAAGGAGTGAGGCCAGCATCATGTGGGTTGGATACCAACATGGGTCATACAGTAAAGAACTGTGAGAAATAATGTGTAGCTTATTTTGTGCTTCAGGCAGTGATCCTCAAATGTTGTAGAGGGTTTTATTCTCATGCTTTTAGCCTTTCTTGCTGTGATATGTCTCATTACATTGCAAAATTCTCCATGCTAGTCTACTTCCCCACACTTCATCCTGTCACGCCGTTCCTTCTCACATTCCCAGCTAGAAGAAGGAGAGCTTCATTTAGGCAAGTCTGCATAAGGAAGAGTGTTCTGTCAGCAGCTTGGAAAGATGCACATACCTGTGCATAGGTATATAAATACGTATATATGATTTTTAAATTTTTTAAAATATTTGTCACTTCTGTAACAGTTGCCTGATGGATATGCAGAGGGTAGAAGGATAGGGGTGAAGGTCAGAAAGAAGAACTTATAATAGTTGGGATTTGTGGTTTCAGGAATTGACCAGGACCCAGAGTAACTAAGAATGTTACTGAGCCATAGCCTCCATCATTATTTTGATTTTAGGGATAAACTGACTAATTACTGTCTGGAAGCTGTTATTAAGATCCATTATAAGAACAAGATTTTAAAACTTTTCATATTAGCTGTAAATTGGTAGCTTTTAAAAAATACAGCAGTACTTTCAGTGAGCACGACTTTCTGGGAAAGCTGTTCCAACTGAAGGTCAGTGGACCTAACAGTAATACAGTTCTATGCTTAGCTCAAGCTGCAAAAAGCACATAGAATGGACCACATGGAGAACTTTGTAATCAATCAGTCTTTCTTGCTGGATCTCAGGTTTTAAGAGCTGGCAGTCACAAAGGGCTAAGGGGATTTTTAAGTTAAATAAGATAGAAATTGTCATACTTCCCTATTTTAAATCAAGGATCTTCTATAGGTACTGAGTTTTACAGTTGAAAGAGTATCTTCTTATAAGCTTCCTAAGGCTTGTAAAAGATATTTTGAATGCAATTTTTCCTGCCACATCAGATATGAGGCATGTTTCAGTGCTGTGCATCTCTTCATATCTGAATGGAGAAGGAATATTGGAAGAAATATGAAGAAAATATTGGAAAAAAATTTTAATACTATTGAAATTGATGGGAAGTATCCC
Organism: Mohoua ochrocephala; assembly: GCA_013398855.1. Lineage (NCBI taxonomy): Eukaryota > Metazoa > Chordata > Aves > Passeriformes > Acanthizidae > Mohoua > Mohoua ochrocephala. The sequence goes on from VZTA01026741.1 coordinate 98,523, forward strand.
ACTGATTTGGAAGGTAAAGATTTTAATTTCTTTAGTTTATACTGAAAAAAAAGAGAAGACAGTGAAACAAATTCTTTGACATTTTCATCTTTGGAACTCTAAGCAGTATATTAATGTGCCTTTTTTGACAAGTTTCTTACTCTCTTTTAAAATAAGCCTCCTAAGGTCAAGCTGCGCCCTTTTAGAGTATGGGATCTGCCTAAAAGAACACAAAATTCATGGCTGCAGCACTGGTAAAACAAAAAGTAGCTGGGATTTTGGTCTTAAGACAAATACCTTTTACCTCCAGCCTGCACATCAGTCAGCCTCTATGCTCAGGTGAACAAGGACTCAATTATTTCCTGGGATACTGTAAATAACCCAAATCACAACTGTAATTTCTAGCTATCTACTGGCTTCTATTTTCCTCTAATGTTGGTTTTACATTTTTCAACAACTGTTCTCTCATCCTTCTCCTGAAAGTGAAATCTTGGTCTGCAAATGTTATTTGCATCCCCAGCTTTCCTCTCCAGAAAAGCAGATAGGATCTCACTGCAAACTATGGCTTTTCATTGATTGTCTCTGTGCTTCCTCATGGCAGGAAGGGGAGAGTGTGTTATCCTCATAACTTGCTGGTGTTCTTGCTGGAGGCCTAGAAAGGTCTGCAATATATCTAGGCAACCAGCGTGAGAACAGGTACTTTCAAACAATCAAAAATAAAACCTACGAGAAGAGGAATAGGAAGTAAAAGTAAAAGTAAAAACAAAACAAAACAAAACGAAACCAGTTCTGAAGCATTCTTCAAGTAATTCTGAAGCTAGGAAAACTGATGGCATATAATAGCCAAGAAAATGTTCCCTCTTCCCAATGAAATGTCACGGATTAGATTTTAATAAATGCTGATATTTACTAGGCAAAAAATTCTGACTAGCATTAGAGAATTCTTACTACATGGATGGCCTCATTTGATAATGTGTGGTTGCAAATTCACTGTGTTTGAAAACAGAAAGCAAGCTCTGAAGCCATTTGGCATGCAAAGACAGCCTTACAAAATATGTACATCTTTTGTAGAGAAGAGGGAAAGATGATATTTACTTAAACTAGCAGGGTTTTTTTTTTAAACTATTAAACTTAGGAGTTTATTTGCATAATATGTAAAAATAAATATCATTTAATATTAAAACTGCATAAATTATTGAAACTTTAGGATTAAAAAAGAAGTCCCTGATAATGATTTAAAGAATTCAGTAGAAGTTATTGAATCAACAATATTGGCAGTTCTAGATGCAACCTGTTTAATTCATCATTTGAAATATGATATAAAAGACTGGAAAGACCAATAAATGATCAAACACAAGATGGCAAAAATAAAAATGGATGTACAAGTCTTCTTTACACAACCATAACACTGTAATTGTGATTACTATACTCATATTTTAATTGGGAAACATCATGTATTCTGCAGAAAAATGAATGGGAACTTTTGTATTTCTTGTCTGTCCAGCATTTCATCCTAACTCCTCCACACCCACGGAACACTATTTCCTCCAAAAATTATGGCTACTAATCACCAGGTAGGAAACTCCTAAATTTCTGTGTCAATAAGGTTGATTGAACAGACTATCAAGGACTCAGGAGTGCCTTTTAAAAAATTAGGGTACGCTTGGAACTTAAAACGAAAAAAATCATTACAAGGGATGAAAAAATAATCTTTAAAGATTTTATAGTCAATGGACTGAAAAAACAGATAGGATTTTTTTCTGTTCTGATCTAAAGTATAACTAAGCAGCAGGATCAGTGAAATATAGACTTGAATTCTTTCTTTTGAAAGAAGCTTGACATGTTAGATTCTAGTCTTCAATAGCATTGAATAATGCATAAAACAAAAATTATCTAATTTTTCTTTACGCAAATTACCTGTAAAGATGTTATGGAAGACTTGTGTTAGGTAAACTTTGAAACAGTAGGAATGTTCACGACATCTTCTGAAAACATTATTTCCAGGATTATAAAGGTCTTCTATTTCATAATTTATCATATCTAAAGCTTTTAATTTGCCAAATCCCAAACATCCTGCATGCAGGTGAACAAGTAGAATACATTAATGAGGCAGATCACCCTGAAAATGATATAATTGGTAACACCTGTAAGCTCACATTTTCAGTGATACTTAATTTAAGAGTTATTGCATGAATCATACATAATTTATTTGAGTCCTTAGTGAATAATAGCATCTAAGAAGGTAAAATTTGCATACAGATTTATATTAGAAGAATTACCAGTTCACAGAATCGCAAAATTTGTGTTTGCGTCACAAAATCAGTGGTTTTCCAAAAATCAGAGAATCACCATTTTCCCAGTACATGATCGGAAATATAGTTCTGGATCTTCTGAAAGACAGCTAATAAGATTTAACTTTTTTATATGCATATGAGTTTAAATCTTCTAAAACATTAAATATGCCGCAACTATAATATTTAAGCATTATGTTTTACTGTGGATCAATAAAAGATGAAATCATTTTTAGAAACCCTAGAAATAAAGTTTAGTAAAATTATTATTAAACTTGAATGCAGAGGTGTAATATCTCAGTCACTACTGGAATTTGTTTCACAATGGCAGCCCTGAGATCAAGAGAGTGGGTGTTCAGGCCTTGTTCTATTTTAAATCCTCAGAGATTTGCAGGAAATCAGGGCAAAGAAATTAACATCTCTTGCTTTGAATTACTTACCTATATGTATGGATAGAAGATTTCTGGCCTGATGGGTTTTACAGCGCATGAGTCATTCATATGAAGCTTTGAGGGGGGAGAAGAAGCAATGTTTCAGAAGGAGAAAGTACTTTGTGCCGAAGTACTTTCATAAAGGGATTATACTGTTATCCGCTTGAAAATGGTCTTTGTTTCTAAGGTAATTTCATTTCGCATTCTAATCCTTTCAGGTGGTAACGTTTGCTTTGCCTTATTGAACCTAGAATAGGATTTTTGCATGCTTTCTTGATTTTTCTAGCCATTAAAACAGTCTGTGCCAGTAACTTGGCATAAAACTAGCGTTATCCTGCCATACTGTTCCTTGCATATTCCTGTGAAGCTCAGCAGATGCCTTCTGTAGTTTGCTTAAAGTGTGGCTGCAGTTGCAAAAGTGTCACCATGTGGAAGAGCAGTTTGAGAACAAGTTTCCATAAACAAAGGGTGTAAAGTTGATAAAACTATCTCCTTGGCTCATTCACACTGACTCCAGGCAAAACAGGCTGATAAACTAGATATCCACAGAAGCGTAATTGCTATTTTTGCTACTGATGTGAAAGGTATGCAATAATTCGGTGGGAGAGTGGATTTTGTACCTATTGCATAGATTATCTGAGACTATAAGTTCTTTTATGATGGTTACTTAATTGAAATTTTCATCCATTTTGTTCATTTGTTTAATAACGTGGACTGGAGATGCAGAAGCCAAATCTTGAAATACATTTCAACAATCACTTAGAACGTTACCAGTGAAGGTGAGCTGTGACCACCAAGTAATCTTTAATGCTGTTATGTCTAGCACACGCAATATGATAAAAAACCAGTAACCTGTGAAAACTAACAATCAGAAAGATTATTTACCTTTCATGGGGAAAGGCTCCTACTTTGATAAAACATGGCTAAGAAAAGTTTTGAAACTTTCTTTAGCATGAGTTACTTTGAAAGCAAAACTGCAAGATAAACACAGATGGTGACAGGAAATTTTTTTTTTTTTTGATGCTGCAGTTTCCCAGAAGAAAAAGAGCTATGAATGGAGAGTGGACGGCACCATTTTTCTGCTTTTGTTCATCTAGGCTTGTTCTAGTTGTTCTCTGAAGATGTTTTAAGTAGTTTAGCAGAGTTTTGAACACAGTCTTTTCAGATAACTTGGGCCACTTGGCCCTTAAAGCACAGCTACTTGGTGAGTTATGCTTGCCCCTCTGCCCACACATGGCAGGAGCTTCCCTTTGCAAGAGTTCAGTCCAGTGAGAGACTTTCCGTATCACACATTGGACAGGAAGGAGTGCAAAGTAGAAGTAAGCAGATCATTCTCTGAACTGAACTATAAAGGGTGAATTACTGAGCATGTCCTAGTAGAATGCAAGGTAGATTCACAAATGCATCCCTTTGCCAGCCTGATATGTCTCTGATACGAGACAGAAACTGCCAAGACAGGCTGGATGATTCGAGTGACCGTATTTTTATTTAAAAGGAGAAAAGTGGTGTGTGTTGGAGGAGAAGAGGTGAGCATGTCAAATTAGAATTGCCAGAAGTTAGACAGTGTTTCTTTTTCCTCCCTTTTCTCCTATACAAAGTCCAAGGATGATGTAATTCATCCTCTGTACTCTTCATGTTATTCAGACCATTTTCTGCACTGGGTTTGGTTGCTGCTAGGAATCCCTTTATCTCGTGTGTTAATCATGGAGGTTGGAGATGGTGACTCCTTCAGGGCAGTAGACTAAATAAACTTGAGAAGCAGTCCTTCCTCAGCTGCCCAACTTACTTCCACCTCACAGAATTACATTTAGTTCTCCATTTCATAGACTTCAAAGCACAGGCCAGATTCTTAAATGAAACTTCTTGCCATCAGCACTGATGTTCATTTTTCTTGACCTGCAACAGCATGGACGAAGCCTTTGCTGTAAATAAATGAGGGGGTTTTTTTGGACCTTATTCTTTCAACATGTGATTTGTCTACATTGGCATATAAAGACATGAGACCTGAAGAGTTGGACAGGCGTGGGGATGAATGCATTTTCAGTGAATCCCCATTATGCAGCTATTCCTCAGTCAAGACAAATTCAACTACGTTTTCTGCACTGGAGTCCTGAGAAAGCGTACCACTGTTTGCCTTTGCTCCTAGCACTGTCAGCTAATTTCTACTATCTAAGCAGAGGGAGAAGAGGTACATTTCAATTTTATATATGTAATGATAATTCTACCCAAATGCCTCAAAAGTAGGGGCTAAAAGTTCACTTAAAATAAATACATTAATCCATAGATGGATCTAGTAGGATTTATTGCAAAAGATCACCTTGGAGCTAGGAAGAACTGTTTTGTCAAATGATTGTGATGTGTATCCGATCCTGAATAATTCCATAGTATTTCTGTATTTAAAATGTTTGTCTCTGAACAGCATTATTTACAGTGAATGCTATTTAGATTTTTCTTATATGTACCTGTAGTCCCTATTAACAGATGTATAGAAAGATTCCTTATCCTTTCAGGAATACAAGAAATATATACAAGAGTGGGGAAATAAGACCTGAAAAAATTAAGTGACTTGCCTTTTGAAAGTCTTTGATCTGAAAACCTAATTTACATGTCCCAAGTCTTATACAGAAACCCATCCTCTTTCTCCATAATTAAGCAGACTTCTGCATGTACCTCATCTTCAAAATACACTAATCAGCGAACGGTTTGCATACATTAATACTCCAAATGTATACAAAAGTGTTAACTACTTTGCTTTACTACATTTGAGTTAGACTCAGATAATAAGCACTTCAAAACTCAAAAATTCTTCTCCAGTTTGCCTTTGTAGTAAACAGTGCTACGTATCTACACCTTCACTCGCGCTGTTTAGGAAAATGCCAGTTTCTGAGAGACTTTTATCACAAGTGTACTATTCTCCAAAAGTAAGAATTATACTCTCATTATTCAGGTAGAAATGTACTTTTATTCAGCAGCCAAATTTATCGAAGAATGCTATTTTTCCGTTGTGTAAAGAAAAGAAAATTGCTGAAAATACCACCTGAAGTATATGATCTGATCCTACACCAAAAAAAAAATCAAATTGCTTACTCTCATTAGTTCAAACTACCTGTGCACCTATGTTGCTAATCAGTAACACAGAAGAATGAACTCATTATTTACCAGCAATGCAGAAGAACTTGGCTGAAGTCACCAATTTCCCTGAATTTGTGACAGGTAAGGCTATTGCTGGCTTTTTAGTTCAGAATCTCTCTCTCTGTCTCCTATTCACATTTGTGGATAAGTGGTTAAGATGAACTAAATTCAAAATAAGTCAGCAACCAGCTTAGAAGGCAGATTCTATTTGATGGCAGTGCTGGCTTGTCACCGATACCCCAGACAAATCAACCATGCATTTTAGTAGTATCTATCTTATAAAGAGGATTTGCTGAAACAGGAAAATAAAAAACCTTGATCCTCACAGGGAAATGACATAAGTGATTTTTTTGCCTGGTCTTAAAGAGTCAAAAATTCTTGTTAGGTAAGTGTCATCATAACATGTCCTGCATTTCTGTGCATTTTCTTGACTTTCAGACTTTATTCTAATTGAATTGCAGCTTCTTATACCTGTTTTAAGGATCAATACTTCTTCACAGGGGCAGGATGAATAAGAATCAATCTGAACACTTCAACTCCTTCATCAGGAATTGCTTCAAACAGCAGCTCTTTCTCCGTAGTAATCTGAGTGATTCTGTTAGCAGCATCAGTCACTGACAACAAGACACCTGAACTGTGTTTCTTTCCCTGTTCATTGGGATCTTTCATTGTTACAGAGACCAATATTCTTTCTTATAAGGTTAGAAAAGACCCATAATAGCTTTTATACCATTATATTTTAAACTCTAGATTTCATTAACACACTCTTCAGCTCGTTCACTTTCAGACTCCTTGCTGCTTATGAATTATTCAGGGTAGATTTCACTTGAGGTAAATAGTTTGATTTGAAGGTTTTTGTATCTGGATTTAGATGCAACGAGAAGAGTTAAATGCTCAGAATTTTAAGTAAGGAGAATTGCAGAGGCTCAGCTATTAAGATGGAAGACATTTGCTGTTAGTTCTCTGGGGCTGCCATTGAGATCTCAGCACGGTGCTATTTGTCATTCTGAAGTAGGTAGGCATTATGATGCCTGGAGTATAAATCAGCCTTTACATAGTGTCGAGTCCTGAAGCACTTTGAACACTCTAATCCACTTCTGAGTTAACAGAACATTTTTGGTTTTACAATCTTTAAAGTTTCCCTTTTTACTTAACCCTGTCATCTTGTTATTAATCATCATCACTTTCTAGAATTTCATGTACCTCCTCAAATACAATTCCTAATGTTTTGCTTCAAAGTTGTGGTGATGACGCTGAGATGAGCTTTAGTTTTAATCACCTAGTAGCGATGAAGTTCCAGCAAAATTAATATTATTAATTCTGCTCACGTAAAGAGAAATACTGCCTAGCAGGTCAGCATTATTTGGACGCTGCACCAAAGTATGATGTCTGTACTTTGCCTCCTTCGCTCACTTCTGTGTAGTATCATGTTAGTGTTACCTCATGGACAGAGCAGAAATGAAAGAGTAGCTGTTTCCCTGTGGCTGTTTTCACTGTATGCCTGCAGTACAGTAGTCAATATTAGCTTGGCACAGCAAAGCAAACTCTTTTAAATGCTGATTATCTCCTTTCATCTGGGAAGCTAGTGTACATACAAAAGGTCAGTTCAGAAGCTCTGTGTACTGTAGGTTGTCAGTTCATTGAATCTCAGTTTCTGTTCTTCCAGCGGCTAAGTAAACATTTTAACCGTCAGCGACCATTTTGCTGATTGAAGATTGCTATATATAGCATAAGATAGACTTTAGTCAGACAGTGCAATTGTGCAGTCAGTTGAATTTACAGCGCTTTTACAGGTGGAGCTGTTAGCATTAATGAAGTCCATTAAAACCGCGTTCGTCTCCTGCCAGGCAGCGCGGTCTGCGTGCGCTGGCCGATGCGTCGCTCGCTGAGGCGCGGCGATGGAGTCGGTGTTACGGAACAGGCACTCGCTGCCCGTGAACCGACAGCAACCCCGGCTCAGCGCCACGTGCTGCTGCTGCGCGAGGCACGGAACTCCCCTCTGGTGCCGTGGTGCTAGGAAACCTCTGCCATGCAAGACGGCTGGAGTGAAGGGAAAAGCTCCTCTCAGATCAAGGTGTTACCACCAACTTCAGAGAAATGCAGGCCAAACTTTTGATTCTTTAGTCTGTGGAGCAGAGAATCCTCAAAAGGCAAGACATAATTGAGGACAGTGTTGTCAGATTCATTTATTTGTCTATTTATTTAAGTCTGCTTCTTAACTTTCATACGGTGGAATAAAAATATTCCAGATCTAATTAATCTAAATTAGCTTTGTCCAAAAGTTAAGTCACTGTGATCTCTGCTAAGAAGCTTGTTTTCTTGTACAGCCACTCAAAATTGTTATTTTCATTAAAATGTTCATGCTCAGTAAGGAAGTATAATAGTTCAGTGGCAGAGTGATTGCTTGTGCTAGCAGTAGCACATTGAAGTTATATGACCTCTCATTAATCTGTACTTTGATAAGGTCCTAGAGTGGTAGGATTAATGACATTCTACTGTGAATTATTCAAATCCCTGCCTGTGCACAGACTAGCTCTTTGGAGAAACACACAAGCGATACTGATTCTTTTACTGCCTTGGAGAATAACTACAGCGGTCCAGAGACAGAAATTTGCTCATCTGTATTGCGGATCATGTGAATTGCCTAGAACCAGGCAGCTTTGCTTTTCTCTTATTATCTTTTCTGCATGTGATTTTACTTCCAAAAGTATTCCACTTATGCAAAGGCTGCTTTTCCTATCCCCCTATCCTTTTCATTTTATCTTTTGGGCCCCATACAGCACGCTGAGAGCTATGTACCTAGGCTAGCTTGGTGACATTAATTTCATTTGGTCCACAAGGCTTTCCCGGCTGCTTATGTTTCCCTTGTGCCACATCAGCCTCATCAAATCCTATTTTTCCTCTTGGCTCCTTTCTGTCAGCCTGCATTCTTCTGAGCGTTGTCTCTTCATCCATATCTCATCCCATGCAGTGCTTTCAATTCCTGTTACCAACATTACCTCCCCTGTGAGGATTATAAACCCTGCTCCTAGTGCAGCAAAACTATGAGGATTTCATGGCCAGGACAACCTTTCTCTATGGAAAAGAAAAATGAGCATGCCACTCTCACATTTTAAGATCTATTCCAGAAATTCATGGACCTGAATGTCAGAGGGACTATTAATGTTTCTGGTACAGCCCTATATAACAGCTCACAGAATTACTTCCTCAGTCATCCCTCTATACAGCTGAGTAAGCTTTGATTAAAAGGTATCCTAGATCAATTTACGGGAAACAATACATCTAGCAATGGAGAGTTTTCCATATCCTTTAACCATCATTGATTAAATGTTTATCAAGTGTTCAGCTGGGAGTCCAACTCCTACTCATGACTTTCACAGCTGTTTCTTAGACATAAGAAAAATTGCATTTTCTAGTTTTACACAGCACTTTTCTGTGTACTACTGTGTCCCATATTTCTATCACCTGGATTTTCGTCAGGTCAAAAGCAAGTCCTTATGCACGGCAAGCCAATGCTAACCTATTTAAATTTTTCCATTTTTAAGTGTAAAAACTGGATACAGTACAGACTGTTGTCTCAGTGTTGTACATAGAGTCAACTGGCCTGAAAATGTCTTTTTTCTGAATTGAGGAATTGCATTAGCCATTGTTGCAGTAGCTTTCTGTTGACAGTGTTCAAAAGAGGAAAGCTCAAATAAAGCCAATTGGAAAAATCATCAGAAAGTGAACTTCCTGCAGTGGAGTGTAGGGTTGACCAGCATCAGTCAATAGACCTCCCAGGTTAAGGAGTGGTTTTTTTCTCAGCACAACACCATGCCCAAGTTCTATGGATAACTTCGACCAATAGAAATCATCCTTTAATTTGGCTGTGGATGGTCCTAAGGCTGCTGTTCCATTCTGGTTGTCAGTGCCACTGTACAAGAAGGGATGGCTCCCCAGAGACTCTCCCTCACCTATCATCACTGGGCTGCTCTGCACCATCCCTTAGTACACATTATGGACTAATCCTGTGCTGAGTTGCTTTTGGCACGTGGCATGTGTGCTGCCCATGCTGATTCTCAGCGGTTTGCAAAGCACTGCTATACCTTCTTCCAGTCCACAGCAGAATGACACTAATGAAGAGGTTCACAAACCTCATCTCTATTGTTCTCCTTCCTACAACATTTAGACTGCTACCAGTTAAAAGAGGTTACTTTTTATTCTTGATGGTGTATTGCTACTGGAAATAAGGATCAAAAATTTTAATTTTGTTGTCACATAAAAATATTTAGAATTAACCACTTATATGTGTAAAGGTTGCTGGTAGACTTTATATATCAATACCTTTGGAGCCCTCAATGTTCTACAGTCTACGAGAATATTGCTGTTTACTAAGCTCATGCTTCTCAAATTATATTAGCCTGTTTTAACAACACAAAAACAGATTTCAGGAACTTTGCTTAAAATCCTTTACGGCAGTTTGCCTCTGAAACTGCTACAAAACTGTAATGGCTTTTCATTTTGATTTGCTGGCAAGAACCAAGTTGACTGCCCTTTCTTTGAAAAACTTAAAGGCTGAACAGAAAATTATTTTGCTGACACACTAAATGCTTTTTGCAACTGAACTGATTTTCTTCGGTAATAAAAGTTGATTGGTATAATGAAAAAATGTTTTATGTAAGCATCACACTACTGCACCAGTGCAGCCCTCCAGTCTTCTCTAGGACGTTCAGGCCACACTCATTTGAATCAACAGGCTTATCCACATGGTACAAGCTCAGAACAGAAAATTTCAGCCTCAAATTATTTGTCTTTGATTATGCACCCAGATTAGGGAACAGCATGTTAACGTACTCTCTGAAATGTATGTATGTGTATATATTTGCATAAAGAAACGCATATATTCACACATAAGCAGACATTTATATCTTTTTGTACCTTTTAATTTCTGTTCAGGAGTCTAGTTTCCATTTGACTGGAAGCCTGTGGCTGCTTTCTCACTGTTAAGTGGTAGTTAGTAGACTGCAGTTTCTGAACAAGTTTTCTGAGAAGCAAAAAAGTCACTGTTACACTTCCCTCAGTAAGGCAGAAGAGGAGTTTGCCACTGCACAAACTACTGCTGTTTTCTTACTGAAACTCAAGAAATCACTGATGCTTTATATTGCCAGCTCCGTACCATCTAATATAAACTTAAGATAGATGCCTTGATAACTGCCTGTTCACTAATGACTTCTACTGAAGCAGTTTAATATCGCTATTCATTCATTTATTTAGAAACGCCTCTTTTTTTTCCTACAGCCTTCTTTATCTTCTATTACTGAAGCATTTAAATCTAAGGACTTGTACTCCAATATGCTGTAATTGAGTTTAAATGTTAATTTTCCCAATTTCCTGAAGTATATGGTTAAAAGGATTTCATATCTTAGAAATAATGATATTTCTTTTCACTGGAACAACAGAAAATTCTCACTGTGTTTCTGTTTCAAGTAACCCTCTTTGTTTACATACTAACATCCTCCTCATTTTCTTTATCAACCTGATGAAATTCCTCAGAAATCCCCACATAAATCTACAGAGGGTTCCCCTTGCCTGATGCTGTAGAACAGAGGCACCTGATGCTGGTGTCAGTTCCTTTTTTTGCTTGAAATTTAATTTTGATTATTTGATTCTTCTTTTTTATTTTCTTAGTTTATTATCAAAATAATTTCTGCTTTGTTTGAAACCTTAGAAACACCAAAATGGAAGGATTTCCGGAATAATAAAGTCTAGTTCCTTACCTCTGTTATAACTCTCTTAGCCAGTTAATAAAGCTGTTAAAATCAATATGTCTGTTGCTCAAGGAGTTTTGATTTATTCAGGACTCCAGATTAAGCTTCCCTTATCCATGCATACTGTCTTTTGGAGTTGTTCCTGTTTACAGCTAGTTTCTGCTTCACAGAAGAAGAGAAAAATGTCCGCAGGAGCTTAAGAGGGCTTCTTAGTCCAATGAATTTGTCACAAACCCCATAGATTTTACTCAGAGGGCCCTGCCTTTCATAAACTTAATTACTCTCTCTCCACCTGTTGTGAGGGGCCAGATGTGCCACTGCTGTTATTTCACCCTTTCTAGGGGACAGAGCATGTCTGAGAGTTTCTGTAGCTGCGCAGCAAATTTGTTTGTTTTTCATGCTGGTCACACACAGTAGAAGGCTCCTTTAAATAGGGCTGGCAGACGTCCATGCTGTCCCTCACTGTGGGAGCAATTAACTCTATTATATAGATAACCATGCTCATAGAAATGAGGTATGGGTACCATTACATGCCCCTGCAACATTTGTTTAATTGCTAAAGCACTTGTTTATGCACTGCTTTGTTGGAAGAAAATGTATTAAACTATAAAACAATGATCTGTCAGGTATAAAGCCTGCAACCTTGAGGGGATCATTATGGGGCTCAGATCAAAAGAATTTAAGAAATTTTTTCATATATCAAGTGTCTGAGACCTAAGCTTCATCTTGCTGTTAGCTATAAGGCAGTTTTATGGACTGTCAGCATGAAGAGAATATTTACATATTTTTATCAGCAAGTAATTGGTTTTTTATCATTTGTGTTTTCTGTCTTCTCGTATTACACTATATCATGTTGTTCATAAGAAACTGCAGTACTGTCATGTTAAGTGGCACTGGTATGTTACCTCAAAGCATCTGATTTACTTCCTTACTGTTGTTTGGTAGAACAATGAAATTAATGAATTGTGTTCAAGCCAGTGGCAGCTTTGATGTTTTTTAGCTGGCAGATATATCAACAAAATTTTATGGTAGATGTGAGTATGCAAATTTGTGTAATGCAATGGAGGTTTAACAGATCAATGCTGTACAAGAAAAGGCCTAGCATATGTTATTCATTATCAAGCTAAAACTAACTAAGAAGAATAAGTAAGTGTCATGTAAAAGTAAAGATGAAAAATGTTGAATACCTTGTAGCTTTCTTCTATATATTCCTTTCTGCGCTAGCCTTGATTATCACGTGCCTGTTCCTGCAGTCTTGGATACAGACAGTGAAATCACCACTGCTGAGGTTTATATGGAAATTCAAATACTTGTGGTATGTTGTGACCCTTGCATTTCACAATTACTTCTGGAGACAAGTAGGAGAATGTTGCAAGGTCGTTTCAAGGTAATGGCCATTCTTCATCGTTCTGCATAATGGATTTTAACAGTATTTATGAAGTTTTAACCTGGGATTCAAAACTCTGTAACCTAGATAAGAGCTGTCTCTGGCGCAAAACTTATTAAACTAAAAGTTTTTCATTCCTAGAAAAGTGTGCCAAACTCACATCTTATATTTTGTGTGCAATAACCTACATATGTATTGATAGTGAGATACATTTCTTTGCCTTACATTTATGGAGTTAAGCACATAATTTTAATTGGCTCAAGGCAAACAATAAATTTACTGCTTTATGATTTTTGATAAACCTTTGAGAATCATAAGCTGCTGTATTCAAGTAATCTGGCCCTATTATGTGGCAGTTGCATCTGCTTTAGCATAAGCCGTTGTTTAAGGCTGAAAGTTCTGTATTAGTAATCTGGTTTCCTTTGTTATCCTGTATTTAGATGCCAAAACAAAAAAAGTGGAAGAAATAGCATATTTTCTGTCCCTATGGGCTTGCTAGAGCAATCAACACTCTGTAAGTTCAAGCTTCTGGAAATTAAAACAACACCTTAAGTATAAACAAATTTTCTGAGTTATTATCTTTTATTAAAGAATATTTTACTATGTGATTTTTTTAAATATTGATTGTTCTTGGGAAAGTTGAAACAGAAGTTACTTCTACTGGAAATCTAAACCTTCTCATACCAAAGGAATTAAGTTATTTCAGTCTTATTGAAGCATTCTATTGAATTCTGTTAGTGCTTGAGGTTTAAGTATAAAATAGGATTTTCAATCTATCTAAAGGCAGCTATTTATGCTAATGAACTGTGGAATTGAAGAAGGTGGCGCAGTCACTTATTGAGGAGGGCTAAATATGAGAATAAATTTTTAAATTAGGGTATGTTCTGCTTTAGAATCTGTTGGTTTAAAATCTAATCTGAAGACTCTAAACCGCTGGTTGAAACTCCAGCACACTTCTGGAACATTCAAATAATTTTCCATGTTGGTCTGTCACTCAGGTATTGATCCTGGCTGCCTCTGACGCTTTGAAATCTAATGAGGTGACAGTCCAAGGTCTTGTAGCTGCAGGCTATTTCTTCCAATATGTCATAATTTTCCTGCTTGTTTTTAAAGCTACCTATATCTATTTCTCATTTTAGGTCAGATGACCTTGGACTATCAAACTGCATGCTGTTGAAATGAATAGTCCTTTGACTTGTACAGTGACTTTCTCAGAACTTTCAGCATTGATGATATTCCACTTTGCTCAGTGTGACTAACTTTGACTGTTTCAGTTGTGCAGATATGAGCTTTAAAAATTAATTACAGACTTCCTTCAATCTAAAATACAAAAGTCCACATACATAACCTGGTTCTGAGTTTATCTTTTTTTTCTTCTCCACTCACAGGATGTGTTTTTAGAGAACTCTCCACAAATAGCAGTAGTCAGTATTGGGATAAACTCTAAATTTGGTGCTGATAAATGATCCCAGATATTCCTTACAGCTGGATATCTCAGAGCAACTCATTCAAACAACTTTTGGAGGTAAAAATATAACTGGGGAACACTGTCACATATACCTGAGGCTTTTCTGGTTCTGTAAGCTTCTTGTTATGCTTTTATAACAACCACACATGAATTGAGCTGAATTTGTTAGCAGAGATCTCTTGCTGCTACCTGGAAGCCACTTGGACTCCATGACTTCTGAGAGCTCTCTGACAAGGGAATTGGAGATAGTCTGTCTGCTATAAAAGCTGACTGAGGTGCTGCAGCTACAGGGCAAACCTCTAGGCGTGTTTTTTCAGCAGGAGAACAAGTGATTCTCCATGAGGTCACACCTGATCTGTATTATAGGGTCTTCCTTATACAGAAACAGACCTTTTTGGATCTATGTGAACAAATTTTCCCTAAGTCACAGCACAAGCTTCCAGAAGCAGGCTGCTCTGGACACAAAATTGCTTCCTCCAGAATGCTTATCGTTTCAGTGAAGTAAATCTTTAGGCTGATCTAGAGAAGCTGGGCTGAAGTTTTTAAGTGAGACAGTCCAATAAAATGAGCAAGTACACCTGAATAATAGATTTGTTGGTTTTTATAATAGTGGTATTTTGAGTTATTCTAGGAAATGTCACACACTATACCTTCATGGCTTGTTCTGAAGTACTTGATCAAGTATGACATGAGTGTTGCTCCATAAATCCTGTGTGCTTTGGAAGCCACAAAGGATAGATGAAATTAGATATCGTTCTTAGATATTTGTACAAGATATTGCTGGTTAATGACATTTTGACCAATGCAATACTGGTGGCCATTTTTTTGGACGAATTCTCCCAGGCTGTCCTACCATGATCGATCAAGCCATAACCTGAACACATAATCATTAAGAAAACAGAACTTAATTACTCACCTATTAGTCACAGATTTTTAGGCAGAGTGAGTGTCTAGGGGGGCGCAGACAGTAAAGAATTGCTCATGCTGTTGTTTCGACGTCAATAGCACAAATGTCCTAGTGTGGTGCAAGACTGCAGGCCGGCATGAGGGCAGAGCATTTTTCCCGGGGAGGGGAACCTCAGCCTCGCTGCCTGCCAGAGTCAATGTCTGCAGTGACAAAGCAGTCCTTCGGAGCAGGTGTAGGGAAGTTAGCCCAGGGCATGGCCCTATTTCTATACTGCTGAAAATGCAATTCTTGTTTAAATATCCTTGTGAAGGGCATCATCCATGCTTTGATATGTTTACCTTTCAAACTGGGTCAGGAAGTAAACCATGACTGATATTTTGTTGTGTATTGACTGGTAGCCATTATTGATTTCTCTATTTGTCCTTGTGACAACTCATGTTTGAAGATTCTTGGATCATGGGATTCTGTTCAACTAGAGATGATTGCTTTTTCTGATGTTCAGGTTTTTTCCCTCTAGACTTTAGTACCTTACCAACCAAGCTATCTTCTATGTGAATGTGTATTTCAAGAATAGACATTTCAAGAAGCTTGTACCTCTATAATCAATTCTCAAAGTATTTTCTTAGAACTATAATGCAGTGCAAAACCAATAATCATGATGATTATCATAAAATACAATATAGGCTGAAGAACAGGCAGCTACGTCTGCTGTTCTGCTTGTTGGCTTGAGAGTCTTGAACATATTATACAGCTTACAAAGCAAATCAATGCAATCATTTCTTCCTCCAAATGAATAGACACTGGTGAACATTTGAATTAGGGATTTACTTTCCAAGTGTGCTAATAAAGCAATTCTAAATACCTGTAATTATCGGTGCATTTTTATTTCTTTAGACTAATTTTAAAAATTCCACCTCTTCCATGAAAAATGCTGAGAAACACACAAATGTCCTTATTGACCTCTCTTAGGTCTTTGACTTGACCTCGCTGAACTCATATTCATTAATGAGGGAAAAACAACCTTGAAAATGTTAAAGCCTATTAAACTAGAACAGCCTAATAAGGTTGTGTGTAAACTACAGAAGACTGAAACCTGCAGCTAGTGAGAAGTTAAAATCACTGGCAGAGCAACACTTGCCTGTGGCAAAATAAAAACTTTACTCTTTTTTAGTGTTATAATCTGTACTATCAGAAGACGGAAAGATATAGTTTCTCATAACTTAAAAGAAAGTTTGTATATTGTCACAGACCCTTAATGGAAAAGAAAATTAGCAAACTATTCAGCTGGAATAAAGAAGATCAATTATCCCATTGCAATGACTAATTTCCTGACAATTTAATGCTTTGTATTTAAAAAGAAACATCTTCCTCTTCATCAAGAAGAAATTAGAAAATCTATTACTAGAAAATATTTCTAGGAAATTATTTCCTAATTCATGGGTCCAAGTCTTTTTGGACAAAAAAAAAAAAAAAA
>VZTA01026741.1:122494-212764 GCA_013398855.1 Mohoua ochrocephala
CTTACATTGGAGAGCAAGGGAAAGGCTTCAATGACCTTGATACATTTCCATTTCCTTTTCTTTGGAGCAGAGAACAGACCTTGTAAAGTTCATATGTGCATATTAAGCCTATAACCATCTGCTGCGATTATGAGCAGTGCGGTGGTTAAGTTTAGCATTTGGAGAGGAGGTCTGAAGGCCAGCTGTGCTTCAACTGTAGTGTAGCATCTTAGGTTGACTTGAATAAGTGAAAAATAACATCAATAAATGAGCAGTTAAGATTTAAAGAGGATTAGCATGTGGAGTATTTAAGATCAGGAATATAGCACCAGGGGATAGTATGCTCATATCTCAGATACGGTACAAATTGGAACATTCTCAGTATCCTTGGGATGCTGGACTAGCTTCTTGACAGGTTTTTTTTTTTCCCTTCTCAAATTGTAATACTTAAAACAGAGTAGACTTAAACCTTAGCATGCATTTGCTCTGTTTTGAGCAGAACTCCATTATTTAGTTGGTTTTCGGAACCTGACGCTTCCTTTCCTGCATGAGGAGATGGAAAGCGTGAAGTAGCAAGTACTCCTGATGGGTTGTGGGAGCAACCAGCTCTCCGGAATATGAGTGCCTGTTATATAAATTCTTGGTGTTTATGACTTACGTTTTAGAATTCTGTGAAATCATGCACCAAGGTAATCCTGTTGGCTTCAAATGTTTGTTTTCTTTGTTTAGTTGCTGATTGCCTAGATGCTAATAAATTTTTTTGAAGTATCAACTCAGCAGTGCCACTGCATGTTTTTTCTACAAGCCATAATTATGATAACGAAGTACATTCTTTCCGAGAATGTGTCAGTTACTTAGATTAAAAGGATATTGATAATTAGAAAGTAATCTCCCTGTGGAAATTCCCTGATTGGCCAGAGTTTGCTTTGTTCCATGGGAATGTTTAATGTACCTACTCAGTTTTGGTAAATTAAGGGAAAGTAAATCTATCTCCATCCTGACCTGATAAACTGTTGTTTCAAAGTGCTCTATGCTCTTGTGAGCAGGTGATCAAAGTCTGGGCCTGCAGCTCAGGGACTGTGGGCATGAGGAAAAGTATTGTAAATTCAAACAAGAATGGTTCACCACAGTGTTTAAACTCTTTCCGTTGCATGTCCTGTAAAAGGATGAAACACATATGCATCAACAAGGGGCACTGTATAGCAGGTCACTACCCTAAACAGTTTTGGAGTATCTAAAGCACAGTAGGGAAACTAACACCACTGCAGTAGTTTCTCAGACTTGAAAATAGTGTTCGTTGACCTGACGACAAGAAGCACAGAAAGGCGGAGAACTTGAAGAACAGCCTCACTTATAAGTTATAGGCAATGTTTCTTTCATGAAATGGAATTATTAGAAATTAGCAATAACTTTATCAAAGTGGTGTTAAAAGCTGCTGAAGTTCACTGGAAAATATTTTGATTGTAAATACTGTTTTGTTTTGTTGGTTTTTTTTCTGGGAGGTAAGGGAAAGTCTGAGGAAGAGGGAGTTGTTTGAATTTTTTCCCCAGTCCTTCTGATACCCATTGAACTTGGCCTTGGCTCCTGATTTCATCTATCAGGACAATTACAGATTGTTAATAACTTCAAGGAAGTTTTTTAAAAGACTTTGCCACTCAGTTGTTTGATGAGCATGATTCCACCGATATTTCTTGTTTTGCTTTTTATTTACTTAGGTAGGCAGCTGTGCAAATATGACTCAATGTGTAGTGTTTTATCAGGGATTTAGAAAACTTTGGACACTTTGAAATTAATGGGTTTCTAAGACTACACTTCTGGAAACTTGGTTCAATCCATCCCAATGAATTGTGTTACTAAACTGTTTCACGTGCCTTCAAATCCATAAATATAAAAATACCTTACATTTCTGCTTATGTAAAAAATGCACTTGAAATAAACTTTTAATACAAAATGAGGAAATGCATCCAGAAATCATATTCTGTTCGATTTATTCAGTACTGAAACATTCCTACAGCTGTTTTGTATGTTCATAAATGGCTTTTTATAGTTAAAAGAAGTTTCCTTTTTCTAAAATTAAAACACAAACCTCTTGAAACTTTTAAATACTTGACACTTCTGCACATTTTCAGAAATTCTTTTCAAACCCTGATTTATGGAGACCACAGGCATTCATCTGTGTCATTTTATATTTACAGATTTATTTCATTTTCAGTGGGTCCCGTTCTGTTCTTTATATGTTTTACATCATCTGATTGCTGACATGAAGAGGACATGAGATAATCAGAGTCTAATTTCTAAGGTTATAACTTGGAAAAAATATTGCTTAGTTCATTAATGTTGAGTATTTTAATGCTTCTGTAATGGGTTCCAACTGTCATAAGCTGCAGCAAAAAAACTTTCTAATAATTAGTTTCAGCAGTTAAGATTTCAGTACTTGCTTCTTTATTGAATATTCGTTTCTGTCTCAGCTGAGGTTTTTGTTCTGACCTCAAGGGAGCAAAGCTTTCAGACCATTACTTCATTGTTTTTATTTCTTTCAGTATGGAGATTTAGGGCATAATGCCAAAATAATGCTCTGTGGATCCTCATTAGTGTGCTTTGCTCAGCTTGTCCCTCCCTCTCACTAATTAATTCCTAAAAAAAATCCATCTGTGTAATGATTAAAAAATGTTTACATTAAGAAGAAGTGTTAATGTATACAAGTAACAAATATCAGTCTGATATTCTGTGCTTAATATTAAGTAGTGGCTTATGCTGTCTGGAGCTGAGAAGAGGAGAGAAAAGGGAGGGTCAGTCCACCTACTTGCAGGCATTAGAAATTGTGGTTGATATTAATCCCCTAATAATAGTAACAACTTTTCTGCAATTCTCACTGATACATGGCTGGCTCATGTGAGTAGCTGACAGCATGTATCATGGTGGCACAAATTTTCCAGAAGAGCAAGCTACTGTATCAATTACAAATGAGCTATTGCACTCTAAATTAATTACTAGCTGTGTAAACCAATACGTGTGTGGACTGAGGCTGGAGACTGTGAATTTTTACGGTTCTGACAGTTTGGTATTTATTCTGCTGGGGTAGGGGAGCTGTCTTTATATAAAAGGGAGCAAAAGGGAATCAGTTGAAATAATGCATTGAACTATTTGAACATTCTTGGTCTATTATTTAATGGTAAATTTAACTCACTGAATTGTTTCTGAAAGATTGCAGCTATTTCAACTCCTTAAATAACCTGGGAGTAATGATCATTGTTAGAACAGTTAAAAAGGTAACAAATTTGAAACTTATCCTGTAATATTTACACTTCCCTGCTTACTTTGTGATTCTGTAAGTATTAAGTGAGTGACACTTTACCCTTCTCAAAATGCCTATTTTTCATTTCTCAAAATATCGTGCATACTCTGAGTGGAGATATCCATTGTGTGCCTTCAGTGATGCCTGAGACATGTGATTTCAGGGTTGACCCCTTTGTAAACAGGTTGACTTCTTCAAAGCTTGTGGTAGTTTCTGCTCTGTGATGCTGACCTACATGCTTTTCTATTGCATTAATTCAATACTAATGTTAACATTAATATTAATATTTATATTAATATTATCAATAACTTTGGTAATAATGAGTACTCTTCAAAATTGTACTTTATAGTTGGCATATGGTGTTTCTTAACCACCCTACGTTTTAATTAGCTGACTCAGTGCTTGAAAATATAGGTATACTTTTTGTTCAGCTGTAAGCAATCCCTTGGAGTTCAGATTGCTGGAGTTCTTTATGCAGCATTCATTGCCATTCTGCTAGTGCTGCCTTGGAGGAAAATCTGTAAGAAAGAGAGGTCACATGAAACCTGTATCAGAAATATAACATGGTGGGATTTTCCTTTCAAAGTAACAGATAAACCCTCCCAGTAGTTAGAAACAGCAACAGATTGTAAATTGAATATTATCTAGTGTCGTACTGCTTTCTGCTTGTTTTAGCATTTGGATGGAAATTTTAGATGAGTAGAGGTGAATCTTCTATGTTTTGTGTAACATTATGAATAAAACAGGTCGAGGAGTAAGAAAAACCCTGTAGGTCATCCTAAACAACATTCAGACCTTGAATGTTCCCCACATTCATGAATGATGTGTGTGCTCTATTGAATATGGAACTAGAAAAATCAATCAGTGTGAGGGAAAACTGCAGCTTTGCCTGATTTCAACACTCAAAATACTATGTGTTTTCAAACTGTGAAACTGTCAACTGCTACTTTTTCCAGAGTTTCAACTTTCAAATTTTTTTTTCTTCAGGCTTGAGACCTAAAAAATCAGTGAAATTTTCAGTAAAAAAAAAATTGTGATTGTCAATGATTCATGAAAGGAGAAAAATTTCAATAATTAAAATGTAATAATTTTCTAATAAACTGTGCATATCTAATATTCTGTGATTTAAATATTTTTGAGTAACAAACTTCTGACAATTGTGGTTAGTGCATTAATTTTTATAGATATTGCTCCTATCCCTATCCTTCTATCTATTTCAATTAAACTATAGTGATTTGTTCAGAGATGTAAAATTAAAGTAGTCAGTTTTGAGGCAAATTTTTCAGTAGATTCTCGACCTTATCTCAGTTATTTATTCCTTTGAAATTTCCCTACAGTTAGTTGTAAAAAATAAATAAAAGTTAAAATTAAAAAAAAAAATCAAACAACAAATCCCCCAAACTGAAACCTTGTAGAAGGCTGCAGTATTAAGTTCATACACGCATATGTTTATTGGTTGGTTTGTTTTTTTGTTTGTTTGTTTATGTTGGGATGGAGTGCGGTTGAATTTTTCTCAGGAAAAAAGTTCTGCAAATGTGTCTATCTTTTATGCATATCAATTCCCAGTTCTGTAATCAGGGTTCATAGATATATGAAGTTTTCACTGATTCCTCAGTTCTTACAAAACAAAATCACATTGATACATCATTTTTTTAATAAAGATTTTTTTATTCTAGAACTGCCAGGGGCAATGATCCGGGCTTTGTAATGTAGCATCTTCTTCAGGTTAATGTTTCAGGTTAATGTATCCAATACTTGAACTTTCTGCAAAATTAAGCTCATGTTCTAATAATAGCAACTCTTTAAATATTCTCTTCTAAATCTACTCTAAGAGACATTATTATGAGCTTTGAAGTGTCCACTGGAGACAGGATTCCAAAGTTATGGTCAAGGACAAGTAGACAATCCATGGTTTTCAAAACTTCTGGTAGGTCAAATTGTATACAAATGCTTTTTTTCTTTAGAGAAGAAAACAACATTTTTTCTCTTATCAGAATTGAGCTAGCGATATAGTTTTCCAAGAGAGATGTTGTCTGGTGTTTTTAGGATAATCTAACTCCATAAGCATAATAACCCTCTGTTCATCTTTGATTATTTAGTTAGGAAAATATTTTGATTTTTCTTCCTTTTGTATTGTTTTTTTTTTTTTTCTGTCAGCAGCCAGTGCTGCAGGCAGCTATTATAACACTTGTCTCCAGAAGCTTTCACACCATGATGTTTGCCCATGCTAGACATGTTATATTAGATACAAGGCTGCTATCTCTGCCAGCAAGCCTTACTGTCTTGGAGACTGCTTCCTTGATTTATGCCGAACTGGCTTCCCTGAAAATAGCTTACTTGTGCACGCTTTGATCCCCTCTGGAATGCTCTCAGTATAAAAAGAAGGCAGAGATATGGTAAGAAGCTGTACAATGGTTATGCTGGGGTTGCAAATTTCTGGTGAGTTTTTGCTAAACCTGAGCAGGGAAGCCATAGATCCCACTGGATGGTGGCCACTGGGATGCGTAGCTGCAGCAAGAACTGCTAAATTGATGTACATGTCAGAGCTCAAAGCTATTCAATGCTCTTTCTGTGAACATTGTTCTGGTTTTGTCTAATTCTTTGAAATAAGATTTTTATCAAAACTCCCTAGCACAGGAACCTTGATAGTTCTGGTCTTGTTTGTAAGGAAAAACCTCAGCTAAAGTTAACAGAGAACAGTTCTCCCTTTAGGGACATATGCTTTTTTACATGCTAAGAATTTAACTGGTATTCCACCTCCTCATTTATGGAATAAACAAAAAAAGCCCCAAACCACAAAAAAAAACCCCTTACTTTTTCTAGGTTTTACCAGATTGTTTTCCTTATAATATTTTTGCTAGCACAGTGGGAATTTGAGGTTTTAATTGATAAGGATACAATATTCATATTTAGAAGCCTTACTGACTTCATTTCTGTCTTTGCTCTATATTTAGTAGAAATATATATGAAGTGAATATTTACTTTTTAAAACCTGAAGAGTGCTGTGAAATCAGACTGTAATCAGAGTTTAAGAGATTAAAGAACTTGTGTTTATTTTTTTATTGTGATCATCCATTTCGAAATGGAAAAGTTACACAAAGATGTTTTCTTTGAAGTATTTTGAAGTTGGAAATGGTGCTGAAAGACAATATTTTAATGAAGTATGCTGAGCTTTCCCGCAGTGCCTGCTGTATCTGCATGTTGTTAGGGGAAACTGGATACATTACAACATTTTCGTTCAGCCAAATGAAAGTGCAGTCAAATGTTGAACTTGAGAAAGTAGATGTCAATCTTTGATGCCATGCTGCCATCATGATGTTTAATAATAGCAATAGTTGCATTTGGAGTTGGATTTAGATTTGTTCTAAAGCAAATGCAGTGTCATAAAATCATGACATGACAGTAACTGAACTGTTCATGTGAGCTTTTCTGTTTCTTTCTGCAAATTAAAATATAAATATCAGATACATTGATATATTTTTGTTTATGCAGCATTTGAAATAAAATCAAATAGAGTTTTATATGGAATATGTATGAATCTTCATTTCTAAATACAATAGATTTCAATCTACTAAGGTTTTAAAAGCAGCCTAGAAAAGAATACACTTAGAGTGCTTGGAGGGATGCAAAGTTAGAAACTTCAGAGTTTTTGCATAACAAGCATAGTATTCTCTTGCTGATAGCATGAATGCTTGATGGTGTGGGGGTAATTTCTAGACCTCTCAGTGAGAACTTTTTTCAAAAAAAAGTATTGTGGAGAAAAGAATTATATTTTAAGCTGTTTATACTTTCACAGAGTAAAAATAACACAAAGAGCAATGGTTAACTATAGATTAAAAAGCTACTATGCTTCATAGCTGAAAAGCTCATCTAGAATCTGTCTTTACTAACTCAAAATATAAGCATTGCAGAATAGAAAAACAGACAACTGGAGAAAAATTTTTGTTGGACTTTTCATAATATGCAATATATATTTATACTAAAAATATTTCACTTTAACAATCTGGATTCTACTCTATGAGATACAGTTTTGGTACTGTGCTCTCTTGGTGTGATATTTAGGTGTGCGTCCCCCCTTGAATGTTGTGAGATTGTCCTTTGTTTCACTTAAGGGCAGGTTTTGTCTTTAAACATGTACTGGACTCCAGCTGCTGAAGCGTGTCTGAGGTCATAATTACTGCCTTCAGTACTTGTCAGTAGAACCACACATTTAAAACCTGAGAGGAATTCTGTTTTCAGTTGCAATCATATGGCTAAGTTTAGTCCAGGAGGGGACCAGATGCTTTTTAAAAGTTTGGGTCTAAAAGTGCCTTCTGTTGTTCCTTTCATTATCTTGCTTTGCTGGAAGATACGTTAGATGTGACCTGCAGATTTAGATAAAGAATAAAACCTGACAACATTTAGAAAAGATTCCTGCAGAAACTTTAAAACTCTGAAAATGCATCTTAAAATCTGCCATCAAAGTAGTCAAGTTAATTTTCTGAAACCACATTATTTTATGTCAGTTATTTAAATCTCAAAAAGTTAATTTGTGGTCCTTTTATCTGACTACTCTTCCACTAAACCTTTCCTTTGTAACTGTGTGTAACGTAGGATTTCAAGACTCAGTACAGGATAGCACAAGGTCTCCATTTCCATCCCCTTCAGAGTCTGGTTTTCTTCCATTCCCCTTCCTGCTCCCAGAAAGTAATAGGACAGAACTAGTTGCATTACAAAAGCACCAATTATGCCTTCTTTTTTTTCCCCACAAGGGTGTCCAGTGGGAACTTCACTTAGTAGGAATTACGCTTCCAAGATTGCTCCCATAAATTTTGGTATGCTGCTCTTAGAGCAATGTAATCACAGGTTTCATGTTCCCAAACCCCTTGGGTGTTGAAACACTCAAGAAGATCAGATTTTTTCTCAATGAAAGGCTGAGCACCTTACCACCTGAGTTTTACATATTAATGTAAAACACAGTTAAATGCATGGAAAGGCATGAGAAAATGGTTACCGACTTACCTGTGTGGTCAGTGGCTGGAATAACATTTAAAGACTCATTAGACATGAACGTTGGAAATGGAGACAGATGGTTTTATACTGTGATATTTTGCTGTAATTGTGGTGGCATAGGATGTGGAAAGAGATCCTGTGGTTTTAACATGAAATTTAGCCTGAATCCATGTCAGGTTAGAACCAACAACTGCTGGGCTGGTATTGTGGAAAGGAAAAGAAGAAACATTTATCCTGTTCAGCCTTAATGAATCTCAAAGTTCAATTTGATATTTGAATAAAGGTTATGGCTATGTTTTAAATGATAGTGTACAAAATGAAGTTCACACTTAGGAACAATACTTAAGAAGAAACATTTACTTCCATTTATGCTCTCTCTGGTTGCTTTATGCAAAGATGTATCTAGAGTGCAATAAACCATAGTAATTTGATGATTTCGAGGATTAAGAGATGCTACAGGCAACAGAACAATTAAGGGAGAGTATCTTGCCGCAGGACCAGACTGGATGCAGAGGCATAGGTCAAGCCTAACACAGCACTGCTGAAATTACAAAGGTAGAACCAGAACTAAAATGCATACATTTTCACATTCTAGATTATTTCTATATTTAACTTGCTTCTGCTAAAATAGTTAAAACATTAAAAAAAAAAATCTTAACTTTTGTGGATTTTCATGTGTACGTGTTTTGTAAAAAAGTGTACTTATGATACCTTTTTAAACTGGCTCGGGGTACTATTTGTCCAAATCTATATGGCAAGTAATGTTTCTTCTTAATGGATCTAAGACTGCATTTTGTAAATAAATAAGTTAAAGTGGGGAAAAATATTTATTGATTAGAAATATGTTGTGACATAGCTGTCAGGTATGAAATCTACTATCACTTGATTGAAATGAAACTAATTTTAATAGCAAATGTGGAGAATAAATTTAAATAACGACTTATTAGATCTTCATACATGCAGAATGTGAAGACATGTAGATATTACATAGTAGAAATATCAGTGGTTGGAGATACGGAAAGCTTGATAATGAGGAAACCACTGCCAGGAAGGGGGAAATATGAATGCAGTTAGTGAACATTAGTACCCTACCTCCATTTGTTCAAGGCCAGCCTTGCAAGATATGCTCCTGGGAACAGTCTTATTCTCACCAATTTCAATGAAAGAGCCCACGGGTGCACAACTCAGATCTTAGGAAGGAGTTCTTTGATCAAGAAGTTGCAGAGGTTTTTATAAGATCAAAGTGGAAAAGCTTTAACCCATCTGTGTGATGTGCATTTTGAATAAAAATGCCCTAACTCCTCTTTTGATAACAAAAAGAGAAGGCAGGATGAAGTCAGCAGATGAATAAAATAGAAAACAGAGAGCTTTAAATTTCTTGAAAGAATATTAGTTCTTGTCGTGACCATTTGACTTCAAAAAAGAATGCTACAAATTATTCCACAGAAGAATTACATAAAGCAAAATTGTGGTGAGAATAAAGGCTTGACTTTTATGGCTGCAAAAATTCCAAACATTGTCCCATGAGGAAAACTAGTAAAGTATAATCACAAATTTCAACTGTGATCCATTTAAAAACTTCTTTCTGGACATCAGCCTTAACCTAATCAATTACTAATTCTACCTTATTGCTGTGTTTTTTAAACAGCAAGCAAAATGTGGGAGCTTGGGAAATGCAACAAAGAAATACAAGCAAGGTTGAATTCATAACGTTCCTTGAAGATGTGCACGACAATATGGAGCTCATAATTATTCCAAATAAAAATTTATTAGTTTACAATTCTAAAGCTAGTTTATTTATTGCAACATCTTGCTAAAGAGAAATTTCAGTAACCGACCAACCTACTAAAAAACACATTATTGTTTTAAATTGATTGAAGAAAAATTATGTGAATTCAAAGTTCCTTCTTTCTATGACTAATAACAATCTAGGTCAAACTATGTGTTCTCTGAAAGGCAAGGTATTTGTTTCATAACGATAACTAATAACCTGGTTTATTTTGAACTCTGTATATGCATCTTCATAGCCTCAATGAATGTTTTCAGGACTGGGGCACTAGGATCTTAGACGCTATTTAAATGTAAAGACCAATGCAAATCTACAGCCTAAAGCCATGTAACCCGTAGTTATGGTGCAAAGAAGCTGCATTCATTACTCCTGAAGACTTTAGTTCAAACACAATGTGTCTGCAGGAGTTCTTGATCAAAAAGAAAATACAATAAACTCTTTTCAATTTTCAATTACTTTCCTAATCTAGGATATGTAGATGTTTCAGGCTAAGCAGTTTTCGAGGGTGGGATTCTTTTTCATTGAAGGTAACATATTCTGGAAACTAATGGAACAAACTCAGATTTGGTTCAAGTAAACACTTTTTTCAGGAGGGGTACTAGTGCCACGTGGATACTGATTAACAAGTAGATGCAACTCATAAAATCTCTGGTCTGTTTTTTAAATGGAGCAGCCCTAGTGTTGCTGTCAGTGTTTGCTCAGCCAGGAATGCTAATTTGGCACTAAATTATGTTAATCTGTTTGTGTATATGTGGACAAAATGATTATGTGCCAAATATAGGCCTTTGTAGAAGCACAAAAGTAAGCAAGCAAACGATGCGATGAAGAGCCCATCCACAGGCAGGCTGGTCAATAACCCTGCCTTGCAATTCTCCATTTGCTTCCCCCACAGCAGCAAACAAGTTTCAAAACAAAAAAAAATGTTGTGTAAGGAAGTGGGGTCTACTCATGCTGATATGTGAGATAGATTATATTTAGCGTGGAAGTATCTTCTTGAAAATAGGTCTGGTGATTTCTGCATTGTTGTCGTGTTTTCAACTCATAGCAAGGAATTCAATCTTGGCAGCCTGGTGTTAGACCAGATACCTACAAGTAAGCACTTGGTCACTCTGTAAAAGCTTTAAAATCAGGTAGAACCTCTGACAGTTGTTGCAGGGCTTCATAAAATTTTGCCTGTAGCTTCAGATGATGACAGAAAACTTTATCACTGATCATTAATCACTTGTTATTTATTAATATTTTTTATCACTATATCTGATATTAACATAATATATTAAATTATAATATTTGAAGCTTTGGAGTTTTCATATCAGAGTAATACTTCCTTCACTACAGAATTCTGTTTCCACCAGTTTTCACAAGTGGATGCATAATACTAGATGGTCCTTGACTTGTGGTGCAAAAAAGGCAAGGACATTGGTAGAATCCAACTTTCATGAGGAGATGTCCTGTTGAACTCTGTGAATATTCTTGCATATGTGCATGTACAAAAACTGAGCAAAACTAGAGGCCAACAGTAATGTGAAGCTTGTGACACTAAGACATGAGATCACTTGGTTTGTTCAGCCAAGAGGAGAGACTGAGGGGAGACCTCATTGTGGTCTTCAACAACCTCACAAGGGGAAGTGGAGGTGCAAGTACGTATCTGTCTTGGTCAGTGACAGGGCTCAAGGAACTGCCGTGAAGCTGAGTCAAGGGAGGTTTAAGTTGGATATCAGAAGAAAGTTTTTCAGCCAGAGGGTGGTTGAGCACTGGAACAGGCTCCCCAGGAAAGTGGTCACAGCACCAAGCCTGACAGAGTTCAAGAAGTGTATAGACAACACTCTCAGGCACATGTTGTGATTCTTGGGGTTTCCTGTACAGAGCCAGGATTTGGACTTGGTGATCCTGATGGGTCCCCTCCAGCTCAGCAAATTCTATGGTTCTGTGATTCTCTGGCTGAAAAGAAACTTTCATATTCCAAGACAAAGTTAAAACATACCCCAAACAGAATGTATGAACTGAGGAGTCTTGATTCTCTGTGCTGGTTTTTTTTTCCAAATAAAAGAAACACCTGTTTTCTGAAGTTTTTATTCCTTGTTGTGAAGTGTGGGTGTTGAACTCACCAGAAAAAAAAAAAAGGGGGTTCTCCAAAAGTTCCTTAGGTCAACAGAATATGTGGGTTTGCACCTTCTTATCTTAAAAGTCATTATCAGTTTAACTTCCCTCAACAGTCTCTGGATAGGTAGATTTTATGAAAGCCCTTCATTTTACACTGTGTATAAAGTCCAAGCACTATAGAAAACGTGATCTATAAGATGCAGCATATGTTCAGGGACAGCAATGCAATAAAAATTATAAAGGAGCCGTGTAATTTGATTACGTTGCAGTTTACATGTATACTAAGGCAAAGGAAGAACCTGTGAAGATGATACCAGCTTAAAAGGACCCAGGAGATCAGGCAAAACTTTGACAGGAGAAATCAGAATTGTGCAGTCCAGTGAAGAATTAAACTACCGGGAGTAATAATATGGGCTGATGCACTCAATATAGCAGTAATGCCCTCGGAGAAGGGTAGGAAATAATTCAGTTCCTCTAGGCTGCACAGAAGCTAAATACAGTATGACAAGAAATAGTAGCAGTACTCATTATGTCTGATTGCTAATTACCCCTTTGAATGATTCGGTTATGCCTGCTACTAGATAATTAGTTTAGTAATTTATGGCTGCAGCACAAACTAGTATTTTAATTTTCGCTGAACAGTTTTCACAACACCTACAGTTCAGATAATATCTCCCTTTTTACTCAATTTCAAATTGCTTTCTTTGATAACTGATGGAGGAAAAAAAAAACCCAAGCAATTCTTTCAATTTCCCAGCATAGCTTTAATGGTAAATTGCTTATTTTTATGTAATTGTATTCAAATGTAAACTATATAAATGTAGAAAACAACTCTACCTGAGCTTTCAACATGATTTCTTTATAGATTTGGGAATTAATCCTTGAAACACTTGCCTGGGAATATTTGCTGTAGTAAAGTTATTCATTGTCTCTATTCAGAATAAAGTAAAACTACTCCTATGTATGACGGTTGCTAGGATTAGACCCTTGGGATGAAGTAAATTTATTTTTTGTTTATTTTTTTATAATTGCACAGCTATTTCTGCACTCCCTGATTATTCTGCTTACAGGCATTGATTCTTCTACACAAGGAAGGTGCAGACTGCAACTGGTGACATTTAGAGTGCTGCTTGTAGTGTATTGGTTGGTGGGATTTTAAAGAATAATCAGTTTTCATGAATATTTATATTTCTTAAAAAATCAGCTACTACTTAGTTCACTCAAGTATGAAAGCTAATTCTAAAAGGTATTCAGAGATATATGTTTGGCAATTTGTGAGCTATGTTGTTTTTCTAATAAAGCTGCCACATGGTAATTTAGACTGCCAATGGAAGATGAATATCTGAGTACCACTGAAGATCAAGGTCATATTTTAATTATTTGTAAAATGCTTTTAACCTCAATCTCACTTTGCTGGTTTAAGCAAAATTCTTGTATTTTGTCATTAAGTGATTTTGTGTGTGATTCATGCGACTGTTTCCTCCCTTCTTATGGACAGACCTGCCTGTGTTTGATTCACACCATCACTTACTTTCAATAGGTTAATTTTTTTTACATTTTTGTACTGTTTTTTGCTCTGACTTTGGGGAGGTATACTCTGGCAGTGCCTAGGGATGAGCTGAAATGAGGCTGCCTGTTCAGAGTAGTTCATAAAATAACAGTCAGTTTGCCCAAGGGACTTTTGATCTAAATGCTCTAAATAAGTATGAGATTTGTTTTCATGTGTGAAAGGGGCAGCAAGTGAGTCACAATAACCTGTTTAACTTGCCTGACTGGGTGCTACACAGCAGCAGCAAAGGTTGTGTGGGCAACAGGGAATGAAGAGTAAAAGTAGGGAGGGAGTAAACAAGGGAATCTAGAGTAAAAGGAGGGAGGGAGTAAACATCCAACCAGGAGAACAAAGAAAGTCTACCCAAACCACATATTAATTTTCATGGCTGAAATCTCTTCTGTTTTCAAAGATCTCAGCAATTTTTGATTGCTGTTGCTCCCTCTCCTTTTGCAGTCACCTTAGTTTTAAGTAAACTGCTGCTGCTGCTTCACTTTACTTCTGTATATCCCTCTTTTCACAGTGACCATTTTTTTGTCTCTACCAGGAGAACCAGACTGAACCAAGAAAGTTTGCTTCTAAATGTATTACTAATCTCTGTGCTAGCTAAGGAATGGGTGGATAGAGAAATGAAAGATGGCTGTATAGGATATATCTCTTCTCTTTTCAAAAAGCACAACAATTTCTGTGCTTCTCCTGGCCTCAGAAGAAATCAGCAGAGGTTTTCTTGTCTCCAGTGATGTTATATTTCAATGGCATTTTGTCATCCTTCAGAGGCAGATGTCAGTGCCATCTCTCTTCTTCAGAGGAATAGATTTCTGTACAGAGCACTCTGCTTCAGAGGAAAAGACAGTTTGGGAAAGACATCCTTGAACTTGACTTGCAAGTTCCTACTTCTCAAAGACAGCACTGTTTTTTGAAGGTTTTTTTCCCACAACACCCAAGACATCTCAAGCACAGACACAAAAGAGTCAGGAATCCTTAGTCAATGGCATATTCTCTGCTGTGCTGCATCTCATGTCCATCTGCACCTCATCCCTGGGTGCAGCCTGCAGGCAGCACAAGGCAGGCATGGTTTGAACCAAGGAGGGAAGGAAGGAATGAAGGAGTTAAGCTAGAGGAATGAGAGCTGTGCAGTGTCCCTCACCTCCAAGGTCTGAATGTGAGCCTTGGCAAACTGTAATTTTAATATAGCTCTAACCAGGAATTCTTCAAACATGAGATGAAGAGGGCAAAAACATCTGCCTGTGCAGGATTTGTTGATGAATTTTTGATGTTTTTGGGAACAGAATGTATTCTTTGATATTTCGGGATTCTTGTTCCCTTTCAGTTTTGGCTTCTCACTGCTGCTTTACCACATCCCATGTGTTCCATGAAGCTGTGCTGTTTTGTGCCTTGTTTCATCTTATTGCTAGCTGCTGAATCATGGGCAAAATTTGGTGTTATAAAGGAATTAATCTTATCTCAAGCTCTTTATTGTCTCGATTTTTATCTGTTGTGTGAATCCTTTTCTTTATAACAGGAAAGTTCACTTACTGTATCACATTTTAATCTCCTGAGGCTCAGTAGTTTATGGGAGGTGAATAGTTTGGAAGGAGAAAGTAGGGAAGCAACTGAAAATTGGTGCTGAGAAATGGGGCAGCACATGTTTGTTGATTTCATATAAGAAATCAAATAATTTCAATGGAGAACTTGAGGTAACCTACGCAGATGAAAACTCCATAGGAAAGTTGCACTGTTCAGCTTTCACATTCACCACTAGCAGGCTATGATTTTAGCAGCACAAGACCAATTTTATTGAAAATGTGTGCATTTGTTGGCTGTTTCCTATTGAGTTTAACATTTCAGAGTTCACACTGTAAAGAAAGAGGAGGTCCATACTAAACATTAGATTATGAAAAGTCTCTCTGCAGAAGTAATTATGTGATTTTCTTGTTCAGGGACAGCAATTGAGACACTTGGAATATCAAAGGAAGCATAAAACTGTGTTCAAAATCATTGCATTACCATTCCTAGCACATTAGCACTGTTACTGACAAATCAGTTGGGACTAGCAGGCAAATATTTAGATTATCAAAATGAGTTTTTCCTTATGAGCAGCAATGCATATTGTTTGCAGGTGCTGTATTACTGAGAAAAATATTTGGCAGTATGAGTTCACCAAACTTGTTTTATTCCTGTTATTTTGTTTACACTGCAATTCGATGACACAATATCCACGGCTGGTACTTGCAGCAAGCTTTCTGTCGTCTTTCTGGTGTTTACCAGCACTGGATCAGCGTTATAAAGGGCAACTCTGACAGCATTTCTGTGAACATCAGGCTCATGTTTATTACAAAATGAAACTACTCTCATTATAGACAATGGTCTAACTTCTGAGATATATATTCTCTGACCTGTTCGGTAAGTGATTTCCTACAGACTGAATGTAGTTACTCTTCTTCAATACCAGTTACATGAAGAAGGGGCTGTTGCCTGTAAGGCAAGCTGTCTCAGCATTAGCCTGACCTTTCCAACTTTGTTTAGAGCAATGCTTTAAGTTTTTTCTACCTGGCAGAGATTTCCACTTCCACAGTCATAACAGCCTATCCTTCTGTTCTTTCTCTTAGCTGTCTGCTGCTAGCCATGAATTTTGCATGAGAATAAATGTGTACACCAGTATTCCAATCAGAATTTTCTTTGCTGTGTACCATGTTACCAGATAAAAGTGCACAAATAGCTGGTTGCAGGACTACATCCACTGCTTAGTTTCTGCAACAAGGAGGGAGAAGATAAAGCAGCTAAGGCCAGTTCTGTGTTCTGAGGATGCCATGGGCAAAAGCAGCCTGGGAAACGTAATACGGATTAGATTGAACATACGGAAGACATTTTTTACTATGTGTGTGGTGAGACACTGGAACAGGATGCCCAGAGACGTCATGAATGCCACGTCATTGGAATTGTTCAAGACCAGGTTGGATGGGGTTTTGAGAAACCTGATATAGTGGTAGATGACCCTGTGTGTGGCAGGAGTGGTTGGACTAGGTGGTCTTGCAAGGTCCCTTCCAATCTACAGAATTCTGTGATTCCATGATTCTATATGGATACTCCTTCTCAGTATTGTAGTACCTCTGAGGAGCAATGAAAGTTAGAGCAGCCATAAAAGTAAAGTCAAGGTGGTGTAGAGCAAATCTAAAGTAGTACAATGCCAAAATGTTAAAAGATTCTCCCATATTCCTGGCTCATACTTTAGGACATTGTTGAGTCATTGCTGCAAAAAACATAATAAAAATGTTTTTTTCCACAAAAGAAAAGCAGAGAAAATAGTGAACCTTGATTTCTAGGACTACAGTCTTCATTTTTGGTCATGTCTATACACTTGGTAAATCTATTATGATAATAAAGTGTTTGTTTGCTGGTATATCATCCAAAAACCATCTTGATATTTCATATTTGAAGAATAATCCGTACAATGACTCATGAACTAAGATACTTCCTGCACGGTAAGGGTGGCATATAGCCAGGTGGTTAAGCTTCATTTCAGCTGTGTTGTAATGTAATTAATTAAAAGCTCTAATCTGGATTTTAGGCTGTTAGTGTGAGATTATTGGTCCTACTGGTCCTCCAGCTGATTTGATAGCTCTGCTCCTGATCTGCTAGCAGTGAAGGACTTAGCTACACAGGCAGGGGCAGTTCTGGACATGCTCCAAGGCAAAACTTCACAGACAATCCCCACACTTTGAGTCATAAAGTGATTTAGGAGATGATGAGTCACTATACCAACACACAGAAAGTCAGAGTTAAACACCAGAGAAATGGATAAGTGTGCATATCAGTTTCAGTTCTGTCATTATGAGGAATAAACTGTAGTAATTAGATTAGAAGTCACTGTAACTGGACTAATGACAAATCTTTGATTTACCTGTACTTGTATCGCTGCAAGAATTAATTATTACTCTGCAAGATTTTTCTGCAGCCTACAAGTTACATGATTGTATGGTTTGGTATGCTGCCCTTGAGGCTTATCTATAATCTGGATGCATGACTGACTATGTCTTCACTGTTACACTTGCCTTGCATACACCCCTCAGCGTGGGCTTGCCTCATGGTGCCAGATTTGTGTGAACTCTGGATCACAGCTAGGCTGGTGTAGAAATAAGCACCACCTACTCTTTCTCTTCAGCTAAGCACTCACTTTCCTGTGTGCTCTCAGTGCCTTCTGATGGGGTACTGTAGGGGCACTGCAGCACCAACAAACTGGTTGTTTTGTAATTTGTCTGCTTAGGTTAATCTAGAGAAGTCACAAGTAAAAAAGCTTTCTCAAGACTGTGTTTCTGGGCTAATATGGGCAAAAGCCTTTTAAGCCAAAGAGAGAACGTTTTCAGAATGCAGGATGGGATTTTTATACTGCAGCTTTGTATCGAAACTCATATATCAATTTTAGATCCTGTTTTCTCATTCATTTGACCCTGGTCCAGATCCAAGGGGTGGTCCTCAGTTTGTTACTGCTTTTAAAGAAAAACGCAAATTAGAGGTGGGGAAAAAAAGTACTGTGAGGTAGACAGACTTTAAAATTTGTTGTTATTTCTTTTGCTATGCTTGTAGTAGAAGGTTGCATAGTAACAGATACCAAAACAAGTGGTTCTGAGCTCTGAATTCCAAATTGTTGCATGTTTTGACAGTGGCCCAATCAGATAAATATTGCTGGAGATTGAGAAAAGTACCCTAATAAGTCAGCCGATGTAGAAAATACCTAGATTGAAAATGGTTTTGGTTAGTGTCTTGGGAAAACCCTTTGTATTTATATTCTGTTATCTTTTAGCTGTAGGAACAAAAGCCCTAATTTTATGGCCATTGAAATATTTGCCATGAGCATTTAGGGCTGAGAATTTTTTTTTTTCCACATTCAGAAATTCCACTTAATTTCAATTTCTCTCTATTTAGTTTAGATGCAAACATTGTAGTGAGAGGTAAACACAGCCACTAAGGCATTTAAGTCATCCTGGCTGGTCATATAGCTGCTGGAGCAAGAGGGAAAAACAAGACTGTAATCCAAGGGAAGAGTGTGACCTTCTGTCCTGCGTGACTGGACCTTGGACAGCCTCTGGGGACCATTGCCATGTGTTTTGCGGTTGACTTGCTGTTGCTTTGTGGATAATAAACAAGCCCCGAGGACGGTGCTCTCAAAAGACTGCGGCTCGGAGCCTTGTGCTGCTTCCCTCTCTCTGCCGAGTGCCCACTGGCACTGGGGCTGCTCCTGTGGTTCTACACTGCACATGGAGAGTTTCTCATCCCTGTGGCTAATTTGGAATTGGGAAAACCAATTAGGCTGAAGGATCAGGGCCTGATGAGGCAAGAGATAAAGATAAAAAACAGATGTAAGAAAAAATGTCAGTGTTCTGCGTAACTTGCTGAACAGGAAGGTTTCAGCCTCAGAGGTCAATCTAAGATGTCCACATACATCTCTTCAAAAATTAAATTAATGTACGTGTTCTCTTTGTTCATCTAAATTTCTCTCTACATGATCTCAAAAGACTCTTTGCATTTGCAGTATCTTTGTTCCACAGTAAGCTGAAAAGAGTTGGAAAGAGGTGACAATATGGAAAGCTTCTGAGATCAGGACTATTGAGGCATTTTTGGATTCACCAGTGGGTAATGGTAAAATCTGCTGTCTCAGATCTTGGGAATCAGAGCGGTCTGGTTTTGTGAGTGTTTCAGGGTCTTGTGGAAGGAACAAAAATAAACAGGTGAAATTAATTGATGTTGTTCTTACATCCATAACAGAACACACTTTCTGCATATCATGTAATCTCTGAGTGGTAACAAAGATGGTTTATCATTGTTTCAAAGATTTATTTTCTAAGCACAACTCTTAAGGACATTTATGTTACAATGTCAATTAATCTTAGAATGTAAAATAGAATGATAATTCCTTTATATGATGCATATTTCAAACTTGCTTTTGTTCAGCCTGCGCTACTCTTCATTATACATTTACTTGTAGCACTATCTCTACAATATTAATTTAATTTAGATCAGTGGATAGAAGTTATTTATGATTTCAAATAAAATCTCTTAGTAAGTCAGTCTGTCAGCAGACCAGTCTTTTGGAAAAAGAAAAGGTACCATCGAAAAAGAATCTATATTTATTTTCATCACATCTTTATTGTAGACGGTTTATAGCCAGTGATATTTATGTGGGTCTGTGTGTGTGTGTGTGTGAGAGAGAGAGAGAGATACTACCGTGCAGTGACATTTTCTTTAATGCATTATAAAAAGCACAAAAAGGAAGAAATTGTTTGCAATTTAGCTAAACTGGAATTATTTTTAATTACTAAGAATTAGGGTGAATTCATCTGGAAGCACATTTTGCTCTGACATTTGATTTTGGGAATTAGAATTGTTTGTTCCCTCTACATCTACATCAGAGATGGAAGCAAAAAGGGAGAGCTGGAAAGAAATGGAACTTAATTTAAAAAAAAATACACAGAAAAAGTTCAGAGAAGACACTCTTTGTTTTATTTCATTGCAAAGGTTCTGTAAGCAAACACTAATATACAGAAACTTAAATCAGAAGTTAAAGCTTATCTAGTCTGGTTGCCAGTCACATGGAGAAAACCTAGACAAAACTAGAGTTTTTACACATTTAAAATTCCTGTCCTCTAAAGCCCGGGCGGAGGGTGTGCTCCCAGCTGCAGTAATGTGAGTCCTTCTCTCAAGGACTGGGAGTATCGAGGGTAGAGGTTTCGTAGCACTGCTGTGGATATGTCTGTGCTGGGTGGGATCCTATGCCCTGGATGCTCACCTTAACTGTGTCAGTGGCTGCAGCTCTAAATGTGGTGATTCTCAAAAGCGAGGTCTGTACCACCTTAGCTTTAAGTTTCTTTTTATACAATAATCACAGTGCCCATTCTGTCATTTTGGGGGGATTTGATGACCCTATGTGGAACCACTTAAAATGTATGTTATGTAGTAAATGGTTCTTTTTCTGTGATTTACTGATCCCTACAGAAGAAGCCAACACACTGAACCATGGATACCAGCGATGCCCTTCACTTGAACTTGTTGTACGAAGATAAGCAGGTCAAAGCTGGACATTTTCTGTGGCCAGCTTCAAGTCTAGTGGATTTCCATTGTGAAATATGTTACGAGATTGTTGTTAGAGACTTTGTATTTAATCATCAGCAAATTAATTTAATGTCTGAAGACTCTTTTGAATGGAGATCTTTTTTCATCTTATCTGATTGATGGCCAGTGTTTCTCCCATCCAATTTCCATTGGCATAAGGTTCTGAAACAGGACTGAAGATTGCTGTGAGACCATAATTAGATTTTAAATGGTAATATCTCGCTAATATCTTCAGGCCAGGAGTTTGAATGACTACTTCTTTCCACTAGCATCCAATTAACAAAGCAAAGTACAATGGTGGAACCTGCCTGCGAAAGTTTTTACGTGCTTTATTCTTTCATTCACACAATAAAAGAAAATGCTGTCCTCTTCAAAGGTGACATGCAGAAAATGGACTCGCTTATCAAATGTCTCTGTGCAGGAATGCAGAATTTTGCCTGTGTAGGTGCATTTAATTTTATGCATATTTTATTTCTGAAGCTCACAAAAGAGCAGAGTTCAATTTCTGCAAATATATTCCCAGAGCAAAGGCATGAAGACAGCTTTCTTATTAGAAAAATCTGCACACTTTTATTAATCTCAAAATATTGGTACAAAAGTATCTGAAAAATATAGACACAATATTATTTGTCGCAAGGCTATATTTCAGACATTGATTACTGCACTTCAACTGCCTTTTTCTAAGCCAATAACGATGGGATGTTTACAATGTAAACCTAAGCCTGTTTGGGATCTAACGGATGGCTTTAAGATAAACACAGTACAAAAATAGATACATGTAATAAAATGTCAATTGATTATTTCTAGTGGAGTTATAGCTGGTATTTGAGAGTTCTTAACCTACATCACCTCTCCCCAGAAGGGAGCTTTAAGTCATAGCTCTTCTAACTCTGTGGTTTTATCTTAATGCAGAATTTCAGGCACAATTTACTCTTCTTATTTTTTTTGGATACAATTCTTTTGATACCAAATCAAAAGTATTTCAGACTTTACCAGAGTCAAACTAACACTTTCAGTTTATACATCCAAAATGGCAAGATTTTCTAATTTTCTAATATACCTTCTGATGAATTGCTTTATACTTCAGAGATACACTTCTGTAATGTTTTCTCCCTTTCCTACTCTGGAAAAAGAATTTATTCTGCTCACTGTATGTGTAGGCATTGTTCTGAATGAATTAAAGAAAAATTATGTGCAGTGCACTCAACTCTGTATCCTTAATTGGAAAATGAACATGTGTTGTCTTTGGTCTAAATAGATTATGAAAAACTCTGTTTGAAAGTAAAGCTTTTAATACCAATTGCTGTAATTTTTATTTTCAAATTAATTTCACACTTTATTCGTACATTTATACATTTCTACTTTGAACTGATGAATCTATTTTTTCTGTTCTAGGCCAAACAAACCCAAGTATCTTAAAATGGAAATTTAAATACTCTACATTTATAAATTACGTGTATCAAAGACATAGATCCATCCTACAGTTTATACTTCCTAGGCTTAAAAATAATTGTGTTCTTAGCTGCTAGGTGGTGTGGTCTTCCCTCATGGAATTTGAAAATAATTAGATCATTTGATTGAAACAGTAAGCCTAATATATCTATACCTGAAATTACACCAGTCTATAGAAAATAATTTTTCTGTAGAAGAGAAACTAACAGTCAAAGAGTCTGGCAAACACAAATTGCAAAATCTTTGATGGTTATGGCATTTTAGTGTGTATATACAAATGTATAACCAAATGTATATACTTCATATATATATGTAGTGTATCTATATTACACATATATATATATAATCAAACTTCACTGGTTATAGTTTTTAGTTGCGGTAATTCGGGAAAGCTTTTTTACTTTGGAAAACACCTAAAGGCTAATATTTTAGCATGGCAGCTCTAAAAACCTCATAAGCCAGGCTCCAGAACTAAATACAAATCAAACCTTTCTCATATTTTTATGGGAATAGGATGGCATGCCTGTGTCTCCCCACTTGGTCTGGTTACCCAGGTGAAGCTCCACTATATACCTGTGCTCAAGGGAGACTAAGATGTTAAAAGGCAAAATACTTTTCCTTCTTTGCCACAAGTTCATGGTTCTCTCCTCTTGGCAGCTTCTCTGCGATTTCTCTAAGCAAATTAAGTGAATGTACTGGAACACCATGGGATCGTCATTATTCTTATGCTCAAAGAAAGGCATTTTTCTTCTGAGTTTTTCTGTCTGCTGGGACAATGTGAGTTATCTTCTATTGGTTTTTATTCTTATCCAGGCATTTTTTGAGTGTGACTTTGGAAGACATTTCTATGTCCAGTCTAGTGACAAGTCTTTCTGACATAAGTCCTCTGACAGGACTGTCTGGGGCACTGAGGAATGTTTCATGGCTCACCGGTGCTCCCTAGCTCTTCTGCCAAATGTGCAGAAATCGATGGGAGCCTAGTCCGTAGTTCAGAGTCAGAACTGCTGTGGCCATGCAATAAATGTGAGCATTACTAGAGAAAACATACATCAAAAAAAAAAAAAAAAAAAAGGTTTCATCCCTGTTTATGAAAGAGTAGATCAGCTTCCTGGTTTTTTATGTGCCTTTGTATGATGGTAGTTCTGGAGTATTGCATATGATTCTTGCAGAGAATAATTCTAAAAAGAAAGAAGAATGCATAGTAAAGCCTGCTGAAAATGAACAATGCATCTCAGACACCTCAGAGTCTCTATAGGGATCAGAATTGCTGAGAAACCATCATGTCAGCTGCCAGAGAGATTGTGAAAAAGTCAGTGACAAAGCAAATATCTTTCATATGGTAAGAAAAATCTCATATTCATACCAATGAATACAATAAGATAAAGATAACCTTCCAGTTCCAATATGCTCATTCTCTAAATGAATTAAACTTATCGACTGAGCAAAGATTTAGACTTTAAAAAATTTGTTAGCTGATAGATATGTAAAATTAGTTGATTTCTTTTGCTTTGCATTTCAAAATCAACCTTCATTACAGTTGCCACATTTAAATTCTAGTTCATACTATGTGCCCTTAAGACAAGGGTGTTGCAAAATCTCTGCCCTATCCCTGGAGATAAATATCAGCAGAATTGAATAGGTAGTTATTCCAAGATAAGGGACTCTTGATGATCTGATATATTCATCTTAGACGACTCTGGAATATTTTTTTCCTTTTGATGTGTGTGTATATCTGTATATGCAGTGGAGCTGGGAAATTCTACTGTTTTAGAGTCAATATTTTTGCAAATTTTTTCTTAAAAAAAAAGCAAACCCAAAAAAGCTCAGAGGTTTAACTCCCTTTCCTGAAGTGAATAAACACCTAAATAAAAATGTGTATTTTTAAGTGAGGAGTGTGAAGAGGAGAGTGTTGAGCTAGCAAGAGAGAATAAAGCAGGAAAAAAAAGAAATTAAAAAATAAATGGAGAAGTATTTCTTTCTCCACAGGCTTTTAGAGAAGCAGGGAGTGATGGAGTGGGTACTCAAGAAAGACATCCAATTGGCAAAATAGAAGCTAATCAGGCAAGGAGACGATTATAGATGATTAGGGACCTAGGCAGAAGCTGCTTTTGTTGCTGGAGAAGGGGGCTGGAGAGCAGATGTGGCCAATAAATGGCAACTTCTTTAACCCTCCTGTATGACAAAAAGCAGCAAAACTGTAGGTGCGCTGGATAAGAGAGCGAGTCACAATGGGGTGAACACAGAAGAGCTGGGGGAGGGAAGGGAGCTGCACGGTGCTGGAAGGAATGAAGGTGTGGGATGTTCCAGACCTATGAGGAGCAGGGAGTTGCTTTGAGTAGCACTCTGCAAAAAGCAGCCACTCCGGCCAGGCTGTCTGGCTTGCCTGAAACAGAGCCATCAGAGGCAGGCTGGTGACAGTTTTCTCCCTCAGAGTCAGGAAATATGGAGGAGGTTGCAAATCTGGGAGGGAGATTCTCCCCTGTCCCACCTACTCTGCTAACAGTGGGTGTAGCAAACCAGACTCCATGTCTCGCACCGTTCTTTTCTGTCTTGCTGCATATTCATATTCTTTTCTTTCTCAGTCCAGCAGCAGCAAGGTCTGTCCCTGAGGCAGCAGAACACAGAATCAAAAGATGAGGGGGAAAACCAGCTTGGTGCAAGATACAGAATAGGAAAGGGTTGAAAAGGGAGCCAGAAGACTCAAGGCAGAATCATTGTCAAATGCCCAATAGCCCTACTTTGGGACTGAGAGCAACAGATCACGTCGGGGATACATTTTCACTCTCCTAATCTAAATGTTCCACTCTTTCCCTAAATCCTTCAAATGCAAGTTCAACTGCACCGTTTGCTTTCAGAGTTTGGAAGGGAATTGATAAACATATTTTACTAATCCTTTCATGACTCCATATCACCTTCAGGAGTTACCTGTATGGTTTCTAGTTTCTCTGTGGTGTAACATCAGCTACAGACTGCTTATCACAAAGGAGTAGAAATTATTAACAATTTTAAGATACTAACATGTGTTTCTTAAACATGCTTTAATCAAGTGCGTTAATTTAATAATTAATCTTTTTGCTGCCTCTCACCTTTTAAAAACATCCCCTTGTGTCTTCATTGTAAATATGACACATTTCCTGCTGAAATCATGCTCTTGGACATTAGTAGTCTTCCTCCTTTCTCAACAAAATTAAACTTGACTCAAAGATCTCAATGAAACTTCATATAGTTTGCAAACCTTGCTTTTTACAGTTTTAGATCAAGTTGAAAGTAAATGCAAGAGCACATCTCGTGTGTGGCCACAAGTGAAAGTGTTGATTCAGCACTTAGCTGTCAGGAAAAAAAATAAAGCCTGAAGGAAAGTCAAAATTTTTCTACATTTCACAATTCTGTTACAAAATCCGGTGTTTCTGGGCTTGGGATTTTTTTTTTTTTCCTGAAGTTATATGCTGCTTTTCTGCCCATTTGATGTACGTTCTTTACATGTTCCTTATTTTTTCCCAGTAACTCTTGAAATTGTCATTTCTTTAGATCTTTTTATTTGATACCAGCAATATTACATTGAATCGCAGTTCTCACCAATCATCTCACCTCTGATTTGTGTTCAACAGCCTGCTTTTCCAAGTCTGAAAGTTATTTCATGTTCTTTTTCTTTGCTTCTAATTCAACACTCATTGTGTATAATTGCAGGGTAGAGCAATGATTACTCTCCAAAGAATTACAATCAAACTTGGCTTGTTAGTGTATAAAGCTCTGACTGTTAATCACAATCATTTAAACAGTAGCTAACCCTCACTGAAACACAGATGGCATGTTGTTAGCATTTCAAGCTACCAAACTCACGGTCCCAGAGAGGACTTTGTTATGCTTTTAAGTTCTGCTTTTCTTCCGTGATGCTGAACGGTATCTGCTGGATTGGATGCTCTCTCAAACACTAAGGAGGAACACAGAAATACTGTACAGCTGTAGCATCTCATGCAAATAAAAATGCATAATTTTTTTTGACTCAAAATGAAAAATTCAACCACACAACGCAGAATGAATACAAAAAGAAGCTCTATGAATGAAAACCTCCAATATAAAGAGGAAGTAA
Source organism: Mohoua ochrocephala (assembly GCA_013398855.1). Classification (NCBI taxonomy): domain Eukaryota; kingdom Metazoa; phylum Chordata; class Aves; order Passeriformes; family Acanthizidae; genus Mohoua; species Mohoua ochrocephala. The sequence goes on from VZTA01026741.1 coordinate 148,848, forward strand.
TCTTGATTAAAACTAGAAAGTAGTTTAAAATATGTGCATATTTGACTTAAGAAAACATTGGTAAGCTTGATGCTAATGTAATGATAATCAAGAGGGTCTCATGATCCCATGAGAGTTCTAAAGTCTGGTGATTTTCAGCAACCCATTAAATAAATAGGTAACCAATCTTTCCAGATTAGACAGAAAAAGCTCAAATACTGTATATCTAGGAGTAGAACAAATGATATCATCAGTTCCAAGGCCTCAAGCAAGGATTTTTAATAAGAATTATTATTAAATGCTTGATGCAATATGACAATCCACTTCATAAAAGACTGTATTTCTTCAAAAACATGTGTTTTGAAAAGGTTTAAAATAACTACACCTAGAAAAGTTCAATTCTTACACTGTAGAAAAGGATTCTCTAAAAGGCCAAGGTACAGAGTTGTGAGCAAAAGACAGAAGACCGATCAAGGTTTTGGCTACTGCAGATTCAGTACGTGCTTGTCTGTCGTCCTGTCTCCTTTCAAGAGCTTCCCTATCAGTAAAATAGAGATTAAAAATGCCTTATGCAGAAGATACCTTTGGAAACTGAGTTGCTGTTTTGAAAAAAAATCTGTTGTTTTAGATAAACTCTGAGGAATAGGGAAAAAAAAGCAATTCTCAGTGGAAGAATCTATTATTTAACTGGAACTAACTGTGCATGACTTGTCATTAGTATGCACCAAGTTAAAAGCTCAGAGGTCTGGATGTGCGTGCTCCAGTGCTGCCAGAGGGCAGGAGCATTGTCACGTTGTACCTCCTAGGGTGCTGTGAGCGGGGTAGGCTTCACCGAGGAACACAATCCTACCCAAGGGCTCAGCCACTTATTAGGTGTTTTAATACCTAATAGGGCTTTTGTCCTTACCTTGTACCAAGGCTGTTCGTTTTTTCCTATATAAATTCCATTCCATGATGAAATATTGGCCTATAAAATCAGAAATTAAAAAAAAAAAAGGATAATTCCTGTATTCCTTTAGACACATAGTTTGATGAGAGGTAACTAGTCTCTTCCCATGCTCAATTTCCTTCTACCACCTGAATCTTTTGTGTGTGCTTCCCTAGAGACTACTGCTTAGTTTGAGTAGGCAGAGAAGATTTGAACCAGTATCTAGAGCTAGACGTATCTTTTTGTCATTGACCAGACACGTGTTCTAGTAGGTGGCATCTCTGCTGCAAGAATGGGAGAAATTTTAATTCTCATGATTAGCTCCTTTAGCATTTAAAATGTCAGAGACGTAATTTACTTAGCACAAAAAGCAGTCAAGCCTAAGGTAAATTGTGTTTCCAAAGCAGTCTTTCTGTGTTATTAGCCATGCTTCAAAATACCAATGAAATTGATATTAATATCAATGAAATTCTGTACCATGTTTTAATTAAAGTATTTTATAAATACCTATATAAGTAATTCATTTGCAAAGATTTCAAGAGCAGATGCCATCTTTCAAGATCAGATGTCTTTCATCTTTAAAATTTAAATGTGAATTGTCCATAAGGAAGTTTGTATGGATAAGCACTGGAAGAAATACTTGCCAGCTCTGTGGTTGTGTATTCATTCAGGTTTGTTACATAGACATAAAAGCCTGTTGTCTTTTTTTTCTGAAGCATTAAGTGTGCAGCAAAAATCACATTTATTGTGAGGAGCTGTGGTTCCTGGTCGTATATCAAATAATTCTTCAGTGGCAGTGGAAAAGGTTAAAAAGTTTTCATAGGGACCTCACTAATCAAATCCACACCCAGCCATTTAAGATATGTGGCTCAGGATCTTTTGTCTCAATACAGTGGCACAATACAGTGCATATAAATATCCTTCTCTTGATTCCCAGGGCCGATATGCTTTCAGATCTTTCTTTATATCATTCATCAGAAGTATACCTTCATTCCAGTTCAAATAAGGTGTAGTACCCACACTGATGTCTAAAGAGAATACACTACATGTCATATATTGCAGCTTGTCCACTTGCAAATAAACACATCATTTCTCTTTTGTGCTCAGTGTTCAACTTGACTTCTTTGATTTGAAATGAGGTGTGATTTGAATATAATATGACTTTAATCCAACATACTTATAGCACTTGGGACAATGTATAGCTTGTCTTACCTCAGCAATCAGGGAATGGAAGCTTTGAGACAAATTCTGACCTTCTTGCAACATGCTTTTCTGTGCCAAACACCTTGAAATTGAGTTTATTTTTACAGCAGCAAGTTTAATGTCAAGTGCTTGAATGAAAATTGAATTAATTTGTTGCTTTCATTAATTGACCTCCTTTAATTTTCAAACTTTACATGTTTGTTTAATCTTAATACCTTTTGATTTATTCATGAAATGTTGCTCTTCTGTGCTTTGCAATAATCTCTGACTATTCAAGCATTTTCAATGTGATATTCTACATCCCAAGTTTTTAATGAGGTTTCTTATGTATGTATTTTTAAAATAAAATTGTGGAGGTTTTTCCTTTTTATATTCATTAACTTTAATATTAGAAACCATGCCTGGTTAGGAAAAACCTCATCAATTTAAGGTTCCAGAATAGGTCACCAAGTGTCATTCCAATAAAAATGAAATTTGCATGCAATGCTTCATTTGCAAGGAGTGCTTGTTTATCTTCCCTGACATTTATTACAGTGATCAAGCAACTGAAATAATCTGCATATTATGCAAACCAGTCCCTTTCTCAGGAAAGTTTTCAGGCTTTTTTATGTTAAGAAAAACTTAATGCAAAGGCTTGCTGTTAGGTAGCATGAGAAAAGAATTGGATCTTGTCACAAGAAATTCTTGCTACTGTCATCTCAAGGGACTAACCTATTTTGGGAAATTAAAGGTTCTGATGTTATGGCTTGCATCATCAAAATGTTTTATTGTGGGTGTTCTTGGCAGCATGAAGGAATGTTCTATTTTGCTTCATGGCTAATTGGATTATTGCCCATTCTACCAGTGCAACCACAAAGATGGTTAAAAGAATTAGAGCTTTAAAAAGTGGAGATTTCACAATAAAGTGGGTTCCTAGCCAAAGATAATTTCAGCAGGAAAGGTTAAATCAGCTGGGAAAAGAAAGCTAACACTACTTGTATCTTTAGAGGCAGGAAAGTGAAGATATCAAAGGAGGAAAAGTTAGGTTTTACCAAATTGTTGAAAATCACTGTCTATAAACATGCAAAAAGCTCTTTTTAATCTTGATTTAGGAACATCTGTGGAAAAGGTTTTTCCATCCAGATAAAGTTATTAGATTTAACTTCACAAAAACAAAACTCAAACCTTAGCAAAAGAAAGCAGACTGCTCCCAAATTATATGTTTTGATGTAGATGTTTAGGTAGTGGAATGTGCTTAGACCAAGCTTTCTGAAATTGGGCTCCTTTCATACAGTGCTTGCTGCAGAATCCTTTCTACACGAGTGTTGTGAGTCGCGGTGGCAAGTCTTACATATCTTTTCAAAGGAACTGGCCTTTAATAGGTAAAGGTAAAAATATACTTTTTTAACAAAATGCAAAGTTCACTTGATTTTAATTATAACACAGAAAAGAACAAGATTCTAGAAGTTGAACAAATGTTGAAAGTCTTATTTGGTGATTCTGTTGGTTTATCCATTCGATGACACTTAGCTTTTATGATATTGGTTGGACTTGATAATCTTAAAGGTCTTTTCCAACCTAAAATGTTTTAGCATTCTGTGGAGAGGGAGAGTCCCCTTCAGAGAGCAATTCAGAGCATTAAAATTGAGCTCGTGATCCAAGCTGCCCTCAGGGGGTAAGGAGCTTAGGAAGATCAATGAGATATGCAAGGTGCAGATGTGTGGGAAGAGAAGGCACATTTCTGACTGTTGTGATTTTACAGCAATGGAAATTGTCCCCTCCTGGTTCACCATAATCCTCAGGCTAACGTGTCTACTTGTCCGAATAGATGCTTCTTCCAGAGTAAGCCATCACTCAGAGGTGTATAGTTGGCAGATCAGTGGCTGTCTATTTCATGAAACAATCTTTTTTTAAGATCTTTTACGTGATTGAAAGCAACAATTGCACTTTGAAAATAACAAACTCTAAAGTTAGTGTCTGTCACCGTTCTGCCATCCGCCATTCATTTGATTGTTATAACATCTCCTTGTGTCTTATCTGAAATGAGATCATAAATTCTCCAAGGAAGGATTTGTCTTTTAAAACAGGACTGGTACAGCAATTAGCGCTTTGGCTTGCTGAACTTGAACAGTGTTTTCTGGTCTTGCCATAGCATAGCAGATAATCACTGAAGTATGAAAAGCAGATCCAGAAGGCATTTTAAGACTATATAATCTGTTCCCTGCTCTGAAACAATGTTTAAATATATCTGTCAAGAATGATGTTGATATATGTCCAACCTTAAAGAGCTCCAGCAATGGAGGTCCCACAACCTCATAAGACATGTACATTTAGGGGTTTTAGTGTACATTTACATTATATTTACTATACATATTTTGCTACAGTTTTTACCTGCATTACTTTCTGTAGTTTAACTTAGCAATTTTTTGTGTCCATCAGGGATAGGGACAGTACATTATTTCCTTTTACAGCAGAAACCTTTTATGTATTTGAAATCCAGCCATCTTCCCACTTGGTGGTTTTCACTTGACTATGAATTAAGTGAAGATATCAAACAAAAACCCCATGTTGCTTTAAAAAAAAAAACAAACCCAAAACCAAAACCTGAGAGTTAGAGAAGTTAGGGCTAGGCATTATAAAGACACCAGATGAGATGCTGAGATTTTCCTTCTGACCCAGAAAACTACAGAAACACAAACTGTGTGGATAATTGTTTCACTTGCACTGTTACAATGGAAGGTGCCTGACAGTGCTTTGTGGACTACAGAGGATACCACAGGAATGGTCTCAAGGGCTTTAGAACTAATGTGGATGTTTCCACTTCATTACTTTCAATGGACCACAGTCTGATCTGTCTGCGTTAATGAATGGTTACCCCTCTGGAAGACATGCTACTGGTTATATTCTAATGATGACATAATTAGGAAGCAGAAATAGATCTCTGTGAGAGGACTGCCTGTAGCCATGGCCCATGGGCTCCTTGGTTTGATTGTGCACATATCTGGGATTGATGAAGCATGGAAAGATGAACTGTATGGTGTTAGAGGAAGCGCCAGAGTGAGAAAAATTATTATCTGTATTTTTTGGGAATACTTTATTTGTTGCAGTTTTGAAAGTCGTACAAAATTTTGGATGCTGATTTTTTGAGAACATTTTCATTTTAAGATGATACCCGAAACATAGGTTGGAGAGCCCTTCCGCAAGCTGCACCAGTAGCTCTAGCATTAGAACTATACATTTTATTAAAGTATTTTAATAGTAGGAAAATGATGAAGGTATAGTATCGTATCGTATCGTATCGTATCGTATCGTATCGTATCATATAGTATAAAGAAGAGTGGGTGAGGTTTTCTGGGGGTTAAGTTTATGAATAGAAAGACCCCATGTCTGGATTGTGAAAATGAAGCTGAAAGCAAAGAGTTTTGAGTAGGACTTACAAAGAAGCATTAGAATAGTTATGTGATTGACAGAACAAGTCAGGAAACAGGAATAGTATGTGAAATACCTTCTACACTGGCTGTTTAGAATTTTGCCAGCCAGAAAGCAACCGTAAGGCACTTGTACAGACCACACAATGTCTCGTATCTTTTTGTTTGTGTGGCTGTGCCAACTTGCTTGCAGTCATTACTGCTTACAGAAAAATAAAATCCAAAACCAGAAGCTGTACCCAGGGCAATGCTAAACTTCGGGACTCAAATGCCCTTCTGTGTGGTATCATCTTACTATGTAGCAGATGATAATTCATAAACTGTCTCAGATCATATGTAGCCATATTTTAGTTTCCTTTAATGCAGTAATCCAATAACAATTTAATTGATGCTATGGGAAATTTAAAATATGCTAATTCAGTACATTAGCCAGATCTTTGATTTTGAGATGATGTTTTTAATTATTTCTATTATAGTGATATAATATTTATATATTTACAGGTAGACATAGCTGAAACAAGTTAGTCTTTCTTCTGCTCAAACACATTGGTTTTTCTGCTCTATATGGGAATATGTGGGCTATTTTTCTCCAATCTTTGTGAGAGCCAGGAACCAAAGATTGGAGCGGCTTATGCAATATAAGTTAAAACACGCTATCCAGAATAATTAGCACTACTGGTTGTATGATTATGATTAAATGTGATTTAAATGTCTGTTTAAAAGTAAGCAACAGAAGGCTCCTTCTAATAAAAGCAGCACAGAACAGAATGTTATACCAATTTGCCAGTTCTTTTCAGATCCATGTCTAAACTACATATCCTGACTAGGTATCCCATTTGCTACAAATAACATATTGCTTTGGATTAGAAATTTTTATTTTTTATATTTATAGATACAATACCATTAGTTGAATAATGTCAGTAGAATGAATGTGATGATTCCATCTCTGTCTTTATCTCTAAAGTTATCCATGTCAAAAGCACCGTTTGCTTTTTGCTGTGGTCTCCGTGTTTATGTATGATACAGAACTGTTCAAATTTTTTATTGCAGTTTGTGAATACAACTTCAAGTCTGCTGTTTGTAACTGACTGTTTGCTTTTTCAGTTGGCTACTGTAGTCACATCATGTTGTGTTTGATGCTATCCCCCAGTTCCCAGAGCAATTCCTGAGCGGAGCACCAGCACATATCCTCAGACCAGCGCACATTCATGCACATATTTATGAAAGCCTTTTTGTGGACAGTGATCACAAAGAGAAAACTTTCATCCAGTTTTGAAAAAGCAAAATAACACTAATACATCTTTATGAAAGAACAACTGGATTAATTGTCATTATGTTATAGCTATTCTGGATTTTCTGTTACCATACCTCTGCATAGCAACATAGGAACTTGTATGTTTTAATAAAAAAAATATTTCACCTTCCTTTTATGCTCCACTACCCAGCCCTAGTTCTTAGACTTAAGTAATTTAGCTAGATCTCACAGCTTAACACTTTTAAGTATTGTCATACTCCATGGTCCCATTGAAATTACAGGGATTACTGGTGCAGTGAGCTTTCATTCAGCTCAGCTGAAGTTAGCAGAACTGATCTCCTAGTTTTTCTAACAAAGACAAATTCATCTGTAGATGCACTGGATTTAGTGGTAGCCGACAGAAGTTATTATTACCCCTTGCTACTTGCAGGTAGAATTTGGTACTCGCATATCCATTTGTGACACTTAACCTGAGACTGTTTAAAGCAGGGGAGGTTAGCATGGCCATCACCCAAGATAATTGATTAGGGTACTGTGCAACTGTTCTGGTCCACAGGCTGAGGAGAGACTATAAACTGGATCTCTTGGAAGAGGGCCATAACCCACACCCCGTTGCTCAAAGAAATGGAGGCATCAGCAATACCGCATCAGCTGGTTTCAGTCATTGTCCCACTGTTGGCTCCCTGTGATCAGAGCATGAGGCAGGCACCCATTGCTCCACAGCAGGCACTACTGGTAGGTCTAGGTGATTATTTGTTTGCAATGGCACAGTTATACTTTTGTAGCTTTGTATCCACTCATTTTTTGTAAAAGCATTCTAATAGCTCTTCTACAGATTTGCAGGCATCATACTGCTTACCACAAATATATGTGTGTGTCCATTATTTCATTTCTTTGACACTCTAAAAACCAAATTATTCCTACTTTTCTGACATAAACAATGAGACTGAGAGAGGGGAATTTAATTTTTTTCTTTTTGGAGTATAAAATTAGGACAGATGAAACACAAAGCACTTTCCATTATGACCTCTTTAATTTTGGGGAACACCTAAGCAGTCTTGTTTTTATCATCAAGATATGTATAAGTAAATCTGGCCTAACTTCAGAGGTGAAACTACAATTACAGATTAGTAGGGCTAACGAGTTCTTACAAAGGTTTCAGAGAGTGCATGTGCTTTTTTCTTTCCTAATTTCCACTTTCCCTTGCTTGCAGAGTAAATTTATCAATAATAGGGATAATTATAAAGGAGAAATCTTTATATTTTTCCACTTACTTTTTCAAAGAGGTGCAGATCAACAAGGGATATTTCATTCTGCTATGTACATTTAAACACAATCACCCATTTTAGCCTTGAATGTCCTCCGAATTCAACTTTATTCAGTATTTTGAATATGTCAGAAGCTGTTTGATGATCAATGAAGGCCACATATGTAGAAGGCATATTGCAGAGTATTCTCTGATTGTGCTTTGCTTTTGTTGGCCATTTTAGAAGAATAAACTCTAGAAGTAGATGTGTTTTTTGAGCAGCTTTTAATAATTGTTTCTGTAGTTTACCACTCTTTCAATAATGCAACTAATAGAAGCTGGAGCCTAGAAAAAAAATCAAGGACACTTTTTTTCAGGAGAAAAGAATTTTGAGTAATATCAAGATATGATGGAATTTATTAAGGCCTATATTTAAGTGTTTGTAAAACTTCTACTTATATGGTGAAAATTTGTCTGATGTTTTCATGGACATATTTTTCTCCACAATACACTGATATTTCATGAACACATTCTTCTCCCCAATATACAGATATACGATTTCTGAAGAGTATCTTTCCAGATCTGACTAATTTTCCACAGATATAAACTAAAAATAAAATTATTAACTAAAAGTATTTAATGAACACTGCTTTTTAAATGCTGGACAAATGTTCCGTTAGTCCTCGGTGGAACAAGAGGTAGAAGAGGAAGATGGAAGGAGTTATAGACTGAGCTTCTGGAAGGAATCTCAGGGATGTTTAGGCAGATAAGTGAAGATTAAAATAAATTCTTTTACTTTGTAAGGTAATTCCCCAAATCTGCAACTAGCCTCAGTACAACTCTTCTGTCTTCTGTGAAAGTACTATAAAATTTGTAGATTTTTTTGACATCTATAGTGAACTCTAAATTTACTTAGCTTATATTAATTACCAGAGACAGTTCAAAGTCCACTAGATAGCTTTTTCAAACTAGTCAGGTTCATTTTGGCCTTTATTAGCATACACAGGCCAAGACATGAAAGATTTAATTACTCTAGATCTTTCTATTCTTCTCTCCTCTTGCTGAGAAACACAAAATTCATCTAAATCTTACTAATATTTTCTTAAAGATTCCTTTTTCCTTTGTGTTTCAACTTACTGCATGATATGACTATGTGAAAATAATTGTTTCTTCTTTTGAATTTTTTTCGCCTTAATATGTTCCCAGTCCTACATATTATGGAGAAAACAAAAAAATAAATAAAGGAAATCCCACCACAAAACCAACCAATATTTAAATTGTAAATGATAAAGTTTCAAACTTCGGGGGACACATGCAAGAGATTCAAAAAATAATTTAAGACCCTTTCATATTGAAATAGTTTCCTTTTAGCAAAAAAGGAAAACTTGGATTCTTTCAGTTTTCATAGCTTTTAAATCTTGTTGTGATAATCAGTTTATCCAAAATCATTAATATAAACAAAGAAAAAGAATTCTTTTGATTTCAGAGGTACGGAATTATTCTTGTAGAGATTATTTGTGGCAAATATTCATGAGTACATATGTCTTTGGAGCTAGAAGGAACCCACAGGGATCATCAAGTCCAACTCTTAAGTGAAGATCAAACTCACAACCTTTGGTGCTATTAGTACCATGCTCTAAGCGACTGAGCTAATCCCAGGGTCTGCAGACATGTTCATGTTACTCATCTTTGGGTATCAGAGGTGGTGCTTTCTAGGTAAACGTTTAAACAGGATCACTTTTAAGAAAACCTGCCCAACTTCAGTCTTTGGAAAAACTTCATCTTTTTATGTTGACAAAAATTTTTACTGTTACAAACCATATATACAGGAAACACGTAGAATAAATTGTTAAGTACAGTCATCAGTGAGAAGTTCTGAGAACATAACTATTTCATGAGGAATTGGTATGAGTGCTTCAGCAATATTGTTTGAAGTAATTGTGTCTTCAGAGATCTATCACAGAAGAGGACCGTGGCACAAAATCTTCTCCTAGCATGTGTGATGGATTTATACTTGTTGGGTATTCATATGGGTGATGAAAATTTTTGGGGTTTTTTTGAGGGGATGCAGGGCACAGGGGCATGGATTGATTTGCTTCATTAGTGTGTGTTTGGAAACGAAAATTTGCTTGAGGTTTTTTGGGGGTTTTTTGTGGGGATTGGGTTTTCTTGTTGCAATGGAAATTCAACATCAGGGAAATGACAACTTTTCACTGTACTCTTTATTTCTAATTTGCCCTGCTTTGAACTGTGTCTCATCAGGCAGAGTTTGGATTAAACTATTACATACAGTGGTTTTTCCACAGGATCACCCTTCATTCACTGCCCAGGATAGATGACAGTATTCATTTAATTATCAGTAATCAATCACTTTTTCTTATTTGTTTAAAAGTGGTTCCTTAGCATTTTTAGCATGTTTTTCATACAGAATTTTTCATGAATTTTCCTGGCAATGGCCACTATATTAACTGAAATCTCATGCTGTATTGCCTATGGAGATATTAATCTGTTTTCCTAAGCAAACAGAGTTGCAGAAATACTAGAGAACAAAATCATATGCTGATTTTGAGGCAAAATTTGAGGCACTTCAGGACTAGATTTTTCAAGGTACATAATCCAGAGTTTTGTACATTCAAAAAAGTGGTGTCATTGTGTTTGACTTAGACAAGGAGGAAAAACTCTTCAACACAAAAGTTGCAAATAAGGATAAACCTTAATTTTACTGCATTTGAAATGAGAAGATAAATGGAGATTATGTTCAGACAGAAATTTGGCCTAAGTACCACAAATTATATAATCTTATGCTTTTGGCAAAAGGCAGTGTAAAAATAATATCAGTTCAGTGCAGGGTGAGGATGGTCACCTCACAAACAGGGACAGAGATAAGGCAGAGGTATTTAATTCATTCTTTGCCTTTGTCTTCAACGTGAATGATGGACCAAGGATGTCTCAATTCCCTGAGCTGGAGGAGACCATGACGGCAAGAATGATCAACTCCCAGTGGATGCTGAAATTGTGTGAGATCTGCTGTTCTATCTAGGGGTCCTCATGGGGTCCATCCAAGAATCCTGATGAATTCAGGATGATGAATCCAAGAATGCCGATGTCATTGCAAAACCTCTCTTGATGATTTTTGTGTGGTCTTGGGAATCCAGAGAGGTGCCAACTGACTGTAAACTAGCAACCTTGTCCCAGTTTTCAAGAAGAGCAAGAAGGAGGACCTCAGAAACTACAGGCCTGTCAGTCTCACTTCAGTGCCTGGTAAAGTTATGGAGAAGATTATTCTGGAGGTATTGAAATACACCTGAAAATCAACACAGTCATGAGAGGAAAATCCTGCTTGTCACACCTGATTTCCTTTTATGACAAGGTAACCCACCTGGCTGATCAAGGGAGGCCAGTTAATGTAAGATCTTCGAATTTCAGTAAAGTTTTCAATGCTGTCTCTCACAGAATCCTTCTGGATAAAATGTCCAGCACACAGCTGGATAAACACAGCATGTGATGGGTGAGCTACTGGCTCATGGGTCAGGCACAAAGGGTTACAGTGAATGGGGTGACATCAGACTGGGGACCTGTCACTAGTGGGGTTCCACAGGGCTCCATCTTAAATTGTGAGACTGTGCTCTACAACATCTTCATGAATGGCTTGAATGCAGGACTTGATGGGATACTAAGCAAGTCTGCAGACAATACAAAACTGGGAGGAGCTGTTGACTCCCTTGAGGGCAGGGAGGCCCTGCAGAGAGACCTGGACAAATTAGAGGACTGGGCAATCACCAACCATATGAAGTTCAACAAGGAAAAGCACCAGATTCTGCACCTGGGATGGGGCAGACCTGGATGCCCCAGACAGACTGGGGAATGAGATGATGNCAGTGCCCTGGCAGCCAGGAGGGCCAGCTGTGTCCTGGGGAGCATCAGGCAGAGAATCGCCAGCCAGGTGAGGGAGGGGATTGTCTGGCTCTGCTCTGCACTGGAGCAGACTCACCTCAAGTCCTTTGTGCAGTTTTGGTCTCCAGAATATAAGAAAGATATTAAACTATGGTGTGACTCTGGGGGATGTTCCTGTGCAGGGCCAGGAGTTGGACTCAATGATCCTTGTGGGCACCTTCTAACTTGAGATACTCCGTGATTCTGTGATTCTATGATCTTGCATCACAATGGAACTGGAAGAGGGGAGAAAAAATAAATTTCTGGATAGGTATTACTTTTTATCTTAGTGTCTATGCTCATACTGAAGCCTTTTATTTACATTGCTGTCTCCAGCAAAGAAGATAAAAATCATAGAAGCAGTGATTTTTATTGTAAAACTTGATTCACTTAACCACGAATGCATACAATGCTCTTCATGTCAATGAAACAGTGTTTCTTCACTACTTTTCTAATTTAGGATTTTGTTTGTGCATAATGAACATTTACAAGTGAGTCCTGTTTTTCACCATAAATGCAAAGGGAAGCTTTTGAGTCTATTAAAATAAATTTTTCTTGGCCAGGGAAAGAGCACCCAAGAAACTTGTTGTGAGAGTAATTTCTTGTTTTCACACACTTGAGAGAAAAATTACTCCATTCATAAATGGGTTTTTTCCCCCCAAATTCAACTTGTTTTTATGCAGTACATTTAGCCATTTTGATCTTCCCTGCATTGGGCACTCTGTTTACATTCGAAATTAGACCCCTCTTGTTTCAAAGCTTGGATTCAGTATATCGTGGTTTTGCAGTTACTCGTTTGAAGTTCAGAGCTTTTTCTGGTGACCTTATACAAAGGAAACCAGAGTAGTTCCTGGTGAGTTCTACTGAGTCTCAGACTGCTTTCATAGTTTCATGGATGTCATCTTTCTATAATTTAGTAAGAATCATTGCTGGGCTGCAGAAAACTCCCTTGCTTGTTAAATGTCTCATTTGCTTGGGTCTGAGGATGGTGAGTGAAACGAGGGAAAGCGTCTGTAGATAAAGAGGTTCTGCCTGATTACAATGGGAGAACAGACACAAGAGATCAAAATTTTAATCTTATTTCACTTCCAGAAATCCTGCTAAACCAAATTTTTTCTTTAGTTGTGGTTATGTCTGTCTGTGTTTAATTATTTCATACTTGCCAGGCAGCATCCTAAGTGCTCACAGAAATCAATACAAGCTTTGGGCATGGCAAGACTGGCCCATCATGACTTTAAAAATCAACCTTTTTCCTCTTGGTACCCATGGGCAACATTGTGGTTTTGGAGTTACAAAGACCTCCTGCTCCACTCTTGAGAAAACAGGAAAGAGGGAATAAGAGCTCAAAATATCAGTGGTGAGAGACAATACAGCAATTTTGCTAGAGCTTTCTTCTGCACTGTAGGTACAAGATCTAGTGGACTCATTTTCGGGATTTTATCTTTCTTATTTCTCCTAAATGGTGATAGCAGCCTCATGCAATCACAAGCATTCTCTGAAAACATTAGCGGAAACATTGGCAGGAACATAATTCACTTGGGACTCAGGAGAAGCTGGATAAAGAGGAAAGTCATGTAGATATGTTTTTTACATTTTAGGTTTTTTCCCTCTTGCCTGTCATGAAAGTTTGTGACGGGGGCAGAAAGGGATTTTGTTATACTGAGTGCTGTTAAAAGGGGGAAAAAAAGCCAAAATGAAATAAGCAGTGGGTACAATTCACTGCACTATTTCAGTCAGAAATTGCTGCCACATGGACTCAGACTTTCTAATGGCTTTTCACAATCAGCCATCTGTAAGCCTCCAGTTGGTATGGTGCCTGCAGTATTTATTTTGAAATGCTATATAACCCACAGCATCTGGGAATACCCACAACACGTACCGTGCAACCACAAACTCTATAAATGTTGGGGAAGATTCAACTGACTCTTCTATAATTTGTTTTTTGTTGACAATTGCAGAAGCAGGGCCAGAACAGAACAAGGTTTATCCGAGTGTAGGTAACATTGTGTGCACCCTTTTAAAATTGCCCTGTCATTGTGGATATTCTTGTTCTTTGAGATATAATAATAAAAAATTTTGATGACAACAGTAACAGATATTAAAACAGAGTAAAACAAAATATTCTTAAGAGAGGATTTGTGGGAAGATATAATGGAAAATTGTCATTAGTGTTCTCTATTCTCATTAAAGTCTTTCTGTCAACCGCTTTGGCTATATTCCAAATGGAATTACATGTGTATATGTGTAGTTGATTGGGACTTAAGGCTGAATCCATGTGTTTACAGAGATATTTTGGGACAAAAAATTTATTAATTTGTTGTTATGCTGAAATGGAAAACCTCCTTCCTATCAGGAGACATTTTGAAAGCAAATTTTTTAACGTTTTTGAGGTGATGCCACCTGGCATACGTGGAATAATAATTGAAAAACTGCAAAAATTTTCAAGCAGATGCATTTAATTTTATGTCAAATTTACCATGATCTTTCATCATGAAAACTGGAGAGAGAATAAAAGTCAAAGCACTTTAAATGGACACTTCCAGAATAGCACTGAATTCTCCCATATACCGATGGTTTAAAATATCTGTCTTCCTGTCCTATTGTGTCTTCTAACTTTTATCCAGAACAGTATATTTCCATCTGGTTTTTGCTATGGCTTTAGGGTAAGAAAGTATTTTTGCTTTAAATTGACCTGAAACTTTCCCCTTTTTTAATTCAATAAGCAGTCTACCCTCCACAGTTTTTTCCTGGAGCAGATTCTGTTAAGAGGTGGAACAGGTGTTCTCCGGCATCCTTTATGTCATTTAGTTGATTCTATAATTGCAGATTAATTAAAAATGTACCTCAATTTGCAAATTATTATTTTCTAAAGATTCTTTAGATGTTACTAGCTGTAAAAAAAATTGTAAAGCAACACTTCAACATTTATAAAGTATACTCTTTAAAGTATTCATACTTCATAAACATAAAGAGAGAAGAACGGTATATATTTAAATTGAGATGATTGTAACTGAGCTTGTAGCAGTTTCTTAGTAATCCTCAGAGTTGAGTTGGCTGAGAGAGTGTTAACGTTTTCAGATTCTCAGCAAAATTGTTCTGCTATTCACCTTAAAGATTTAGTGAATTTCTGGCACAGAGGAGGAAAAAAAGAGTCTCAAGATCTTTCTGAAAAGTTAGCTAGATAGTTGTTTAGATAGGTGGCATGGAAATATGCTTTTCTATCTTTGGACAAAGCTTGGATTACAGAAAATTATGACTCCATGTGGATCTATTTCTTCATTCTTACTGAAGTGTAGGATGAAGGCAAAAGCTGTAAAAGTATTTATGGTAGCACTAACACCACGAACCAGGAGATGAGTTTTATTACATATATGGCATGCTTCTGTCAATGATGCTTTATGAAAAAGTTCGCTATATATTTCTGCAAATTCTGCCATCAAAATTATGAATAGATTGACAACTTTATGTTAGGTACTCTCCCATTTTTCTAAGGAACTCATTGAAGGGATTGTCTTGGTAGACATAACTGTGAAGAAACCTGTCTGATTTTTTATGCTTTGCAAAGCAAATGTTACTCATGAAAAGGTTTTTTCAAATATCTGCTTTTGCAGCTAGACTGCCTGTATTACTCCTACTTTCATGTAGATTAATGTACCCCTTCATACTCGTGTCAAGGAGTCCAAATGTGTAGGTTACATGCCTGAGGATTTATAGATCAGGCAACAACAAACAGGAGGAGAACAAGGTTTTTATTCCATCAGACATCTTTACCATCCTTAGATGCTACAGTCTGCACCTTACCTTCGAAATTAGTCAAGCATTTCCTAGATCTCTATGCAGCAAAGAAAGCAAGAATTAGTGCAGATCTACATAATTTGTTGCTGTTCTGAAGCTGTGTGCACACAAAACTCCTAATTCATCTTGGACAGGTAGTAAAGATCTCAATTTCCAAAAGAACTTTACCCTTTCGGAATGAGTGGGTTGTTTGGAGGACTTTCAAAATATTCAGAAAAGGGGAAAATGCACCAAATAGTAAGTTGCTATCTTCAGATTACCAATACATAAAAACCAGAGATGGCTGCAATTTTCCACTCTTTCTTAAACGCATTTCTTTACAATCTTTTTTATTATACACTTTAGAGGAGTTGACAGAAAAAGAAACAGCCCAATAAAAACTACCAGAAACATCTAAGGAAATCACTTTTGAGAGAGAAATGCTTCTGTGGTAAAATTTCATCAAGATCTTTCTCCTAATCATGACAAACTTTTCCATTGTGAAGGTACTTTTTCTTTTATAGAAGATGATAACACTTAACTTTCCTTATGTAAATATCAAAGATAAGGGTGAAAGTCACATATTGATTAAAGTGAAAGAAATAAGGGACTAGTAACGATTTCCTCAAACACCTTTCTCTTAAGGATTTTAGTTCCTCTCTACAATGAAAAATATAATAATAGAACAGTAAAAAGCATTGAATCAGTACCTTTTGCTGTAAATACACAGATAATTCAGATAATTTTAGAAGCAATTCTTACATAAATTGGCAAGCATGGGTAAAAATAAGGAAAGTCTTTTAAATGGCACAAAGATTATGACAGTTATGTTACTCAGCTACAGCTCACTCTTCCTTATTTGACAGGTCTCATCACTTGCACAAATGAGATATGTAGGAATTGATGTATTGCTATCAAAGCAGTTATACTATTTTGAAAAGCAATAAGATGCTTTTAAAGACCTTTTGTTGTTGTTGTTGTTGTTGTTGTTGTTGTTGTTGTTGTTGTTGTTTTGGTTTATTTTCCAAATTGAAGATGAGAATGCATAATCACATTAGGAGAATAACGAACAATACTAATGGAAATACAGGACTGTTGTATGTAAAGTGATTGGGGCACTGAGACTTGCATGTTAAAAGACAAGTGTAGTCCCTGCTGAGTATGTTTTAGTTCCAAAATAATTAACTCTGTCAAATAATTAATATTTGTTGACAAAACCAAGTTAAGTGCACGCAGCATCATGTCTTGTAATTAGTTGGGATGATAAGATAATACAGACTGAAAATAATCAATTTGAGCTGCCAAAGCTGATCACTTAAGCCAAGTGAAAAAACTCAAGCAGCATTCTTCCATAGATTTCATGCACACTTATAATTATCTTTGCCTGCTTCTTTGGTCTTTTTATATTTCAGCTCTGAGTAGCCAAGTTTCATTGGTGTGAGTGTTTTTGAATGTTTGTTTGAGAGCTCCCTGAGCAAATTTAGTGGCAGAAACACACTAAGCAACAATTGGAAGCAAATTATACCATCGAACATACTAGATCAAATTAAATCTAGGTAAACTAGATAAAATTAAAGAATATTTAAAATATTTAACGTTGAAATGCAAGTGCTATGAAATAGCTGTTTGCAACTGATCTATATTTACAAAAAAAAGAACTCCTGACTCATTACGAGCTGTCAAATATCAAAACTTAATGTGCATCTGTTCAGATTCACTTCAAGGGGATAATATAAAAGCAATAGCAAAACACTTCTTGTTTCAAATAATACCTATTTCTGTCCCAATTAAATCAATGAAAGCTATACTGTGGTTTAAAGCAGAGTTACTTCGATAATGAATCCTTCTAATAATATAATCCATTAGACCAGAGATAAGGTATTATGACAGCATGAGCTATAGAAAAATCTTTACAGGGTAGAAAATTTGAGAGATAAATTATTCATTCTAAATTATTTGCTCTAACTAGCTTTTACTGCACTCCTATCAGATACTTTACAGCTCTACAGCACGATGTTGGAGATCAAGTATAATCGATAAAATAAATTATTTAAATGTGAGATTCACAGGGAGGTTTCTTTACTCTCAAATTTATCCGGTCTTCTGTGATAGAGGAGAGATAAAATGAATTATAGGGATGTTAAACATTTTGGATTTTTATGATTGCTACCGAGGTTTCTAAGAATTTTCTTTCCAGGTTTGCATTTTTTGGCTTAAAAAGAAATCATAATCCACTTTGCAATTTGAAAATTTAGTGGAAATTTTTTCCTTGCTTGTGGTCCTCCCCATATATATGCACAGTGTGGAGAGAAAGAAAAAAAACAATGTCCTGCATGCTCAGTGTTACTAGAAAAATTCTTTTGCAGTCTTTAAAAATGCTATGCAGTAGAAAGACCCAGGGTTGTTTTTTAAGAGAGAACAATCAGAAGTAAAAGCAGTGTGACAACCTACGTACCAGTGTTGCACCTTCAGGTTTAGGAGGAAGAAAATCTGCAGGAAGGACTGGGTGGCATGGAAAAAAATCAAGTGGACTCGAGTAAGAAATGGTGTGAATGGACTGAAGTATGGGACGAAGCAGAGAATGTATGAGACAGGTGTTATAGAGGTACGGTGATGACATTTATAATACGAGATTTCAGTACAAGAAAAGAGCGTGACACTTTAGACTTTTATCCGAATAGAAATTGATTTATTTTCTGAGCTATCTCTTTGCCAAGTGTTAAGCAAGCCCAGGAATATGCAGCCAGCACCAAATTATAGAACATTCAAATGTACACAGATTTGGATCCCAGAGGCCAAGTTACCTGATGAAATAAAACAATTAGGCACTGTCCCGGAAAATCCCAATTTGCTCAATATTTTGCTAGAAAAGCTACACTGGCAGCTGGCTTTGTAGGGTTTGCATGAAAAAGTCTGCCTTAATCTGGTTGATTGATGTTCAGGTAATGCTTTTAGGGGACCATCGTTGGCATGTTCCTATTCTATGGTGTTTGCTTAAACAAGTCTCCAAAAGAGCATAAAATAAATAAAATAATTAGCTGAGCAGGGACTGTGATCATTGTGTTTGGGCATCAGATGTCTGTTAGAGTAAAATCATAGCTCCACTAAGAATTGCTATCATCCCAAACTAAATTAAAATCTTACTTGTAACTATTTGCTGCAGCAGAAAGTTATTGCTGAGACTACAAAACTGTAGAAATACTGGGAAAAAAGCTTCTCATCCAATTTTTATGTGGCTTTTCGCAAAATGTTAAAAAGGGAGCAGATAAGACCTTTTGTGTGTATATTCAGTTTATTTCAGAAGGAAAAATTAGAATAGCGTTTCAGGGGTTCTCAATGATACTCAGTATCGGAATACATTGCTTTTAACACATTTCTTAAGCTATCTAGCAGATTTTTCATATGCTATGGGGCATAGTGTAGGAACTGCAGGCTTTGCAATCTCTCAGTAGCAATGAAAATATTACTATGCTAATTTTCATTTAATTTCCATGTCTTAACATGCAACTGAAAAACAAACAGATAAATGTTAATTTTTAATTTTTTTTATTAAAAGTACCTACTAAGGCTTTGGCATGAATATTCACACAGATTTAATTACAAAGTAAATGTCAAATGTTCTCGAAGGCAGTCTAGGAAGGGAGATACAGAGTTAAGAGCCTGAAGCAGCCATGCTACAATGATTGCTAAGAGATCCAAGGCACAGGCTCTGGAGACCAAGAATGCAAATTCTAATTTTCAGCAATAGAGAATCGAAGGAAACTTTCCTTTGTCCCAGAGAAAGTCCTAAATGTTGAACTATCTGTTAAAACACTGAGAAAGGTCCTGCAATCGGATATTACATGTTTAACAGTCACAACAGAGGAAAATTACTGAAATAGTCTGTAGACATGTTAATGCATGCATTGGGGCAGGCTTAAACATTCTATAGATGTCAAGCCACAAAATCTTGAAAATTTTTAAACACTTCTGCAGAACATTAGGCTGCTTGTAAGTTTCAAAAACCAAAGTGCAATTAAACTTCAGATGCCTTTATGTTCAGATGATGGAAGAGAAAATGTTTCACAGATAGCTTTGAATTTCTGTTCATGAAATGCCCAGGAGAGTCTATGGATCTAGTTTATAAAGACCTTGCACGTGGTTGCATGATTGTGGTGGAAAAAAGAGCTGAATACTATCCAAATACAAAATTTAAGACTCTAACAAAATCATCATTAGATACATATTCATATTTTCCATGAGTTTTTCTTTCTGTGTATTGTACGTACAGATGATGCAAATTCTCATTATCCCATGTGGAAAATCCCATTTTCACATCTTGCATTTCAAAATCACCTTTTCACATTCATTTCCCACAATGAACTCCAAAGTTTATCAAGGAAAGAAATACCAGATGTCTGTTGTATATCTTCAGTGGTGAGAGATTTCTTGTTTCTTGACTACCTTTGTAATCTTAAACTTTGATATATGCACATGAGATTCAGTGTGTGAAAAGACAGAACAGACTTTGTAGATAGACTAAAAATGCACTCAGCTGTTTTGTGGTGAATGGTAGCATATTACCTTGGGTTCCTGACTCAGGATGTGCTGTACAGGCTAAGGAACCAAAGCAAGGCTGTGCAGGGATAGGGCAGTCTACCACACGTCATCTGCAGGTGTGCTTTTGTTTTAAAGATGCAGTTCACACCTGACCACTACAAAAATCTAACCAGGCTGAATGAATGGGGTAAAAGAACGAAATGGAGAAGCCAAATGCACAATATGTCCGTGATTTACCGCATAATGTTGGGAAAGTTACTGGCAGAGTGAGATATCAGAATTGTTGATTACTTTGTTGTCAGTAATAGCTTGTTTTCCTGTAAGTCAGATGCACAGTGTGGTCATCTGGCATAAATCCCCAAGATGTGATTGTGAGAGGGACATTATGGAGTGAATACAATAGAAAATGCAATGCCAATTTGACCCTGATCATGAAATTCAAGTATTCTTAAATACCTCTCACCATTATGAAAGAGCAAATAATTATTTTGATCAACTAATATGGGAGATAAAACATAAAAATACACATTAATAGAAAATACTTAGGAATATACAAAAACATAAAGATTATACAGAAAAACAAGAACACCACTAGTCCTCAAAACAAATTCTTATGTTCTCAATTAAACAGTTTATTTTCTGTTACACTTACCAGTGCTGCAGCGTTTTTCTGGTGCTTTGCATTTTTAAATTTCATTCGTGCAACAACCCACTGAGCTGGAATATCGTCAGTATTATTGCCAGTTTCCGAAGAAAGAGGACAAGGTGGAGATATTAAGTGACTTGCCTAAGGTCTCTTATCAAGTCTGTACCAGAGCTAGGATTACAATTTGGAAGCTCTTGACTTCTTGTTTTGCATTCAACAGCCTAGACCATGACATTCCTCAAATCCAATTTCAGACTCTTACAAAATAATAGAGGAAACACAAGGGAGCAAAATTCTAGTCAAAATAATGCTACCGAAAGTTTTGTCAGAGACTTTGGTAGCATAAAATTAGTCTATCCACTGGTTGATTATAGCATTTTCATAAGCAATAAGTATCAGATTTTATTAAAAATGCATGATGAATTTTCCAAAATAATCTTCTTCCCTTAAGAATAATTTGAAAAATTTCTTCATATCAGCCTTGCTAAGTCATTTGTCCCAAAAAACAGCTTAGTACGTAACGGAGAAGGATTGAAATAAGAGCTGTGGGGTCGGGGAAACATCCAAAATGACATCGGTACCCTTGTTACAGCCAATTTTAAATAACAGCTTTAGATTCTAAATCATTAGAACAATTCATTAATTAAAATTTCAGCAGGTGTTGTACTTTGGGACTGTAAACTCCCTTGAGGGCAGAGAAAACTGGTGAAGTTTATTAGGAAGGTTAGAAATATAAAAATACTAGTAGGAGACTGTCTTACTTGCCAAGGCTCATTTAATCCTCACAGTGATATGAAGCTGAAGAGAAAGCACAAACACTGAGGGAGGAACAGTGCCAAATGACACCGAGCATTTCTACTGAACACAAGATTAGCTGGAAATGTCATATGACAGCAAATATAGCCAAGATTTTTTTTAGGCGATCCATAGTATCACGAAGTCACCAAGTGAAGAGAAAGACAACAGTCCTGCAGACTTTACTGTCACTGCACTCAAAACCGAAGACTGAAAACAGATTTAGACCATCAGAGAAAGTCAGAAATGCTTTAAAAATTATTAAAAAGCCAGAAGGAATGAGTGATGAGAGAAGATTAAAATAGCTTGCTGCATAAATGATAAATGATGACTTGGAAGAGATGAGATAGCTGGCTACAAATAGGTGTGGTCAAAATGTTGGAAGTGAAGGGAAGTTTACCTTTTACTTAAAAAAACAAACAAAAGACCCCAAACTTGTTCATTTCCTTCTCCAAGAACCTGTCTGACAGCACATAAAAGCAACACTTCCCAATATGAAAAGTTTCCATTGCCGTTTCCTGGATAGACATATCCAGCATATAGATCCCAAAGAAGACATGTTAAAGAAAAGTATCAAAGTTAACAAATTATTTTAATTAATAATTAAAATTAGTAATTAATTTACTAATTAGTATCAAAAGTGTCCAAATTGTGCTTTCTCTCCTAGAGACATTTTGAAAGGTGGAGTATTACCTGCAGGACAATAGCAAAGGTCCCATTCTGCAATCCACTAACTGACCTCAACATCCAGATGGCTTGAGTATTCCCTCAAAGCATGAATCTCTTTAAGAAATTACACAGTTAGATAATGTATAATCTTTACTCCATTTCAAACTCTGCTTAAAATACTAAATAAGTCTTATGTTTTGTATTTATTTTTCTCCTGATTTCACTGTGTTATTTACACAACTATATTGGTATGTGCTATCACAATTATGTTTTATTTTAGCCACCAGAGTTGCATCTTTATTTTACAACCTATAAATAAAGAAATTCTTGTATTTTATAGGGTTTAAATATGATGGAGGAAAGGGACCCATATCTGACTGCTCATCAAATATTGTACCAGAGAAATGTATTTCTTTACAGCGTTATTTTCTAACCTTTACAGGGTTATTTTCTACATCCTGAGAACAAAGAGCATGTGAATTGCAGGGAAAATCCCTATTTTGCTGACAGGTTCCATTTCCTTCTGCCCATTTGGGTGGGAGAAGTTTCCAGCCCCATGAGCTAGTGCAGGGCAATAAGAAGCTGCAACTCTATCCACCTGCACAGATCTCAGACCTTCCCCTTTTTCCTCCCACTCCTTGGAGGTGCTGCTACTCCTGAGACAGAGTGCACATCTTCACCTTACTGTTCCAAAAGCTTAAACAACTAATGTGAAATAATGTATCCTTAAAAGTGGTTATTTTTGTCAATATGTTATCATTAATCTCTAGTTATTTTCATTTTTTAAACAAGTAGATAATGTTTTATTCACCTTCCACAAAGAGAGTATTTGTCTCTTTGAGAAGAGTGACATCAGAAGATGAAGTGAGATCTCCTATATCATTTTATCTTTCAGTCTTTTGTTTCCTACAAGATGTGGTATAGCAAGTATTGATGCATATTGTCATTTATGTTTCTCCAGAAATGCCAGCTTGAAGGGAGCACTGTCCATGTTATAGAGATGATGTGTCAACCCCTTTTTAAAAGTAATTGAAAGGAAGCAAAACGCTAAACCATATAAAAATAACTAACTAACTAACTAAATAAATAAATAAATTTAAAGGGAGGCTATCTTGAAGAGAGAGAAAGAGAGGAAGTATATTCTTTAACTTTAATAATGACTGGAAAAGCCCAAAATATTTTGATGTGAATTTAACTAAGCATCTTATGAATAACATTTTTCTTTATTTGTGTGACCTAGATGTAGTAATTCATTAAAAATTAATTTAAAACATAAAGAAGAAAGGATTTCTCTAAGACAAAATATATTTTATCTGTTAGCTTTCTGTTCTCTCTCTTCCTTTCTTCCATTTCTCCCTGCCATCGTGAGATGTCCAACGGTCATGCTTCCAACAGATATGAAAAATTTTATAGGGGTTTTGTCAAGTACTGATTTAACTGAGATAAAATACTTTTAATGACTGCTTATTAAAGGAATTAACATGAATATTGAATTTTCTCCATAAAATGTTAGTACCAATGCAAGATAAATCTCTGTTGTAGGACATTTCACGCACAGAGGGATACTTCAAATGCTTAAATATCTTAAATTGTCTACAACACTATAAAAATATTAATGTTATCACTGTTGCTAAAAGGTAATTGAAAAGTAGATAAAATATGTTATCGCCTAATCTTTTTTTCTTGATAAATATTTTAATAATTATTGATTCTTTAAGCTCAAAGACAGCCCGTCACAGAAAAGCTCAGCTATTAAAGCAACAATTGAACCTTGATATTGACAAAAGTTCAGCTTTTAACTGAGGCTGGATAGCAGAAGGGCAGATATTGCTTGGAAATGCTGAAAAGAGCAAAACCCCACGTGTTTTAGGCCAGAGACCGATCACACGTTGTAGTGCTGCATTTTGTCTATCTAAGGACCAATACTACGATGTTTGATTTTTTGCCAGAATGACCATGTTCAGCTTGACCTCTAAATATCCTAGCAATTAATTCCTCACAGTCTGTACTTGCGGCTGTGGATTTCATTGTGGAAACTAACATCACTGTTCGACCGTGTGTCTGTTAAGGGCTTTGTCTTTTTTAGAAGGATTTTTAACCATCAAATGTGCAGTATGAATCTCAGTGTGCAGGCATCTTATTGTAAATAGCAAAAATTAAAGTTTGGAATTTAATGGTGCTTAGAGCAACCTGTCAGTGATGGAAATTTTCATATTTAAAAATCTTTCTCCACAGAATTACTCTTTTGCTATTACACAAATCTAATACAGACTGTTGATTACTTACCGGCTCAGCTCTAAATGTGATCTCAAAATGAATTTTTTTTTTTTTGGAGGAGAAGAAAAATGAAAGTGATTTTAATTTTTTCCTGTTTCCTTTGTAAAAAAACCAAATACATAAAAGTTTAATATTTAGTCTCTATGAAAGTAACACAGTTTAATTGATTTCCAGATTAAGGATTTGTATTCCTTAAAAATTTTCAGTTTTGTTGTTTCAGTTTTTCCTCAGTAGACCCTATTTTTTCCTAAAGTCACTGCAAGTAATACTTAGTTCATTCCAATATGTAGACCTTTTCTATTTGGTTAAAAGTAATAAAGGTTTCATTGATGAAAGGAAAGAAACATCTCAAAGATAAAAGCACATAAATATGTAGAAACTACTGAAAGTATTACTGAACTTAATGAAGACTTTTGTTTTAAAGCAAAATTAGGTATAAATCTTAGGAAAAAAATAAAAAAGAAAGAAAAAAATAAAATAGAAACCCCAAGCTACCAATATAAATATTTCCTAGTCTTCCAAAGAGATTTACTTGATTTTTCTAATTCTAAGAGAGTTATTACAGGTTAATCTGGTTGGTTAATTCAGGATAGGAAAATGCATAAGGACAACTCCAGAGACAATATTTCAGTATTTGGCAGAAATTTTACTTAGAGGTTATGAGTTCCACTCAGCATTTCAAAATAAGAAACAGTTGTACAACTGGGAAGATGCTGAAGTGAATTCCTTTCAAAATCCCTTTAACTTAGATCCTCACATTTCTATATATCCTAAATTTTTCTTGCAGTTTGACTAAATTGCTATCTATTCCAGGACAAATTTTACACTTTACTGCATGAAAAATCATTGGTAAAGCAGCACAGGGAGCAGAAGTCCAGTAAGACTATTATGGTCGCGCCTCGACCCCACTCCATAAAAGAAGTGCCTGAGAGTTACTGGGATGTAGAATTTGACAAATTATTCCCTTTCTCTTTGCTTCGAGTTCTGTGTTTTCCCTGCACTGGGCCATGGCACAGCTGTAAAGGGACTGTTGTCTTCACTGCTCTGGTGTTAGGCACAGCTCCAGAGGAGAAACATCTGTGAAACGGAGTTGTGGGTTCATTATGTATCTTACGGAAAGAAGATGAGTTTCGCAGCTACAAATGCTGGTGCTTAGCCAAACTTTGTCAGAAAATGCTGGAAAAGCGAAGGAAGCCAAGACTTACATTCTACTCCTCTCTTCTGCACTTCAAATTGACTGGGTTAAACTTTTTACTTGTGTGTCCTGGATGATAGGAATCTCATTTTAGTAATTTACATTTTTCATTCCAGTTTGACATGTTAGAAAATTTAATGTTTAGGAAAGATTTGCAAACTTTAGAGATCTATGTAGTAAAAGAAATGGTCTAATTTATAACTTTACTTCTTGGCAGAATAATTAAATCAGCTACTGCATGGAACAATGATGTATGCAATTAAGTGCATTGAATAAATAAATATGATGAAGTGCATGACAGCTAAGTGTTATTTGTAAAGCATTTTTTAAAAGTTATACTTGGCATATAGAAGATATTTATTACCAGAAAGGATAACTTCAATAATAGGAAATTAGCAAGATACCTTATTAAAAGCTGCAAGGAAATGAGATTATTTCAGATATGTTTCTCTCACTATTTCATTTATTTCTGCATTCATATGAGGCACAATGTTTGTGATTTTACTGATAGCTCAGAGAATATGGGTATAATTCAGTATTCACAGGCACATATTGTAAGTGAGGTGTAGAAGTTGCCATAAGTTCTTTCACATTGTAATGAAGATCCCATGGATCTTTGATTTTTATGAAATATTCACAATAGTATTATGACCAGCAAGGCAATCAAATCTCAATCATTCATGTTAGTATAATTCTCACCACTCTTTGAATTTCTGCAGCACATTTCCCTGACTGCTTATTTGAATATGAGAGAACCCACCAGACAACTACTTTTCTTTGTGTTATAAAAATATTGTAAATTTGCATTGCAAAGAACAACTACAAGAGAGAAATATTCCATGTCCTATTCAAAGTCTATTTAAATTAGTACGTACTAAAACTGTGCAAAAATAAAATGAGAATTTTTATGAAATAAAAAGAATAGTTCACCAAATCCCATGTTAAATGGCTAAACAAAAGAGGAAATACAGAGTGTAGTACCCTGGTGTTTAGAAAACAATTTTGGTGGTAACAAATAGAGAGTTTTGTCACATAGCTTTTATGCAAAGCTTGACTTCTAGCAGATTTTCTGTAGATTTTTTCTCCTTGTCATCTTTTTTAATGGTCTGTTGGTCATGCTTAAACATTCCAACTGAGGTCACATCATCATGTTAGAAGTTATATAAAAATACATTGAGACACAGCCCTTAGTCAAAAAAATGCAGGTCTGAAGATTAAAAAGTGGAAACAGAGGCACTAAAAGCATCTTACTGGGAGTCATACAGCAGGTTAGTGGAAGAGAAAGGTCTGCCAATCAAGGCTTTGCTTTCTGGACCAGTGATCTTATTCGTGATAAACTGCCTCTATGAATTTAGTAAAATAAGTTCAGCTGCACACTCGATAAATGTACATAATATCAACAAGATGCTAAGAATTGTATAAGAACAGATACAGCTTTTTTCCCTGAATCTTCACAAAGATGAACACAATACTCTCCGTGGTAGGTTTTCCCAATAGAGTGGTATTTGAAGTGTTGTGCAGCTTGGCACCAGAGAGGATATCAGTTGTTCCCTGTTCATCAGCAACCCAACTGCACTAACTTTTATCTTTACCCTTGTTACTCTGCTGTG
The DNA here is from genome assembly GCA_013398855.1 of Mohoua ochrocephala. Lineage (NCBI taxonomy): Eukaryota > Metazoa > Chordata > Aves > Passeriformes > Acanthizidae > Mohoua > Mohoua ochrocephala. Next base: position 176,304 of record VZTA01026741.1, read on the forward strand.
TTAGCTCTTCAGTTTGGGTCATTTGGGCTCTTTAAGCTAACATGACTGTGCTATTGTCATTTTGACTCCCGTGTAATACAGGTGTATCCAAGATAGGGTTAAACTTCCTAGGTCTCAGAAAACACCAGCAATCTACTTTATACCAATATGGATCTTAGTGTGCATGATATTTATGTTTTGTACATGGTTTACCTTCAAAATATTACAGTACCAAGCGTAATAGTTTGAATGTTCACAATATTCAGGTTAGCTATATACAGACATGACTTCAAACATGCACAATCTGCACAGCAATCTAGAAACATACAATATTGAGTTTGTCTTATGATAAAGCTCAGAGGTTTGCATTCAAGACAGCTTTCCTGGTTTTCCGTGATGAAATTTGTGCATATACACAGTATGTTATGTTTCCACAATGTATTTAAAAATCAATAAACTTAGAGGAAAACGTCCTTTTTTCTTGTTTTCTTCAGTGTTTTCTCTAAATGCTGTAATATAAAGTAAGTTGCCATGCTAAGCTTTTAATCGAGTGACAGTTATTTGACTGGCAGCTCTACTGCGTACATTCATTTAGTAAAGAAGGCTGTTTGCTGAGACTCGGGAGGACTGCCCACACATCTCCATTGTGTGTTCTTGTCTGGAAGGTGGGGTTTGGATCCTCTGGGATGGAGGCAGTCAAAGTGCTTATGGCTGCGACTGTGGCTGTTTTGTTCACCTGGTATTCTGCAGAGTTCAGTGACAATGGTTTCTTTTTCTAGCTTCATGTATGGTAGCTACTGATTTAAAATATGAAACTTCCAATTTAGATGTCCAGAATAGAAGTTCTTATACCTTTTCATTCTGAGGAATGAACTGAGCTTTAACTGTAAGAAGTATTTAACTGGAATCTCTTCTTGTCTGAGTTGTTAGTCTGATCTAATCAAAAGTATGAACAGGTTAAAAAATAGTAACATAGGTCTTGGCTGTAAGACATGGCCTATATTTGACTGCTGCCTAAATGACCTTCTTCTTACAAAATAAGTTTTCTCTACTTAAAGCAATGCATATTTTTGACATTCCTGGGGTCTGCTCAAGCTAAAGAAAACCCACTGCAGACGTGGGACAATTTCTTTCATTTCATTTCCATCTAAGTAAATTGATGTACATGGAGGGACGTGCTGACAGGTGGAATTTGCATACAAATTAGGAAAATCACACGCAATTCAGAGGGGCGAGGCTAGATGAACACAAGAATTGTTGGGTTTTTTTCTTCCTTTACCAAATCTTTCCCAGAAATAATATGATTATTCCCATCAGAGATTTACCAGGATGCGTTTCAACTTGTGACCTCAGATAAAAGAGCAAAGCAGCAGCAAAATCTGTGTTCCTAAAGTAGTTTGTTTCCCTACTTTTTAATTCTCAGAACATAAGCCACTGTCTTTTCTTTTTTTGTACTGAATTTACAGGGAAAATCGTTCTGATAGAAACATATTGATTGCAGTAAAGAATTGTATGTTACCTGCCCTGCACACCTCACAGCGATATTTAACTGGTGAGAAATGTGCTCTAACTGACACCAAACAAAAGCAGAGTTGTTTTTCATTTTAAGAGTTTGCTCTCTACATGGCCTTGAATGTTCATTTCTTTGACAGTAGATAATGATTCATTCTCTTGCTTTGCAGTTTCTAGATGGCTAAGTACTTAAAAAGTCAATATTGAATTTCTAAGCAGAAATCCAAGTATGATTACAGTAAAGCTCTGCTATCACAGCATTGTATTAAGAGATGTATTGGTATATTTCATATCTCTAAAGATAAGAAGTTTAAATTTTACTTCTGAGCAGTATTTTACAATGTGCTACCTTGGTTTTATTGATAATATGTTTTAGAAAGTTTGATTCTTCTGAGTCGAGATTCACCTAAAGTGAAAAATGAAAAGTGAGTTATTTCTGGAAAAATCATCCAGAGTCAGGGTAACTGTACGCTTAGAAACATAATTCTCTTTGTTCTTTATTTAAGGTTTAAAGCCAAGTGATCCAACCATGACTGGCAAAACACAGACCAGCAATGTCACCAATAAGAACGACCCAAAGTCCATCAACTCCAGAGTCTTCATTGGTAATCTGAACACAGCTATTGTCAAAAAAGGTGACATTGAAGCAATCTTTGCAAAGTACGGGAAAATAGTGGGCTGCTCAGTGCACAAAGGCTATGCGTTCGTACAGTACATGAGCGAGAGGCACGCGAGGGCTGCGGTGGCAGGAGAGAATGCCAGGATCATCGCGGGTCAGCCGCTAGGTAAGGATTTGTTAATCCCATTAAAATACTGCTATCTCCTTCCTTTCTATTTAAAATATCTGCTGCTGCTGGTGCCTTCAGGACCAGTGAGTTTGTTTTGCCGATGTTCCATCTCAGCATATTTCCAGGATGTTGGATCTGACAGGATTTTTAACGTATGGTTTGCTACCTAGGCATTACAAAATATTTAGCGCTCTAAACTGCTTATTTATTAAGCAGACCACTTCTGACAGTTTATTCCTCTCTTTGTAGTTCCAGTGTAGTGAACATGATTACTCTTGTGAGGAAAAAATAAGTGTTTTTTCTTAGGCTCCAGTTAGTAAATTTAGTGTAATATAACAGTGCTCGTCCAATAGATATGGTTATCTTTCATGTAATGAATCTAAAATGATACCCAGCCCAGTGATGTGCCAGATGTTATACAGAAGCAAAAGAACAGTTTTTATTTGTTCTTGAAATCATACCAAATCAAATCGTAACACTATTAATCATTTAGAGAAGTCTATTATTAAGTAAGGTTGCAGTTTTCCCACATAATACTGTAAACATTGTTCATCTGAATTCAAAATAAACAAAAGAAAAAAAGTAATATTTTTGTCTTCTAGTGCTTTGTCATGAATGCTTAAGTAAGATCTAGTTGTTTCATATTGCAACTTTTGTCTCTGAAAACTATTTGCAATTACGTGTGTAGGCCGTCAATGATAAGCTCCGGAGTCCAGTATCAACCTTACTTGTCATATATATACAATAGTAATGGGCAGTACAGCAAGATGTTTGGTGGTATTCAGAAGTCTTTCTCTAGACCTCTGAACTGTATTTCTCATATCCGAACCCAAGTGTGTAATGGGTATGTCAGGAAAAGGTGAAGTGTAGCCAGTGCTTTGGCTGTAACAAGCCACAAAGAATGGATATGGCTTGTTCATTTTCAGCGTTGCAGGCTGTGGAAATCTATTTTTCTGATTGTCTGTAGAAACTGAAGCATTTGTGTTAGATGGGTTATTCTTTTATCACATTTGTTGAACGGTAATTTTAAGTTTTATAACTCCTACCTTTTGGGTTCAAGAGAAAAACAGATTAAATAATTTCAATTATATTCAAGGGGAGAGTGCTTTCAAATTTCATTAGGAAAATTCATATAGATGGGTGAAATAAAAGAATTCAAGTGATAAAAGCAAGGCAGTAAAGTCAGTCTGTGGGATGGCATTATTAGAAGACGTTTCCTAGAGCGGTGTTCTTCAAGCAACAGGCCATGTAATGCCATCAGTGCATTATTTACAGCTTCTTGCACACTGGTCTGACCAGATTTTTTAAACTGTGTTTTCCTAAGGCAATAGATCTGTTATTACTATGATTACTGTTGCTAGTCTCTTTTAGTATTTCTTGTGGCATCTCTAATATGCCAAGTGTTTTGCACTATTCAGTGTACTTTTGTGCTTTCTGTAGCAGGGAAGTGAATTTGTTGCAAAGGAAATTAAGTGACCAGTAATTACTTGAATTGTTTGAATCTTTTAATAATAACAGAAATGTTTTACTCAATATTAAGTTTTAACTTACTTTGATTTTTCTGCACGCTGTCTTGATGGCATATTTCATGCCTCAGTTTCTAATAGATCAAGGAATATAAAGAATAAACAAGGTGAAATTTTCTTTTAGCTGTTCCTAACTTACTCTTTCTATATATGAAATACAGTTGTTATCAGTATGGTTTGACAAAAAGAATGAATTTGTAAAAGTGGTACTTCTCGTTAAAGAAATCGTTTCCACTAATTCTTTTAATTGGCAGTAGACTTAACAGTCACCACACATTAATGAATAGATGACTGAGAAAATTTACTCAGGATTATGACCCAGAACAGCTTATGCACAAATAGCGCATTATTGTGAAACTTCTTGATGAAAATTACTTTTTTCTCTGTCCTGAGAGCTTTGCATTCTGAAATAAATAGAACTAATGAATTTATATCAACAGTCAAGTTATGGAAAGGGGACAAGAAAACCCTGTTACAAATATACAAATAAACTGGATTAACATAGCTGCATTTTCTTTTAAATTGAATTAGAATATATTAGTGATATAATGAGGGCTGGATGATAGTCAGTTGTGGAAAGCTATTTGAACAAAGGAATATTTGAAAAAGATTATCCCACGGTATATGCCTGATACTACTATACACTTTAGTACTCAGTACCTCACAAAAGAAAGAATAACTTCATTTAGACTGCATTATTAATGTACATTAGCTCTTTCATGGTATAGCCAACTGAGCCGTTTACATTAGCTCCTGCCTTTTATGGACTAATGCCATTCCAGATTATGCAGCTTTATCCATGAGTCAGAAACCATTCCCATGTATGTATCTTAGATTAAAAATTGAACCTTTAAATTCTTATAGCTGTTTAGAATGCTACACAATTCACTGGGTATCCTGTCTAAATGTTTCCTCTGACATGGAGTACTGAAATATTAGGCTCAGTAGGTATATAACAAGGCATTTTGTTTAGTAAATTCCTCGGAAGTACAAATCTAAACCACTGGTATTGCCCTCGGTCTTGCCAGCTTCCTGTGGGTCATTATAATTGGCCTGTTGGACTCCTCCATCAGCTCTGAAGCTCCTACTGATGTGTTTGGTGGTCAGTGATACGTGATGGCGATGCCGTGGATACCACAACTTGACAGAAGTGGATTTCATGAGCTGTGTGATTATTTGCAAGCTTTCTGTTTCATAAAGTGCAACGCGCTCTAAAAAGCTGTGGGGAACACAAAAAGGAACACAAAAAAATATGCTTGGGAAACTTATTGCTCTTATTGTGAAGTTCAGTGTAGTTTCTTGAAGTAATATTATGTCTTCATGGGAATAACATGTTTTCCTGCCCACAGGACAGAGACAGGTCAGTATAAGGCACAGGAGTCTGCTTCACAATGATTATTTTGTAAATTGCTTCAGGCTGGAGCTGAGAAAATATTGAAGCAGACAAACTAGGACAAAACTGCAAGTTATGTTCTCAGTTGTGGGAACACGTCCACGTAATCAACTCTTCTCAAAAGGTTTTCATCCATTTAAGCACACCAATGAGTTACAGAATATTTGTGCATATCCACTTCCTTGCCAAATAGGGCAAAGAGATAGAGTGAATAGGAATTATTCTGAGGAAATAATGAGTCCGTCTGTGAACTTTACCAAGGGTGATTTCACTCTTCTCTGATGAGAGGAGGATTAGACACCCGCTTGCTCCAAAACAAATAGTCCAAGTCCCTCATTGCAGCTATGGGCTGAGGAAAAGAGCTGCAACCCTTCTCATAGTGAGGAGCCCAAACGTGAACACAGGATTCGAGGTGCAGCCCTCACCATTGCCAAGTGCAACAGGATGATCACTGCCCTGGTCCTGCTGGCCACACTATTTCTGATACAGGCCAGGATGCCGTTGGCCTTCTTTGGCCACCTGGGCATACTCAGGCTCATTTTCAGCCGCTGTTGACCAGCACGGACAGGTTCTTTTCCTCCAGGCAGATTTTCAGCCATTCTTTCCCCACTCCGTAGCTCTGCACGGGGTTCTTGTGACCCAAGTGCAGGACCTGACACTTGCTCTTATTAAACCTCATGCAGCTGGCCTTAGCCCATTGATCCAGTCTGCCCAGATTCCTCTATAGAGATTCCCACCCAACCTGGTGGTGTGTGCAAACTTGCTGAGGGTACACTTAATCCCCTCATCAAAGTCCTAAATAAAGATATTAAAATAAAGATACATGAAGCAGCTTCTGTCTAAAATTCTGGTATAGCTATCACAGCAACTTCTAAATCATAACATCTCTTTGATTTTCCTTGGTTTATATTTCATAGGCTTTTATCTTATAATACTTTAACTATTATGCCTAATTTTTGTCTGTTTTCATGTGCATTTTTATACTAGCATAATTCCTTTAACTTGAGATTTTTTTCTTCATTTGTCCCTGAATAAGAACCAGTCCATCTCCCAAGTATCTTATCAAAACAAGTTAAATGGTACAAGGCTGGTACTTTTGTTCTTTTCCATTGAAGACGCATGGAATTTCATTCTTGGATCCTCAGGAAAAGGAAAGATTACAGTACCCAGATTACAAAGGATGCTGCAGTTTTTCAGTTGATGCCCTTTTTAACTAATAAATTAGTTCCACTGTAGCTTGAATCCTGTTTTTTTGCTGCAAATATTATTCACCTGTGTCTGCCTTCAGGTCTAAATTAGATGCATTCTCTGAATACCAAGTGAGTGTATATTGACATGTGGTCTATTGTAAGATGGTGGTTGCAGATATTTATTTTGGGAGACATACGCTTTTGCACATCCTTTTGAGAAGCACAAGAGCCCTGAAGGGGCTTTCTAAATTATAACTACCTGGTAGAAAATATCCAAGGAGAATAGCAGGTAATAAAGGGAGATTTTAGAGAGACCTAACATATACCTTTGCTACAAATTGAATTGATGTGATAATAGGGCTGCTTTATCTTTTGTTTCCCTTGCCACTACTCAAAACATATCTTCTCTATTTTATGCTTGTAATGCCTAACAACACTGAGAGACTTAAATGTGTATTTGCAGAACAAGGACTCTCCAGACTGAATCAATTTTTCACCTCAATCTGAACTGCAGAAAACATTAATTGTGTCATGAATGTTTCTCTCTTAAAAGGAATAAATACTTATGCTATTTTAGTGAACTAATTTGTGAAAAAAGCACTGTGGCTTGAAAAATGACAGATTTACCCAAATGTTCTGGGTGACTAAGCTTTACCAAAGTCAATAGTAGGCTAAGATAAGAAATTCAAATCTGAATTAGTGGTTATTCAGTTTCCACTTTGTCATCAGTTTTCAGTTAGTAGCATGGACAATCTTTCATTTGTACAAACATAACTCATGATTTATTAGAGCAATCTTGGTACTCTTACCCACCTACCTCCCACTAACGTAATGGCAGGATCTATCAGGAAAACAATGTTATCTTGTTTTAAAGACTATAGTGGAGCAGCAACTGAAAAGGTTTCTTATTTTGCTTCTGACACACCTGTAAAGACTTGAGTTTTAATGTGGGTCAAAACATTCCAGGCAAGAACAATGACTGTCTAAGAGAAACACTAGAGACTATACTAATATAATTAAAAAGTGGGAATGTTTTGGTATTTTAATGTATCTTTTAATTAAATATTAAAAATAGAAAAATTATGTACACATAATTATTAATCATATATTCAAATTTTATTTTAATTCATATAACATTAAGAGATTGTATATTGCATTTTCACACTACTGGACCAGAAAGGGCAATGCACTTCATAGAAAATTCTCTGGTCCATTGTAACTTTTGCAGGTGCACATTCTAATATATTGTACTTATCAGCATTGCACCATGGAGTAAATAATCTGAGAACTGTAACTCAGTAATAGGCAGGTAATTTTCTATCCAAGTGAGACTTAGAAAGCAAAGTATTTAAGTTCTGATAAGCCAGGATAACTTTATAGCATATGGTTTTCAACACTCGAATGTTGCACTTCAAAGAGTATTGTATTCTTCTGGTAAAATAATCCACTTTTTTATGAATAATGTTTAAGTGAAAGCAAAATCACACTTGTGAAATGCTGTATAGGGAATTACCATTATCATATAAGTTTAAGAATAAAAATGTTTAATAAGCAAATACTTGAATCAGTAGAAAAAAATTATCCATAAACCTATAAAACTTGTGAGATGTCATGAGTGTTGGCTTATTGTGGGGATGACTTTTGCATTTACTGAACTCATATAATTATTTGTTGATTACTTCAACAAGTGATACCAATTTCCTTTTGTAAAATAGCTCTCAAGATCCAGGCCAGGTTTTGAGGAAATTTATTTGATACACTTTTCTATGCTGAACTAAACATAAAGTAATGATAAAGCAAAAAGACCAAGCAGTCTTCTTCCAAAATCAAACAAACAGAAACAAAACCCACAAGGATAGTGTGTTTGTAGCCATGATGAACATAACTCCTAATGTCACAGGAACCTAGAGTGAAACTAGGGGTATCAACCTAGACTTGTGCTGTCTTAATAAAGTCTTTCCCACTAAATCCCAACTTAGTCAAAGTCTTCATCATCCAGCCCTCAGGCACAAACTGTTATAGAACTTCTGAAAAATCATTAATTATCCTTCCACAGCCTAGTTTGGAAAAGCTAGACTTTAACCACTAGAACTGACTCTTTTATCCCGTTACAGTCTGTTTCTGTATTTGGGAACCATTGTAATCCTGTTTCAGCCTATGCTGTGCAGGAACAGACATCCTGTCTAAAGCTATCTCACAGGTTTCAGCCTTTTTGCTGCCTACCCATGCCCTTATGGTCTTGATGAAGCCTGTGCAACAGCACATGAGTGTCAAGTCTCACTGTAGAGGACCTTGGATACAACTGCTAATCATTGTTCATAGGGTATTCTAATATTGGATTATTTTCATATGTCCCTTCCTGTTACACATTTTGGTGTCTCCCAATACTTTTATACCTTCTATTGTTGCAGTAAGATTCCACAGCCATAGCAGCAGATTATAACCCAGTTGTTTCACGCTCTTGAACACAAAAACATGATTAAATCTTGTTGTCCCTCCACAGTCCCGGTTTTTGTGCATTTCCGTAACCAATATTTCCTCATCTTATAGTCACACTGACGTGAACCATTCCATGTACTATCCGTGCATGTAAAGCAGCTCATATAAAGGTAGGAAGGAAGGGTGATTTTTAACAATCATCCCTCAGCAGTTCAGGGCAGGGCACCATTGCACAATTGATGTATGCCTGTTTCAGAAGAGCAAGCTGAATGCTTCATCATGAAAGAAAAATCCATATTTTAATGGAATGACCTGTTTCCTTAGACTGAGAATACCTGGAATGAGTCAGTTTTACTCCCCATATTTCACAAAAATTTCTATTTCTCTCTTAGCGGGACTTGTTCAACTCTAAGTGAAACTACAATTTAAATCGATTTTTCATGTTCGGAAAAGTACATATCATGAAAATAGTTTAGTTATGGGGTGAACTTATGAGGGTGAAGTTTTTCTTATTGGTTGCTTGGGGTCTCTTCCTTTGAAATTCTTTATATACTCATAAAGTAAAAGTTTGCAAAGTTCTTCCTGGAATAAGGTTTTGTATTTTCAGCAGCCTGATGTCAGCTCATGCAAATGTTAAGTATTCCCTCCATCATAATGCCAAAAATGATGACCTGATTGCTTGCCATCAGCAGATGTTATTGTAAGAAAAACTTTCCTTCAAGGCTTCATAGAGATGCATATAAAGATACACTTAGTCTTCTGCATGGCCAACTCATCTTTAAAATCATAGACAAGGTGTTATTATGGGATCTTTCTATGTCCTTCCCTGCTGTTTGACCTGTCTGTATATAGCACAGGGTCTCATCTGCATGAAATGCTACTTTTTCCATCATTTCATCCTTGGGTTTCACAAACACTTTAAATATTCTTGCCAGATGAGTCTGATATATCCTTAGCAATTTTGTAAGAGCTTTTCAAAACATTTAGATGGTGTTATCTCAAAGATGTCAGTACTAAGCCTTTATTATGTGCATATCTTGATGAGATTTTTGGTTTTTGTTTGTGGGGTTTTTTTAGCAAACCATATCCAGTAGGTCCATCTGGATTTGAACTTAATGCTGTTTTATTTCTGTTGCAGGTCAGTAAGAAGTCACAAAAATGTTTTCCTTTGTGGCAGACAGAATTCTGGACCTTTTCTTAAATATGCTTGCTTTAATTAGCTGGGATCACTAAAATTTGTATAGCTGTTCTATAATGTTAAATTCTGAACTGTCATAACATCATGCAGTGATAAAAACGTTGTTATGATAGGTTCTCTCATAATATTTGTCTCAGTGTCTCATGTGGAATTCACTGTATAAAAAGGACTATCTCTAGGATGCTCTGCAATTTTTGGTCTGGTATGCTAGGAGGTCTTGTAGTCTACAACTTCACTTTTTTGCTTGATCTAGCTTAATTTAATTTGATAGACTATTTTCCATGCATTTGGCTTCTTTCACTTCAAATAGAATCTCATCAAGAATGAGTCTATTTTCTTCTTGATCATTTGACAATACTTCACTATTTCACTTGTCCTGATGGAGTTAGAGTTGCTAATGTCTTGTCACCTGTTTTTTTTTTATGTATGCCTGCCATATCTACTTGTTTTCTCACTCTTTTGTTAAAACATTTCACTTGGTGACCTCGTTCCAAAAGGCATATGGAGAAATTCACATCTGCTATGAGATGTATGGAAAGGGCAGAGAATCAGAAGATTTCTCATCTAAATCTGACAGGCCAATATTTATCTTTCTAATCTGCAATTTGACGTACGGATGTTTTAAGAGGTATTCAGCACTGAATGGTGACAGGACAGAGTAATGTTATTTTAGTGTGTTGCAGGATCTGGGTCAGTCCCAGCCCTGTTATTTGTCTTTGGGCTATGATGGCTAAAGCCACGAAATAGATTTGCCTCCCAAGATACCACTCAGCTGTTTGGAGGAGAAAGTATAGCAAATATTTCTCCTGCCAGAATACCAATGCAGCATAAAAAATTCTCCTAATCATAGTCTAAGTTCATGGAGGCTGGTCTTCAGCATGAGTAACTTTTAGGATCACTCTTCCTCAGTTTCTTTCCCTTCTTAACAGCAAGCTCAGCTAAAATGCCAGTGATCTTTTTCTGTTTAGCTTAACTGAGACAAGAAATGCTTTGAGGGCATATTTGCTGTCTCAGGTTTGATTTCGTGTCTTAAGCCTACTTGCATTTCACACCTAAGGAAAATACAGCAAAGGAAATCTGTTTCTTTCTCAGGTTTCACACTTAATCCTACAATACTTTCAGCAGTAGACAGCCTCATCAGCAAAACTGTGTAAGTCATGTATATTGGGAAAAAAAACCCCAAACTTAGTTGTTTATAACTTATTAAAAATTCAGTTATTTTTCAGCACCTTATACTGGCAAAGTGAAATTCACAGGCAAAAACAAAGGGAAATTTAACAAACTAGATGCTCTTATTCTATACTACTCCTTTCCGTGGAAGAAATGTTAGTATTAATGAGCTCCACCATAAGCTTATGAAGTTTCAAGTAAAAGTAATTTTCTTCATATTTTAATGACTCAGAACTTAACAGTACTCATATCCTTTATCGTTATAACCCTTTAAGTGACTTCAGTACCGCCTCAAAAATTAATGGAAACTGAATCAGACTTTTTTTCATGGCAAGACTTGTAACTTTCAAAAGGTTAACTGAAAAAGAATTAGGCTGGGTTTTTGTTTACCATAGAGAATACTTAGTATTACATACAAGAGGATAATGTATCTTTAAGAAGACATTGTCTGTGTTCAAACCCAGCGTGGAATTTCTAATTTGGCACACATGTAAGTTCAGATATGTGAGTTCCTCAGCTTTCTCCCAGGAAGTGATAATAGTCAGGAAGCTAAAAGCTATGGACATACACTAGCTTGCCCCAGAAAGAAGTGCAATCATTTCCACTACTAAAGAGTAAAGGTGGACAGGACTTGCTTCGATGTCTTTGCTGCCACGACTAAGATGATTTTTTAAACTTTTCTTTTTTTTTTTAATTTTTCTTAGGTGTGAGATGGTGTGCTTAAAGACCACTGTTTTCCTTTGGGGCAGTCTCAGTATTTTAATACCTTTTTCTTTTACTCAGATCTGTTGCTTGTTTACCTAGTCTCCTCAAGGTAAGTGTGCAGTGATTTGATGTTATCCAAACACTTTTATTACGATCACACTTATTCTTACACATTGTTAAAATCTCATAAAAAACAACATTTCCACTTGACTGCTGTGGTAATTTGCTGTAGACATCTGTCCCACCTATCTTACGGTTTGCAGTTAAATGTCAAATTCTAATCTTCCTGTGCTTTGTTTCTTTCTGCTCCTGATGCTTCGCACAATCACGAAAAAGAGAGGAACAGAATGTAATAAGTTTGAAGTGTGGAATTAACTTTCAGATCCTGAAACAAATATGGGAATTGTATAATATCTTCTAGTTCTTCTACAACTGTAAGGTTCCTGGACTCATTTCGTGAAATCTTTGTCTCTCTAATTAGTGTTTCAGGGGAGGAACACAGTCTATTACTGAAAATAGCGAGTTTAAAACAAAGAGTAGATAGAAAACAAATAGACACTAGATGACAGGAAAAGCTGTACTTGGCAAAATCTGAAGCCATTTCAAGCTGTGATTATACTATATGATAACTCAACATCTTAAATTTTCAAGAGACACTTAAAAATACTTCTTTTAAATGATTTCTTAAGGTAAACTTTATCCCTTGATTTGATACTGTCACAGTTTTTGTTTAATTATAGAATAATTTCTGTTGGGAGAGACCTCATCTAGTCCAACTCCCTGCTCAAAGCAAGCCTAACACAAAGCAGTGGACAGTCCAAAAGGTTTGTCAGCCCCTTTCCAAGTCACCCATGTAACCCATACTTCCCAGTCTTGGCTGCTAGGATACCACAGAACATTGCGTCAAAGACCCTGATAAAGATAAAAGGCACATAAACTACCTCTTCCCCCATCCACAAAGTTATTCATCCCATCACAGAAAGCTCACTGGGCTGGTCACAATTTGCCTCAGTAAATGCGCTGACTGCTCCTCACTATCTTGTCCTTCATGAGTCTGGACAGAGCCCCTAGGACAATTCGCTTGTTTTGTCCAGTTTATCTTGTTGGGATTGTCCATCTTCAACACTAAAGTCCATCCTGATCACAGAAGCAGGCCTTAATACATGTTGGTTAGCAACAGACTCATTGTCCTGCTCCCAGATGCACAGATCATACACAGGGACTTCTCAAAAAAACTTGAGGACATGATTTGCTTTTCCTTATATTCCTTTTTTTCCCCCTCCTCAGCCTCTTCCAAGTTCTGCCCCTTTACCACATAATTTCCCTCTTAAAACATTCTACTGCTGTCTACATCTAGTCTATTTTTCAAGTTTTTCTTAACTTTACAAATTTATTTGGTATTTATAAGAACTTGTCCCAGAAATGTCTCTCTTATTCATGACTTCTGTCACACCACACTGCTCTTTGTTTTTTAAAATGTATAGTGTTTTGCCAGACTCAAACTGCTACCTTTTGGTGATGTCAGAGTCTGAGATTAATCATCTGCATGCAAACCTTAATGTTTCCAATTGAGTGAGATAACACTGATTATGTCTGTAATTCCCCAGAGCCTATTTCTTGTCTTTGAAGATGGGTGTGACCTTTGCCTTTTTTAAGTCATCAGCGAGCTCTCCTGATTTCTCCAGCAATTCAAAGGTGAGAGAGAGCAGCCTCACAATAATATCAGCCAGCTCTTTTACCATCTCTGGATGCATCTTGTAAAGTCTCATATGTATTTTAATACTAAGAATTTATATTTCAGTATATCATGAAAGCTTAACATTGAAAGCAAAGCAAACATCACTAATTCTTAACAAAATCAGTAAATTGCTTGGAGGTTTCCCTTTTCCACAATAAGAATATGGCTTTCTTTTTTTTTTTTTTCGCAAGATTAGTAACAGGATTGTGAATTTCGATCTGATTTCAAAAGGTTCTTGAAATCTTGAAATCTTGTAGATGCAGGTTATAGTTACTCCAGCAGCTGATCTGGATGGTGTCCATAAAGGTGGCAGTTCTCCTGCAAATGGTGGATGAACATGTATGAAAGGAGTAATGCAGCGGTGCTCTGAAAATCTGTGCAAATTTACAGGCTGGTATTTTGAAACCTTATGAAATTGGGCTATAGGGGTAATTGGTAGGGTGTTAATTTTCTGCACTAGTGAAACATTTGGGCTAAAGGAAATTAAATGACATAGCATCAAGAATCATTAAATAGAGAACTAGATTTGGAAAGAAACTAATATTTATGTCAGGTGTAAGATTTATTTTTAATTGGAACTCCTTTATCTTATAAGGCCAAATTACTGTATTGATTTGAAGAATTAAGAGGATACTTTAAACAGATGCAGTTTTAGAAATTCAGAACTATAGGAAAAGGGGTTTTGGCTTCTTTTTTCTGTTTGCACTTTTTGTTCATTTCTTGTAGTTTTGGGGTTTTTTTCCTAATACACTTCAGTGCATGTGACAAATAGGACAAATTTACATCCTAGAGTTACAAAGAGTCACTCACAACTGATATATCTAGTGTGAAAATTTCTATTTGCCTTTGTCCCACTTTGAAAATCAAGTTTGGTGCTAAATGATCCTGCTGTAGTTCTAGCAATTCTAGTTGCCAAAGTTTGAAACGATGTAGTATTGCTTGGCTTACAGGAATGATGTTTGATAACTGCGTAAATAAAACCAGATCTATGTCTTAGGCAAGTTCTTAAGTTATAGAGTTCATAAAATTATTTTGGGTTGTTTTGGGGTATTTTTAACTGGGAAAAAAGTTACTATTTTTACTTGGTTTTTTTTAAACTTAAAGGGCCATCATTCTAAATATTATTATTTTTAAAATTGTATGAGCAAAATCTAAAGAGTGCAACTTAATGTAGTTTTCCTATCTAGTCCATGTCCATCTATGAATACTCCAAAGTGAACTGTGATGAGGCTTCACGTATTCTGACCTTAGTTAAAATTAAATTCCAGTAATGTGCTCAAGAGTGTGAAAACTGAGTTTATGGAAACACTTCCATGCTAACACTCTTGCGAAAGCCAGGCTAGTTTTGTGGGTAAGAAGGTGGTTGCTATTCTACAGGGTTTTTTTCTTTCTAGGGTTCATTTTGTTTCTTGGCCAGACTTTTTTGAAAACTTTTAGAGAAAATTTAAATGTAAATGATCAAATTACAACAAGATAAAATCAACACTCACACTAGCATTGCAGCATCTGGAAAAGCAGTTGTGAATTTTTACAGCCTGACTTTAGAGGTCTTTAATTTCTGTTAATTGGCACTTAACTGCTGCTTTATTTGTTTCCTCATCTTAAATTTTGGTTTTGATGTATTTAAATCTACAGGCAGACAAGGAAGAAAAGGCAGAAAAAACCTCAATTTTTTAGCTGTGAATAATAAAAGTGATTGTGTCAGGGGTTTTTTATCTAGTATGCAAAATGAGACAGCAATTTCAATCTAATCTGATGTAACTTTAAAAATATTTTGGTCCTAGACAAAGGATAAAAAGTAAAAAAAAAGTATAAAAAAAAAAAAAGAAAGAGAGAGAAAAAAAGAAGACACTAATTCCATAAGGAGCATATTGACCAGAACATAGTGGACAGTAGTAACATACCAGCTTTACCACAAAATTCTGCTTCTTTTTTCTACCAACAGTAGAACAGAAATACATTAATAAAAGCAAAGTCAATTTTTGAACAGAATGTTCCAATTGCATCACTTTTTCTTTTTCCTTTGCTCTTCATCCTGACACTCCTGATTATTATTAACATTTACCATACTTAGAAAGAATAACTTCTTTTTTCCTCAGACTGGTATCAGCTCATCATCATACAGTCAGTCATATTTTGAAACTTTCAATAAAATTCCACTATTTCTAGTTTTTATTTACCTCTCCCAGAAAAATGTACTTTCTCCTGTTTTCTTATGACAAGTACCTGTTAAACCAACAGATCTTGCTGCCTTGCTACTTGCCTTGTTCCTCAGAGCTGTTCCCTTCAGGATCTAATGGGAACCTTTAGTAATTCTATGCACTTTCAGTTCCCAGTGAGAGACCAGCGTCCTGGTAAGGACAGAGCTGCAGAACTGCATGGTCATACCATGCACAGCAAAAGCTTTAATACAGATACCCTTGGCATGTTTTGGCGAGAGACCAAAAAGATTGGGAGTTCATCATTGACTTGCTTACTTGAAGCATGGCAAAACCCCGCATTAAATACAGTTTTCCTGGGGTAACTTTGTCACAAGTGCTATCATCATACAAAAGCAAAAATGTGATTTGTTCGATTGTGTTCAGACAGCATGACTAAAGCCCATAAACTACTGGACAGGAATGTTTTATAAAAAGCTGAACCACGGAAGTTTGCCTCATCATTGATTCATATTGAGTTAACTGGAACAGGGCACAGAACAGGCAGGTGAAATATTATAATTTCATGTAATTTCATGTCTTTTCTCCCTGAAATTGTATGCTGCCTTGATAGCAGTGCCTGAAAGAGAAACAGGTTCAGGGTCTGGACTGCTGTCTCAGGCACGTACAGATTTAAACCGAGCCTCAGGAGCAAGACATTAATCCTGCAGGGGTTAAGCATTCTCCTTGTCCTGGTCCATGTGCTCCATGAATTCTGTGAAAGGGCAATCCAGGGATAATAATTCACAGGAAACGTAATCTTTTATTTTTAGTGGTTATGTAAAATTGCCAGTAGACGTCTAAGCCATCTGCTTTAAATTTTGATGGTATGTAGTATATCTACAGTGAGATACTTTGACAGTGACCTGCATCACCACTGTACACCATATATTTGTTCCAGTAAAAGTTCATCAGTATTCACAGGGATCCTCCGGCTCTGTGATACTACCAGAAAATGTCAAATTGTTCTTAGAATTTATAAGAAGGTATAAAATTCATGAGCTGAGACAATGAAAATCCCAAAGAATTGATGGCTGCCATATATTGTACTCATTTTGGCATATGATTTTTTTATGTCTACAGAAATGAAGGCTAGTCACCTACCCTTCCATCAAGTCAGCATTTTCTGAAATACAAAGACATGAAAAGTGCTTACTAATGATTGCTTGGCACCCATCCTAATATTTCTAGAATGAGAACAGAAAGAAAAAATAATACGGCAAGTTCTATAGTATGACATTCCAGATCCAGTTTATCGTTCAATAAAGCTTCCTTCAGTCTACACACAATTATGCTCTTGAATCTCGATAAGAAGAGAATGTCCTAGTGCTCTTCATAACCTAGAAATTGAACTTGAATTTATTTTTTAAATAAAGTAGATATGTTAATGAGAAAGGGTACCAAATCTGTGTAAAAAGACAAAAAATAGATACTTCACTGAGGCTTCTTGTGCCTAATTTGGACTCAAACCAAATGTCTACCTCTTACAAAATGTAATTTTCTAATTCAAAAACCTGTTGCAGAAGAAATCAGTATTGATAGATAGAGAAAAACCAATTGTGGAAAAAATATGCACTGGTTGCTTAGGTACAAATGGTCACAAGCTGCTCTTGCTCAATATGCATGCTGCTTATAATGCCCAATTGGATAAACCTTGAAAGTAGATGTGAGCAAGCTCAATTTGGAGAAAGTTGAATAGGCAAGTAGAAATATGATTAGGAAAGATAAAAATATTTTAATTGTTGCCAAAAAAAAGATAAATAATTATGAAAAGAGTATGGTCTGCTTAAAAACACATCTTAAAAGTCATAATCCAAAAAAGATGAAGGTAACTAAAACAATATAAAATATTGAAAAACAGGATTAGATTAGATTAGATTTATGACTATTTTAAGTATAAAGAGCAAAGAGGTTTTTGAAGAAGGTTTCAACACACTTCTGGGAAGAAACATGGGATGTTTCTTGTTTTAGTTTCAATATAGATAAATCTGTAAAGATTTTTTGCTCCTGTATTTGGAAGTTGATAGATACATTCAGATGACAGAATGATGATGACATGGTATCCATTCCAGAATTCATTACAGGGCTACAAAATAAACCTTAAATGCTTAAAATTGGTTTTAATCCCAGAATTTCTGAAGAACTATCAGGATTGTTCTCCCGGGAGGTTCTCAGCTTCTAACATTTGGAGAGTTATCTCCAGTAAGTCTTGAACTGGAGAAAGACTTTCAGGAGAGTAGAATTTTTACAGGGAGAAATTGTTTAGTTCGTATCGTTTAAACCAAACCAAGAGTGAAGTGGTTTATTGATTTATTAACAACACAAAATTAATTGGAACTCATGACCCATATCTATAACAAGAAATCATATTCAACTCTAGGTACTTGCAGTTTTATAAAATTATTCCAAATTTTTAAAATCCTTCTCTAGAATTAATCTCAACAGAGCACATCCCTGCTATGGGAGATGCATGCCCAGGTTTTCCCTCTTAAATGTGCCTACGCAGGTTCTGTGGTGCTGGGTGTTACAGCTGCTGCATGTTCCACAGAACCCCTTCGCTGAGGGGTCCCGGGCGGGGCCAGACCCCTGCTAGCCAGCTGTTCTCCACCCAGGGCAGTGATAGCCAGGCACCTCCCTGCACATGTTGGTTCAGGCACCCTCAGAGGTGGAGAGGTGGCTCTTGGGCTGGACTACTGTAGATTTTATTATGCAGAACCCCAGGGAAGAGAAAGATTCCACGTGGTGTCCCAGGAACCAAGAGAGAGAACTTCTGTTTGGCTGGGGGTTATAAGGGAGTCCCGAAGGGGCAGGGTGATACAAAACAGCCAGTGGGGAGAGAGGGGAAAAGGGGCGGGTAATACAAAACCAACCGATGGGAACAGAGGGGCAGGAATGGGGGCTTTGGTTACATCTTGCAGGGGTACATGAATATTCATAAGAGTGGATGGGAGAGGCTTCTTACAAAAAACCTGGAGGGGGCTTTCTTGCACCAAACCATGGTCCCTTGGACTTTTGGTCCCCCCGCTACCAACTCATTGCAACATTTCCCCACCTCCATTCTCAAAGGGTAGGTGGCAGCCAGGGCAGGTGATTGAGACCCCGAGGTGGAGGTCCTGGGATGTCCCCATGCTGGAATTGGACAAACTGGATGCAGCAGGTGGGAGTGGCCATGGAGAGGCTTTGTTGCCGGGCCAGGGCAGAACCTCCAGGCCATGCAAATGCATCTAGAAAGGTCACCACCCTACTGCCCTCCTCCCCCTCCTCCCCTGCTCACTGCAAATCTATGTTTCATCTGCATTTCTGTTTAACTGACTTTTTATTTTCCAATGGTCTTCTGGTAATTATGGTAATTACTCTTTAATTTGGTAAATTGTTGTTTTCCTCTTTACCTACATCAGATTTGAGCAAATGCCATCTCAGGCAGTTTGGACATCCCACTCAGCCACATTCTTACACTCACTCCTGTCTTGCTGGCTGCTGTTATCCTGGCCTTTTTGCCTTGTTCACAGGTAGACCCTGTGAACATCCCCTCTAGGAAAAAAAAAGAACGTAATATAAATAATTTAAAATGGTAAAAGGACCAAGCCGTGTGACAAGAGTCCTGTCTTAATTATTTTAAATTGCAGGAAAGAAATAATTAAATTGCTGGTGCGGGACTTGAATAATCAAGAATGAACATGGGGATAATGTTGCTAATGTCAGCATGACTTTACAGAAAATAGGGCTTGAGAAATTAAATATGTATTATCTTTTATAATTTAACACCATATAGTACGGCTGAACTGATGTAACGTAGTTCTGCAAGGCACTTGATTCATTCCAAGTGGAAATCTGATTAAGAAACTGCCTTATGACATAGTTATGGTACATGCCAAATGGATTAAAAACTAGTCTCAAAAGACTGGTAAATGGGAAGTAATCATGCAGCAGGTGTGTGACTTTTGTGCAGTGCCTGGTAGAATAAGTTTTTTATCATACTTTTATCCAGTTGGAAAGACAGCAAAAACCACTGATAAATTCTGTAGCTGGCACAAAGATGCTGGAACTGATGAATGCAGAATAAAACAATACATTGATATCAAAATAGAAAAGAAATACCGAAACAGGAGTCAAAGTGTGACTCCTCTAGCTATAACATCTAACACATTGATAATCAACTCTTCAGCATGGGAGAAAAAGGTGTAACAAAATCTGAAGGCCGAAAGCTTAACTGAGAAAAAGCAAACCTCAAAATAGAGAATATTTTGTGCAGTGAGGCCATTAGGAAAAGTGTACCAAAAGTTTCAGTCAAAATTTCTAAAGTAAGCCTTGGACGTTTTCATAAAGGATATGTTCTAGCTCTGCCCAGACTTAATTCAAGGAAATTCTGTGGTCTGTTATAACAATCCAGACTGGAATTTTTTTTCTGGACCAACTGTGGAAACTTCCAAAGACAGAGATTTGCAGACTCCTGGATAAATACAATAAAGTAAGAAAAAAATAAAGCCTTTTAATTTTATTAAGGTCCCTAAAGATTTATGTCTGATATTAGTAATAAATCTATAGAAATTGCACAAATGGTCTGGTTGTGTCAGCACCTTTGGAAATTAGATTAGCAATACCCACCTAATGACGAGCATGGTTTAATTTAGCCAACAGAAATCAGTAGGTTTTTTGTCAGTGACATTTGCAATTAAATAAAGGAGGGAGGGAATGGGACTTAAGAACCTTCTACACCACAGGATATTTTTAGATATAATTCTTACAAGGTCTTCTTTACATTTATCTAGATATTAACAAAACTAGTAATAATCTGTAAGAAAATAAAATAACCTGTGAATCAGTATTATTTTATCTTTCTGTGCTACAGAAGCAAAAGATTTCCCCATCAGGTCCATAACTTCTTTTTTATTGCAACCTACTTTTTTATTCCAGACAAGCAGAGATATATTTTCACCCACCTTTCTGACCATCACAGGCATAATGTTATTTGTCCTTAAGAAAAAAAAGACAGACGACATAATAATGCTATTAGCTTAATACCATCTTAATGTCTAAAGTGGTTTTTTCTTAGAATGAAATTAACACTGGTTCAAAGGGCTACAATCAAATTTGTTTGGAGAAAGTGCGCTGTTCTTGCTAGAATCACTGCTTTTTGAAACTTCGATTAGTGATCTCATTCATCTTCCGTAGCAGTTGTGTTCTACTTTACAGTAGTATGTCAAATGATGATCACACGTCCGCCACATTCTTGAATGTTTTCTCTTCAGAGAAGTCTTGTAAAATTTAGCAGAGAATATGTTAACACTTCTCGAATTCCTTCCTCAAATGATTAATCCCTGACGCTTCTTTATTGTGTGTCAGGGCTGACATCAGTTCAGAAAAGATTGAGATTTTACTGCCCTCGTATTTCAGGTCCTTATTTCAGTAGTCGCAGCCAGGATTCTTTCCCTTTCTCTTATATCAAGGTGTAGCAATTACCATCCTCTCACATTACCTTGAAATGCTGTTCCCCTCAT
Source organism: Mohoua ochrocephala (assembly GCA_013398855.1). Lineage (NCBI taxonomy): Eukaryota > Metazoa > Chordata > Aves > Passeriformes > Acanthizidae > Mohoua > Mohoua ochrocephala. Next base: position 197,638 of record VZTA01026741.1, read on the forward strand.
GGGCATTCGGTAATTTCTCTTCTCACGTAGCTCATCTTTCCAGATGAGAGCTCAGCCACACAGAGGTCTTACAATAATTTGAAAAGTTTCATTACTGTGGTTTTTACAGTTACTTATTTAGCCCAATACATGTTTATAAAAACATATGTGGGAAATGAGGTGCTTTTGTATACATCTAAATAAAAGGTATTTTTGATACAAAATTTTACAAACAGTATAATATTTGAGAATATATAATTTCTACCTTCTTCACCCAATTCTAGTCAGGCTGTAGCTGCAGAGGGAATTTGTTTTACCATGCAGGCACATCTCTAGCAATATCTTATGGCACAAAAAACCCAGTAGATTTTTAATTTGCATAACATTACACATATTTGCATAAAATATTGCCCAGTGGTACTAAGAGCACCAGTTTCTCCCTAAGCCCCAATTAATTAATCTGTGTCCCTCCAGACTTACAGCAATTTATTATGCATTCTTAGTATAGAAACAGCAATTAATTATATGCTTCCTAGCCCCACATCAATCATTATGTGCCCTCCAGACAGCTTTGCACCTCTCCCAGCCCCACATCTGGCTGGAAACACACCCTCCTCTTTTTCCATAGACGAAGAGGCCTTCTGCAATTTTGCCAGTCAGCAGAGAACTCTAGGAGCTCCCTCTCCCTCCCTCTGTTCTTCTTGTTGTCCATCAAGGTCAGAAGTTCTAGGACTGGTAGGGTAAAACCTCAGCAGCCATACTACTGTATATCCAAGGACTGGAAGAGGAGTGCAACTCATTTTTTGTCCCTTTTCCTTTTTTCCCCATCCCTTTTTGTGAACTGAATGTTTTAAGTGTTTACCTATTGCTGCAGTCACACTTGGGAGCAAGAACTGCAGTCAGCCTGAAATGTTCCAACCATATAAACCACTATCCAGGCATTGGTTAAGTGTAGGGAATGAAAATGTCAAAGGGGAATATAAGTGGTAGCTGGAGAAACGCAGAATATGAGTGGTAGCTGGAGAAAATACAGAATAGAAGTGGTAGCTGGAGAAAAATGGTGGATGAGGAACTGTTTTGCATCAACCTCTTCACAGAATTGCTGTGCATATTTGTTTATCACTTACTTATTATTTGTGGCCTGTGTGAAACTACATCCTTTGCTCTTGGGATGAAAAGACAAGTTCATGTCCTGTGTTTATCAGAGTGTTCTTGGACTAGATTACAAATTTTCGCTAACAACCTTATTCAAGGGTTGAGGTGAGGAAAGGTGAGGTTTCCAAAGATTTTTCTTTTCCTTTACTTTCAGTACAAAGATGAAGTTCATGGTTGCAGGAAAGGTGTAGGAGGGAATTGAAACTCTGCCTTCCTTCCCAGTGCCTCCCTTGGCTGAGTAAGGTCAACACACCAAGGAAGGAGCACACTGACCTGACAGAAATATTTAAAGTTTTTCTTTTCTCCTTCCTTTTTACTCTAGCTTCTAGAACAACTTAAAATCCTTCTCCATGGTATCTGCTACTTGTATAGCATTTCTAGGCCCCTTTAGGTGCACTGTACATCATCCTTCAGGCTGTTCATTAAATTTAAAATGTGCATGCCATAAAATAACTATGGATTTTAAGTTTGCAAGGGGAATATGCTTTCTTTTTCCCTGCAACACTCTTTATATGTTGAATATTTATACCCATTTGTGTTTGTTCCGACATAAGAAGTATAGGCCTGCCAAAGGTCCCATTGTGACTATAAACTCAAGCTTTAAAAAAGTAGCTTAGCTAAGTTTTTTTTATTAACTGCTACCTATCACTGTTCTACTGTCCTTATGCCCCTAGGGCTGAATCAGCACCTTCAAAGCATTCCTCGGTCCCTCACTGAGAGATGGGCCCCAAAGTAGCACAGCAGGAACAGGGCAGTATTTGGCCATGACTTTTACAGCAAGACAGGTCATGGAGTTATTTTTAAAGAGCAGTGAAAATATATGTTGAATACTATAGACAAGAAAATTCGGTGGGAATGGGAGAGAACAGACATTTTTCTGCCTTAGCTAGATAATCTGCCTCTTTTTCATCTCTTTACTCGTTAAACACTGTCATAAAAACAGGGACCTGAAATGTATATATGTTCAGCTCCATTGATACTGTGCAGTTCAGTAACTGATTTTGCTAAATCTGCAGCCTTCACAGGAAATTGATTGCTTATTTTCTTCTTCAGAAACAAGAATTTTTTTTTTCTTGTTCATCAAGTATTGTTTCATGAGCTGCTACTAGATAGAATCCTTGAAAGCTGTATTAAGAGTCTGTTTCCCCTTTTCTTCTCTGTGCAGCCCACTCCAGCATCAGTGATGGTCCTTCCTTTAAGAGGAAAAAATAACTCAAGTCATAACTATCCTTGACTCCCAAAAATATAAACAGATCTTTTATTTCCCTTAAGTGTGCTCGAGTTCTGTAGAGCACATCTTTCCCCTTGAACAGTATTTAAACCCTGGCTTTTCCAGCATGTGGCTTCTGGATCACATCTAGTCCATGAGGCTGAAATAAATGACCATTTTTGATAGTATAGGAAACTATAGAATAGCATTTCTAGGCAAAGAGGCCTATTTTTTGTCACATAAACTGCTAGCAGAGGAAGCCTTGCTGGCTTCTGGAGGCTGTCCTGAAACCAGCGCTTTGTGTGGGAAACCAGACATGGCTTCCAAGGAAAGCGATAAGATACAATGTGGGGAGCTGCTGGAGGGTTCTGACTGCAAATTGGTCCTTTCCCTCCTGTGGTGGCATCTTGGAGAAGCTGGACTGAAGTCAGCAGGAGAGCAGCACCTCAGACCTCCTGGGAGGTGAAGAATAGGTGAGAGGTGTGTGGGTAGAGCAGGGGAGTGAGGTGTGTGAGCTGGGGTGGATGAGCAGTCCTGCTTGGAGGAGAGTGGAGCAAGGAGAAACAGGGCAAATTGGGAACCTGAGCACTAAGAAAGAGATGTGAATGCAACTGAGGCAAATGGTCACAGATCAAACCTTAGTTTCTTTCTGGAATGGGAACTGGAATAAAGCAAGGCTATCCTCAAGGAAGCTGTGGGGTTGCATGGATCACTGGAAGGTAGCTGCAAAGGGAACCAGAGGATATTTCTGAAACCATGGCATGAAATAGCGAATATTCAATCTGTGATGAAAATGAGGGGGATATAATTTCGGAATGATGTTCTTTAGAAAAGATAACTGAACAGCTGGCAGGCACTAACTGCATCTCAATAGTGTTGTTATCTGCCCTTCCTTGCTGAGTTTCAGGCAATTGAGAGGATCCAGGACAAGAGGCACAAAGCTGAATGATGATAGGTAACACTTAAAACTTTTAAGTCTAGGAATACTTTGCTCTCAAAGAGATATTAAGGTTTCACGAGGTTCCTATGACTCATCTAAACATATTTTGTCATATTAAAACAGAGTAACTTCTTCCAAAATTCTGCTTTCACGGATGGACCTGTCTCCTTCTTTATTCTTTATAAAAACTCCAGAAATATTGCTGAATGAGAGTACTACCAAAGAGATATGGCAAATGTCTATTGTTACTGCACTTAATATTTCTCTCAAATTGCACTAAATAGTCTTTCTCCTCAGTTCAAGGTCTCACGAAAGACCGGGGAGTGAGTGAAGATGAACTTTTTAACAGTGAAGAGAAGGTCAATGTGGACAAAAAGGAAAACTTTTAAAAATTCATAACCTTGAGATTTCATTCTCCACTGAACACATCTGTGTTTAGATGATAGGGACAGTTGGCAGACTTGCCATTATACTTAACTTCTGCTGCTTTGAGAGTTACTGCTGCCTTTGGACACTAAAGTAGGCAAGGATCCAAAAAGAACTTATTTCCCACTAAGCTTGGAAGGGTGCTCTACCTTGTCACATTAGATTTAAACTTGTCCACAGTGATGCACACCTCTACGACCCGCAGGTATGATTACATGCAACACCTGTGAATGAAATCACCATGCAAAAATAAGTGTTCTAGCTAGTTCAGAGTTCACAAAGAGCACATCACAGTGGGGCTGTGCTCTCTCTGCATGTTCCTCACAAGGAGAGGAAGATTTGTCCTCGTCAGGGCCTTCTTTAGCACCACGTTCTTTCTAAGTGACTGCATCCTTCTGTGAATATTAAAGCTCACTGAAGCAACAGGATGATTTATTCAAGAGACGTATATATATATTTAGGATGTGGGTGTTTCAAAGACTGTCTGAGGAGACTAGTTGGAGAGGTGATCTGGGTGGCAGTGATTCTCCCACAGAGCAGAATTCAAATATCACATCTTGGTCAGAGTATTCTATGGAATCACAGGGTGGCAAGATTGTTGTGACATCATTTAGTCTAACTTCCTGATCAAGAATGCCTCCAGAATAATTTATTTTTAGGAACTTGTAGTCATTTAAAAAAAAAAATTAAATAATGCTTAGAACATTACGATAGATAGATAGATAGATAGATAGGTAGATAGATAGATAAGTAAATAAGCTAAAGCCAGGCCATCTACTCAGCCTGTCAAATTTGACCAGTTACACATTATGTTACCATGATGTCCAGGCCAAATGCTCTAATCTGCTCATATTTTATTTTGGTTTCTCTTTTTATGATAGATCTTACGTGCTTTACTTGTTAGCTTTGCTTCTGATTATTGCCTTAGTGGTATCTGCTCTTGTCAAAGTTGCTGTTGCATTAGTTTTCCCTACCTGCTCAAAGCATTGTCAAGACAAAATTTGACAGCATGAGTGCACAGAGTCCAACACATCTGGGAACATTCAGATTTACACATAAACCCTGCAAGGGACATTCTGCCTGAAAGGCAAAAGCACTGAATCATTTGGGTTTATTGTAGGACCATCTGTGAAACACAAGTAAAGGCGGGCTGATACATCCTACATGCATCAGACTCATTACATATGCTCTCTCCCAGGAATAAATATGGCCCAGCTGAACTCGTAGACACCTGACAGAATAAGTCTGGATCTCATGGAACTTTTAATTTGGTGGTAGGATTTCGCATTAAATAAGCATAGGATTGGACAGATTTGTTTTGGTTTTTTTTACTCTAAGTACTCAGTGCTGGATTTTTTGTTTTCTTAAGCCTACCATAAATTTTTATTTGTTAATTTTTATTTTCATTTATTTGCTTTTGCGGTAGGTGCAATGAGTATGGTTTACTGTTGGTATTTATTATTTGCATGCAATTATGTTTATAAATCTACTGCAAAAATTACAATTGCCTCTATTCCTTAATTAAGGAGATGTGTTTTAGGAATAATGAGTGGGATTTGTCCCATTATTATCAGCAAGCAAGGCTTTTTCTTTTCTTGAATCATGAAAAAACCTGTGTCAGGCAGGTTGCAAACTTATTTTTTTGATTCTTGAAATTTTTCAGTAGCCTTTGTAAGAGTGTTGCCTGGGATTTAGAAAGTCTTATCAGTTATCTCTCTGCAGCTTGATACTAATGCAGTCACTTAAGCTGTTCTTTTAAAGGTGGCAAATATTGTAGAAAATGAAATAAATTTTCTGGATATTTTGAACATCTCAACCACTGTTGCTGAGTAAAGAATAGTTCAAATTTTCTATCAAAATGAATCCATCCCAGTTGTTATTAGAAATACCAACTACGGGAATCAAAGCAAAAGTCTATAATATTATTTGACTGGTAAATTATTTCAACTAAAAAAAAACATTAAATCTGCTACTTGTTCTAGAAAATTAATTTTTCTCTTTCAAAGTACATCTAGAGCTGATGCTTGCTAATGTTTATTTTCTACATCTTGGTTGAAATCTACACAACTTTGTGTGTTTTCTTTAAATAAGTTTGGGTTGGTTTTTTTTAATAGAAGGCATCTCCAGGTTACAAAACTCATTCACATGAGGATCAATATTCCTTTTATGCCCAGAGAATGTGTTTTAGCCTTAACAAGTCATTCTCGTCAGCAAAATCACATTTGATTTCAGGGAGTTCAAGAATGAACCTGATTACACCAAGCACTCTCAGTATTGCAACACTTTACCATACAAATGGAAAAATGAGAAATGTTTGAAATCACACAGGAGCTATAATCCCTTTTGCACACCTTCGTGGCTTTTATTCTTTGGAATAGTTATACGACCTATCTCTTTATTCCAGCAGTAAGGACAGCCACACACAAATCCCTGTACTCCTTGAAACTTCCCTGAGCCATGTCCGGAGCCCGGAGCTCAGCCTCTGAGCACAGCCTTGTCCCTGTTCACGAACCAAATGACACCACCATTGAGTTGATGTTGCAGGGTGCTTTTGCAGTTAAATAGAGAAATTTAACTTTCAAGAGGTATTTTTGGTGTGACTAGACAAAAGTAAGTGTAATTAGATCACCCATAAGAGTTAAAATGAATATTTGCCAAAGTGGGTGAAACATCTTAATGCACCTGTACTGCCAACTGCTTCATTTGACTGCATTTGATTCAGATCTTTAGATAAAAGCAGCTTTAGACTGTTTTCATTCTTTATGACCTTTATTTGTTCTGAAAATTGATTACTGATCAACACATTTTTTCTGTACTGAGAGCGATAACTCTGCAGGGCTCATATTTAAAGATCCTAAAGAGCTATATCCTGGGAAGCAGGAAGAAGGGTTGCCAATCAAGCTACATACTGAATATTTTCAGTATAGCAGTTGATTTGGAAATTGCCAAATATTTTGGTAGACAGCTTTATTGCATGTTTGTGGAGCAGAACAGTTGTATAAATAAAACCTTTTTTCTCTAGATATTTAAGAATGGATTTACAGCATGAGAAAATAAGGATTTTTTAAATATTATTGCATGTTTACAGAGAAGTGTTTTTTAGCTGTACAAGAAACATACTTGAAAAAAAGATAGCATCTATGGACTCAGTTTGCTTTATACCAAAATCTGTAGTTCTAATATCGTATTGGTTTTAGGTTATACCTCCTCACAGTAATTAACCCAGAAGATGCGGCAGAAAGTTTCCTCTGACAAGTCACAACAAGAAATATTTGGGGGGGTTTGTTTGGGTTTTTGGGTTTGGGGTTTTTTTTTTGGTTGGTTGGTTGGTTTTTAATTGTAAACCACTCACTTAAGCTGAGGCTTTTCTGCAGAGTTAGAAGAACTGCAATGAAACCTTCCCCATAAAGGTCATCCTGGATCTAGACAGGGTCTTTTCTACTACCACCCCACTTTCCCCATTTTCTCTAAAACAGGAGACACATTTCTGGGAAGAGATATTCACACTACAAAACACCAGAGTCTACTATTTATGGCACTGACCTGGATTAAGTCCTGGATCAGACTGATGCAAGAGAAACCTGAAACTGGCTTTCTCAATTTTTAAGTGAATGCCCTAATTACAAGGCTGTAAGTTTTTCTGCAGTCAGAATTGCTCCTCTTTGTGGAGTGAAAAGGAGTGATGGATCCCCATTAGGGATTTTGAAATGCAAACCTTTTTTTTTTCCAATATTGAAAAGGAATGACATTTTTCAGTCAATAGAAAAACAAAACCAAAATGAAACAAAATAACAACAGAAAAATACCCCAACTTCTAGTATGACAGAAAGATTCAGGAAAAAAAATACTTTTTTATCTTTTCTCCATAAAATTTTAACATAATTCTTTGGAAGGTTTCAAGTTCTTTTTGGTTTGCTTTGATTGTGTCTGTGTGTGTGTTGGTTTGGTATTACAGTTCAGCATTTGAATCAAAGCCATTAAAATATTATCCCGTCTTGAACTCCCACTTCTTACAATAGATTGCCAGCATCTTGAAGGTGTAGGGTGTCAGAAATAGAAATATTCAGCTGTTAAACTGAAAAAGAGGAAAAGAATGCAAAAAACCTTCACATTTATCCTGGGAAAAGACAGAAAAATAGAGAGAGTCCTGGCAGATTTTAAACACCTGTGCCTTTTCTTTAGAGGATACCAGGTTCATTTAACTTGCTAAAAATGTGATTATAAAGACTTGGGGCAGAAGTATTTTGCTACTTAAAACTTAGCTGTGTATTTGACTTTGGTGAGTCCATCTTCTTACCTGCTTTTCTAGTCAGGAGCTGCATTTATCTCTTTGCATGTGAAAAATCTTTAGACCTGTTTCATCTTTTATCAATCTTTTTACCCTGATTTCTAGCTTTAGGGACTCAGAAGGGGTGAGTGGTTGGGTGGGGTTTGGTTGGTTGGTTGGTTTGGTTTTGGTTTTTTTTAATGAACAAAAAGAAGCTATCAGAAATTGAGTTTGATGTTTAGGGTTTGCGAGGGGGATTGCTCTGTCTCCTTTCCCCACCCCAGTTTTTAACCCAACACATGGTCTTCGATATTCACCTTCTAAAATTTCATTAGCACATAGTCTGTACTGTTGGTATAGAATTATACAAAATTGCAGCCTGAAGTGAATTACTAATTTTAAGTGAGATTTGCTTAGTCTTTTGTTCAAGACTTCTTTTGAACAAGGAGGAATTTGTTTTTTATGAGGATCTGAACAAAGTTTACTATTTGGGCTAATATCAGCTCAAGGCTTGTTAGTATTCCTTGGACAGGTGAGGATAGACAGTATTTCTTTCTGTCACTCATGTATAGGCATGTATGAATCAACCATTTTACATTTTTTATAAAGAGTAACTGCAGCCCAAAGTGAAAAAAATGGTCTCTTGTGGCACTGATAGCAATAGCTTTAACCAGGAAATTAAGCAATGCAGGTCTTATGTCTCACCATAGCCTCTTACTTATTTCACCAGTGAACAAATTACTTGCCATGTTTTCTCTGTTGCCAGATGCAGAGCCTGATATCACCTAAAAAAACCCCTAAAACCAAACAAAAAACAAACCAAACAGAAAACCATACTTTTTCCTTGTCATGAAATCAATCGTACTAAAATTCCTTCCTGTCAAGTTTCTGTTCTGTGTTTCTTAAAATCTCTTATGTTTAGATATGAATATATAACCAATTTACACAGATAGACAATGCAGAAGAATTAGTATGTGCATTTATATACTACTTCTAGAATTCTATTACTTGAAATTCCATTACTTAGATTGTAAACCTGGGTGACTAGAGGTAAGACTCATGAAATATAAATTTATGGCAGGAAATAAGAAAAAGCACCCAGCCAGACCCTAGTAGTACATAGGATATTAATATAGATCATGTTTTAAGTGGTGTTCATAATTTATTTTTATTAAGTATTAAATGTTAGGTTGGTAAAAAATGAATTCAGATAGGACTTCAAGAGCTATGGAGGCTAATCAAAAGCTCCATATTTACCTTCATCTTAACTGAAATATTTTGAAATAAATGTTTTGCTACATCTTTAATTGCATGTTTTTGCCACCTTCCTCCTACACCCCCGAGTAGGAGAACTGTACGGTGGAAAATATATGCTAATGGTGCACTGGGTCAGCATTATCAGTGGAATAGTTTCCTTAAATGTTTTTATATTTGCTTGAATATTGACTTGCCTTTGCAAAAGTGTTTCCCTGGCTGCTGCTCTTAGAATTTGATTAGCATTCCCTAGCACAAGTGCTTGTGCTTAGAAGGCATTTTTAACTAAGAATTTTGCTGATCTCTTTTTGTTTATGCAAAAAAATATTGCAACAAAGTCTGAAAAAAAAAATAGTGATTAGAAACTAGGTAACATTTTAAGATAATTGGATTTTAATTGCAAAATTACCAAGCAACTCTTGCAAATTAAGTCACATATCACATATAACTGTAAAGTGAATTAATTTATCATGATTAATGACAGTGAAAACCACATGAATTAATGACTGACCACCTACTTTAGAATGTTTCCAAACTAAGGCAATATCATCGTGCCTGTTGACTAACTCTGAATTACACTTTAACTTCTAAAGAAGAGTGGGCTCATTAACAAATGACTGAAAGCCAAATGAATTAGATATTAAGTGTCTGGCCAAATGAGCAGCAAGTCAATTTATGGAGAAAGGTCACTTTAAAAAGTCAGCTACTGCTTTCAGACCTCATCAACAGCTTATACATCATAGATATCCTGCTAAGCTGTTGTATTAAATAGTTTACATGCAGGATATTCCTTTATTAGAGTCGGATGAATGCTTTCCTTTCCTGATGAGAAGGTTTGCTGCTCAGCTCATTTCACTGCTCCTGATGTGGCCAGGCAACTTCTTGATTCTACCATCACTGAGTCTGCTTGAAGATCTTGTAACAGCTGAGCTGTCTGCACAGAGGAGCTGCAGAACAGTGTGACTTAGCACTGAGAAATAACAGGGAAAGTATAGCAGGGAAAAAGACACTGTCTGGGTCAAACTTAAAGTACTGATGGAAGGGGCTTCTACACAAGTTGATTTGTCCTGTATTTTGGGTCAAGGGTTTCGGAGCAAGCAAAATTGAGTCTTTGCCTTATCCAACTCCTCTAGCTGACTGAAATTCCTCCCTAAACACACTAAACACTGGTTAGGGTAAAATAGTCTTCTGCATTTCCTGATTTTGAAAAAACCCCAAATGAACATATCAGCATCCTTTTAACTTTTAGAAGGATTCATGAGCTTAGAAGTACGTTTTCTGTAACACAATATCTTAATCTATACTGGGTCAGAATTGAGAAAGTATTTAATTAGTGAACTTTCAGGTTTATTTCCAAATGCCAAACTGTTTCTTCTTAAGTCACATAGCAGGCCCCATCTTAACTACTGGGTTACATTCATAGCTATTTGCCAATAGTTATTAGCAAAACAGAGACTCTGAAGAGGAGACTGTTAACGAGCTTAAAGACATCATAAAGTGGGAAAGCATCACAAGAGCATGTCTAGTTCAGTACAAAAAGGTTTCTAAAAGATACCAGAACATCCTATCTCAAATCTCTGCATCTGCTGGGTCAAAGAACAGGCTCTTAAATTTTGATCCTTAATCAGTTTAAATGAGTCTCAGAGAAAGCTGTAGACTAATCTTGGAATCCTTCAGCTCTACATGTGCACTTTTTCTGAGAGTGGGTGAACAAAATCTCCATTAAATTAAATCACAAAGATATTTGCAACTAAAAATGTATTTGGATTGAAGGAAAATTTATACAGGAGTATTTATCTTATTGGGATGCAGCAGTTACTTGGGTCACTTGTTTTTATACTACCAGGAGTTGCCTTCATTCGCTTAATAAATCTTAAAACAAGCCCTGCAGATATTTTTGTTGTTAAGTAAAGATATGTTCCAGACATTGTTGAACAAGACCACTTGTCCCTATTAGAACTAGATTAATGCCATGCCAAAGAGAACTAGATGAATATCTCGTCTTCAGTGGTGAAGTTTCTGAGCCCTGCCTGAACAGCCAGAAAAGCGAAGGACAAACTCTGGTTCCTGCCAAGTTAATTGTCATTGCATGTTAACCATTAGAGCTTATGGGAGGATTATCCAACATATTTGTTTCCAACATATCATTTTCTTGTTTTTGCTTTCCTCTCCCCGCATGTAAATTGTTGCTACTGCCCCTTTTTCTGATTATCATCTCTCACCAATTTAGAGTACATTTTCAGGTTTGGAATATTTAAAGTTCTATGGAAACTATGTACAAGTACAAGGGACTTCCTGCTCAATTTAGATTGAAATACATGTAAATATCTGTACAAGATGCAGAATATTTCTGAAAAGAAAGGGAAACTTGAATTTCCTTCCACAAGAACCCATCATCCTTTATTGCAGTGGCAGATTTTCTGTGCTGTTCCAGGCAGTAGCGCCAGTCTATAATTAGTTACTTCCTTGCAGCTGCAGCAATGGATGTATGTGCACTTTTTGCACGCAGATGTAGGGAGATGGCTCGGTCAGTAGCAGGCTTTCCCTTCCAGCACTGCATTCTCCAGCAGGAGGAAGGGTCATGCTTATCATGTAGGTAAATAACAGAGAGAGCTGTCTTCCATGATAGATACAGGCTTGGACATCTGCTCCTTCCCATTAATCAGCCATGGGGGCCGATAGGGAAGTTTGTGACAGGCCAGTGCAAGTTGATGATTGAGGGATGTGAAAGTGAGTTCTGCAGTCTGAAATATGCTGACTGTTTCAGAGAGAGAGAGAGAGAAATACACCAAAATCCTTGATAGATGAGGGAAAATAAAATACGGGAATATGTTCAAATATTAGCAGTTTCAAGGTTATTCAGCAACTTCTAATAGCTCTGTTTGGATCTAAGTCTGAAGGCAAACACCAGTGTTGTCTGTGGTAGTTTTGAAACTCTTCCCACCAGTTTATAATGTGTAGTTCCTCGGTCGAATCCAGCTCACTTCCTTTACTTGTTGAAGTTTCTCATAGTTATTTTGTTATAGTGCATTGTGGCATGTGATTTTGGCATAATTGGAAGGGGAGTATGGTAAAGTATCAGCTCCTAGGAGCCCTCAGATAGCAAAGCTATGATGGCTACGAGGTTCTCTCCTTTCCAGGATTGTCCATCGGCTTATTTGAGCACCCAAAGGGTTATACACATTTACATCATCTTCAGGTGGAATCTGTTCCCCTGAATTGGTTTCTAGAGAAAGGATACTATTTTTTTCCTCCAGTGCTGCAAAAGGTAAAATAAAAGGATGACTCCATGGGAAGTGTTGTGTAATTTACTGCTTTTTATTCACTGTTAGATGTAGGAGTGGTGGTATTTGATTTGAAGTTTTCTGGTTTGTCTTCATCATAGCATACATTGGGGTTTTGTGATAGACTGGTTTCTAATGGCATTCCAGTGAAGCCTACTAAATTTAATGTCCTGAGTAGCTTGTGAAGGTTCTCCTATTTACGGCCACCTTCCCACCAGGAGTAGGTGGAATGTTGTTTCTTAATTTGGCTGATGTCAGGACACAGTCTGAAGTGCTACTTCTGTAGTACTAAGGCTGTTATTTTTCAGGAAGCACATAAAGGGAAATTGTATTTGACTGAAAAACTTGAGACCTACAGATACTTAGGGTTCCCATTGTACAACTGTTTGCTCAACCTTGTTTATGGGCAAAAATGCCTACACATCTTGTTTACGAAGCCAAGAACTTATTGTTAGTATAACTGAACAGAAATCTCAACCGTCTAATCATAGTATTGTTTGTTTGTTTTCACCACGGATCATTTTTATGTTTGATAAAACGTTTTCACACCTTTGCTCTTTCTTCATTGGGTTGCAACTGCATGTTACATGCAAATGTACCACACAGGCTACCTTTCAAACATGTTAAACACTATTTCTTTGTTCTCTTTGTTCCCCCTAAAATCGGACTTGTGCAGCTCCAGGTGTACATTTCTTTATCTGGCCATTGGTGAGCCTGTGCCCCATCTCTTATAATCCTATGCCGACGGTCTTCTGGATTTTCTGCATAGCTTCCTAAGCCACCACTTCTCAAAGCCTCTCCTATCTTGTGCAGCTTACATTAACCAATACAGCTTCATTTCATTAGCCCTAGGTATCTTGTTCTACACACAGTAACTATTTCATTCTTATAACTGCATAAAATAGTAGTTGGGCTATACAAAAATAAACAGAAGTAAAACAAAAAAAAGTTTTTAAAAAAGGTAAAAAAAAAGTAAAAAGATAAAATACTAACTTATGTTAGAGCTCAGCCAGATGGAAACAAAGTGCAGCCAGGTTGAGACAACTGCAGAGAGTTAGCCTGACCGCCTTGGTTCTGAGGCCCTTTAAACTCAGTACCTACAGCTTTAAGTTTTTATTACACATAGAATTTGGGAATATACAGACATGTTACCTTTCTGTGCTTCTCTTTCTCTGTTGCCAACATTGTAATTTACACTGTCCTATGTCCCTGTCTGGAGTTACGAGACAAATACCAGAATAGAAGGTTCCAGGGATGATGTTTTTACAAAATCTGCATTTGGAATGGAGGGAGGGATATATCCATGCCTAAACCAAAACTCTGTCAGAGCCTGGCTCAGCACAAACCACAACATAAATATATGCATGGAAAACAAATCTCAAAGAAGTGCTACTCAAGTAACCTTTCTGTATGCTGTTGCTCTAAAGGAGTCTACCAAGAATTTAATCACGTACTCACTTTTCATCATAATAAGCTCCCTGTTGGCAGAGACAGGAAGTTACTCTGCCCAAAATAACCTTAGGCATGGAAGCTGCATTCTTTTTACCCAGTGAACAAGCTGGGGTTTGTATATTGCTGCTGGACAAGTGTTAAAATGAATCTAAGCCAAGTACAGAAGGCTTCTTGCAGACACAAGTAAGATAACAAGTAAGAGGGCCTATTAATACGTGTAAAGTCCCAAACATAAACCCCATTTTTTAATCTTTACTGTAATATTTAAAGAAATGCCAATTGTTATAGTTTTATTAACTGCATTTGTTAAGATCTTATTTTGGTAGACAGGAGGAAAAATATTTCCCAGATTTCAAAAGGCTTCTCCACAGCGTACTTCTGTACCCTACTGTCTCTTGTCCCTGGCCAATCAAAGCAGCTGGCACTATAATTCTCGCATTTTCCATGTACGAAATTTGGGGATTTACTCCAGCAAAGATTTAGTTTGCCACTGACAATATATGACTGAAGCCATCTGAAGTACTCTTCTTTTGTTCAGCCTCTGTCCTCATTAGGTATGGGAAAACATTTGGTGCATGCTTGGAGCAAAGCTCACGTTTCAGCTTTCTCCTAAAGAGGCCTGGTTATCATGAATGAAAAAAACGGTCTGTGGACTGAGCCACCACATGATCAGGGGGGACAATCACTCTGAAAGGTATCACTGTACCAAACATAGCTGCAGCCAGAAATTCTCTGCCTTGTAGAAGAGAAGAAAGCCTAAATTTAAAGCAGAAACAAATGTTTGTTTCACCATCCTAATGTTTGGTGACCTGAATTTTTTATTTTTTTTGAAGAGGCCGTCAAGAAGAGAGACGTTTGTGCTGTCTGCAGCTCCCCAGGCAGCATCCTGTACTGACACAGAGCACTTTGGCTGCCTCAACTTTCAGTTCAAGAAAACTTCACCTGCTACAAGCTTACTGCTTCCTAACAGCTCATTTGTCAGGAAAAGCTCATGCTCAGCTTATTAGCAGCCCATTTTTACGGTCATTATCCATGCTTCCCCAACATCTGGCTAAGTGTTGTATTCCAGATTGTGGCTGTTCTGGGAAGTAGTTTTAGCGACTTAAAAGGCTGTTTAAGTCATGCTTATAATCCTCCCTCTGTCTCTTATCTGTGGGGTG